>CM062208.1:332500-602500 GCA_031216445.1 Lateolabrax maculatus
TTTCCTGTGTGGCCCTCAGAGGAGCAGCTGATCCTGGACCAGAGCCAGGAGAAGGTCCACGTGGATCTGGTTCATCCAGCTGCTGGTTCAGGCCGTCCCTCTTACTGTTCCTCTGAATCAGCCTGAACTCCTCTCTCCTCCAGTCTGGTTTTATTGAAATATCAGCATTAATGTGCAGAAGCCGGAGGTGAACTGGTCTTTAATCCTGTTTGCACTCGGTCCTGCTGGTCCCTGCAGGCTCGAAAACACTTCAAACCAGAACCCAGTAGTCCTCTGAAGCCTTGCTGATCTCACCTCGACAGGAGCGAAAGAATCAGCGAAGGTTTCACCAAAATATTCACATCGCATGAGAACTGGTGGAGGGGAGCTGTGTGATGGATGAACCAGGATCTGGATCTGTTTGCTGCCCCCCCCCGTTTCTGACTGATAAAGTAACAAAGAGTAGAATTCAGTTTTATGTTGTTATACATGTTCTGTAGCTGAGACCTTACGGACACTGAGGTTCCTGAACTGAGCTTTACTGTCATGTGACAGCTTTACTTTACAGACTTTACACGTGAAGAGTTTTTAATAATGTTGAGCTTTGGACTGTTGGTTGGACACAACAAGCATTGTGAAGGTGTCACTTTGGGCTCTGGCTCATCGTGACGCCATTTCTCACTATTTTCACTATTGTTACAAAGCAAACGATCAATGGATTAATGGAGAAAATCATTTTAATTATAATTTTTTGTAAAATCAGCTGCAGATTGAGCGTTTAGGGATAAAAAAAACGGCTGTAAACTGGTTTAAACAGCTGTAAACCTGTTTAAACGGCTGTAAACTGCTGCTGTAAACTGGTTTAAACAGCTGTAAACCTGTTTAAACAGCTGTGAACTGGTTTAAACTGCTGTAAACTGCTACTGTAAACTGGTTTAGACTGCTGTAAACTGTCAGTGCTCCAGACAAGCTGCTCCTGTTTCTCCTCCTCTGTTTGGCAGCTGAGGGTCCCCAGGTGGACTCTTTAATTTGATAATAAACATGTGGACTCGGGAGACGGGGGTCAGCTACCCGGCAGCCCTGCAGGTGATTACAGACTCTTCATCAGATCACAGGCAGATAATTAGCAGAGGAGGAGCGACTCTCTGCGGGAGGATAATTAGAGCGACCTGCCTCATATCAAAACATCTGATCCGCTAAGCGGCGGGCTGAGGTTAATGGAGCTCTGAGGAGACGTTCACAGTCGTAGGAAACCGGAGTCAGAGTCCTCCGCTGTAAAGGAAACCCCAGCTTCACTGAACATGTAGGAGCAGATCAGATTTGTACATTAGGTTGTTGTTTGTGGTTTCTGTGGTTGTGCTGTCATCCTGCTCCTGGTTCAGTCCTCAGGTGGACTCTGTGTTGTTTGTTGGATGATGATGAGCAGCAGCTGTGTTTGCAGGCGCTGATCCTGGAACTGAGCACTCACATCTATTATTCATCATCCTCAGTATCAGAGGGGTCTAGATCTCTGCTGTCGGAGGAAAACGGTGTGAACGTTGTGGATCAGCGGCTCTGCTGTAACCTGTTTCTTTAAACCTTCCACGTGCAGGAGACATTTCATGGATAAAATGCATGTGATGCTCATTAATGGGATTTTATAATAATATAAAAACTCATCTGACCTCAGTGCTGCTCAAATGCACAGAAACATGATATTAAGACAACAATGACACTCACAATGTTGTCCTCCTCCTCCTTCTTCTTCTTCTTCTTCATTGCATATTAATCCATATATATAAGTCATATATATATTAGTTTTCATCAATATGCACAACAATCACACACATTTACCTGAAAGGTGGAGCTTCATGTATCAATAAATGAATCATTTAAGCAGTTTCCTGGTTTCATAAAATGTACATTTATGCTCATATTTAAGTCCCAAACAATATGTATTAATATTTAAAAATCTTTTTTTTGTATTTCTTCCTGATGTTTTAATACACAGAAATATAATATTATGGTATAATGTCCCTTTTAGCCCCATTAAGATAAATGATAAGATTATTACATAATCACTTAATTATATTTGGTTTTGTTGAATTGGTCTCAACATAAGTATTACTGTACGAAATTTTTGTGATATACACCTGGTCTGTACTTGTTACGCACCAACACACCACAGCAAATTCTTTGTATGTGAAAGCCTACATGGCAATAAACCCGCTTCTGATTCTTCTGATTCTGACACCTGGATACCTGGACGCCTGGGCACCTAAAAACCTGGACACCTAGATACCTAGATACCTGCTTCATCCTACTTCATATATAATTAGAATGGGAAAGTTCATCAATATCATTAAAATAAGATTTCTTTATGTCTGAAAATCTGTTCTTTATTTTTGTATCTTTTAGTTTTGCCCTCTGAGGACGTCACAGCTGAGAAAGAAGAAGAACAAATCAGTCCAGGTATCCAGGTATATCATATATTCTAATAATTGATAACAAAGTATTTCACTCACTGCTGTGATATTATATCACTTTATATATACGATCTGTATATATATTCAGAAATATTCCAATAATAAACATTATGACATTTAACATTTCAATTGAATCCTGCTGTTGATGTTTCTGAGTTTGATCATTTTGTTTCATTTTATTCTTTGATGGAAGCGAACGTTTATTCACAAGTTGAGAATAAGATCATGTATCATGTGCAAATGTTACAAACAAAGACAATGTCATGAATAGGTCTGATTTCTGGAAGTTAATTATGTATCAAATATATATTAAATCAACACACATAGAATCCCAGGCACCTTTCAGATAATCTGACATTATTCAACATTAAACTGAACGATCTCTCAGGCACCAACGCAGATTCCAGATTCGCTGTTGATTCAGTCATATTGTGCTATCTTGGTAATTAGGCAAGTTTTCCCTGGTTGTTTGGTGTCCTCTGTAACCATGTCATGTGATTTTGTAAGTGGGCCACAAGGCGAGAGGAGAGACCGGGACTTTCTGCTCAGATACAGGAGGTTTGTTTCATTTCCGTTGGCCATGTGACGCTGCAGAGAAACAAAGAGTCCCAGTGTGAGTCTCAGTTTGTCTCGGTGAATCCAAGTGAGTCTGAGAGTGAGTCTCAGTTTGTCTCAGAGAGTCTCAGTGAGTCTCAGAGTGAGTCTCAGTTTGTCTCAGAGAGTCTCAGTGAGTCTCAGAGTGAGTCTCAGTTTGTCTCAAAGTTTCAGTGAGTCTCAGTGAGTCTCAGAGTGAGTCTCAGTTTGTCTCAAAGTTTCAGAGAGTCTCAGTGAGTCTCAGTTTGTCTCAGAGAGTCTCAGTGAGTCTCAGAGTGAGTCTCAGTTTGTCTCAAAGAGTCTCAGTGAGTCGCTAGCTGGTTAGTAGTTCACCAACAAACTGAATAGTAACGACTCCAGAACTGCCTTTGTGATGAACACAAGACACTACCAAGTTTGATTTTTTCATTAAATATTTATTGAGTTGCAACACAACATAAACACATAAAGACAGAAAGCACCTGGACCAGCTAACTATGCTAACACGGTCTAGAAGCTGACAAACTGTGTTTGTGGATGAAACCTTCAGATGTTCACAGAGAAACCAATAAATTCACTTTATTGTCTCCTGCAGTGTTGGTGGGTCATAATTTGCCTCTCTGACACTTATTTTCTGTCAAACAGGGAATTCAGTTACTGACTCATTTCTTTTTATAACTGTTTGAAACTCCGTGCTCATTAGCATGCGAGCGAGCCGGCCATGCAAATCATTTGAAATGCAAAAACATCCAGTTTCTATATTTCATCAAGGAGCGTTTCATGTTTAATAAATTACAGACGCCTTCCTCCAAGACTTTGTTATTCATTAGCCAAAAAGCACACAATTGGGATCCATTTAAAATCTTAATCCCAACCTGCAGGATTATTTGCTTTCTGCTAATATTTGCCTTGACGGGGGAGTGGGGTGGGGGGGGGGGGGGGGGGGGGGGGGGGGGGCTGCAGTGTTGTTTGTAATGGGATTAGATTTGATTCAGTGTGTCACTGAAACGGTTGCAGGCTGATTCATTAATACGACCACCAAACAAAGACACGAGTTTGATTATTATTATAAATAATAAAGGTACGTTACATGGCCAAAAGTATGCGGACAGCTGTTGCTTGTATTGAATTCTAAAATGTGCTCTAGTTGTAATACAGGTGTTTATTAGAGTCTATTAAAAACACAGCCAATATTATCCTTTGCTTACTCATCCAGCAAGAGTGGAGACAAGACAAAGCTCAGTGTATTAAAATGGCTATATTCTCTGAAAATACATGTACAAAATGTGAAATAAAAATGTTCACATGTGCCTGTTTGTGAATTTATCACATGTGAAACAATGTAACTTTATATTTTTCTACCTTCATGAAGCCACAAGCTGAAACCTGTTGTTCTTTATACTACAGTACAAGAATAAAATATATGATATTGATTCTAATTACTGATCATGAATTTTTTGATCACTTTAATGTTGCAGCAGGTGACAGCTGGTATATTGAAACATATCAAATGTTTTAATCTGTAGTGAGGTCATGGTGTAATAGTTGTGTAGTAGTAGTGAGGTAGTTGTGTAATAGTTGTGTAGTAGCTGTGAGGTAGTTCTGTAGTAGTTGTGAGATAGTTGTGTAATAGTTGTGTAGTAGTTGTGGGGTAACTGTGGGGTAGTTGTGCAGTAGTTGTGTAGTAGTTGTGAGGTAGTTATGTAGTAGTTGTGAGGTAGTTGCGATGTAGTTGTGTAGTAGCTGTGAGGTAGTTGCATAGTAGTTGTGAGGTATGTGTGAGGTAGTTGTGTAATAGTTGTCTAGTATCTGTGAGGTAGTTGTGTAATAGTTGTGTACTAGTTGTGGGGTGGTTGTGTAGTAGCTGTGAGGTAGTTGCGTAGTAGTCGTGTAATAGTCGTGTAGTAGTTGTGAGGTAGTTGTGTAATAGTTGTGTAGTAGCTGTGAAGTAGTTGTGTATTAGTTGCATAGTGGTTGTGTAATAGTTGTGTAGTAGTTGTGAGGTAGTTGTGAGGTAGTTGTGTAATAGTTGTGTAGTAGCTGTGAAGTAGTTGTGTATTAGTTGCATAGTGGTTGTGTAATAGTTGTGTAGTAGTTGTGAGGTAGTTGTGTAATAGTTGTGTAGCAGCTGTGAGGTAGTTGTGTAATAGTTGTGTAGTAGTTGTGAGGTAGTTGTGTAATAATTGTGTAGTAACTGTGACGTAGTTGTGTAATAATCGTGTAGTAACTGTGACGTAGTTGTGTAGTAGCTGTGAGGTAGTTGTGTAATGGTTGTGTAGTAGCTTTGAGGTAGTTGTGTAATGGTTGTGTAGTAGCTTTGAGGTAGTTGTGTAATGGTTGTGTAATAGCTGTGAGGTGTGTCGTGTTTTATAACGTCCAGCAGCCACAGGGTGGGTGTGTTTGTTTGTGTTTGTTGTGAACGCAGCTCAGCAGGGAGTTTTAATGGCCTGTTGTCATCACAGACCATAAATCACTGCTGTCACTAATGCTGCAGCTTGACATCACTAATGTTCACTGAGTCCTCTGAGGATCATAGTCACTTTCCGTAAAAAACGTCCCACAGCTCTGCTGCTGCTCCGCTCTCTGATCGCCCTGTAATGATGTTTTACAAACTTCAGACTCAGTTTGTTGGCGTTTAAAAGATTCACGGAGAGTTACAGTTTTAAGTCTGAGTTTGGTTTGGTTATTCTGCTGTATTTAATTTGGTTTACACATCAACTGATACTTCAACAACTGTATCTTCTTAAAAGGACAGTTCAACTACTTTGAAAACTTACATTTAAGCTGGAATTTGAATGCTTTCTTCACTTTCACCTGTTAAATGTGAACTTGCATTTCAACTGTTTTCATCTGTTACTCTCCAACACACACTCTAATCTTTACTCATCTGATTCAGCTGCCATTTTTGCTGCTTTCACTATTTACATACCAACTGATACCTCAGTTATTTACAGCGCACACACTTCAACTATCTTTATTTCTTACTTGTTAACTGACGGTTCAGTTACTTTCAAATTACATTTGAACTGCTTTCATTTCTCAATCTTCGGCTGCCATTTCAACTGCTTTCACTGCAACACATCAAGTGTCAGTTCAGGTTCTCTTATTTTCCCATTTTAACTGCTTTCATCAATACACTTACATTTACAGTTCTGTTTTCAGCAGTTACTCTTTAACTGTCACTACAAATGTTTTCATTTCATTCAAAGCTTACTCTTCAGCTGAAATGCCAAATGCTTTCAATACAATGTAGCCGACTCTTTAACCACTTTCACTCGTTTCAACCAATACTCTCCAACAAGAAATTATTCCATTTTTTCAGCTTTAATTTATAGTTTAACCACTTCAACTGACATTTTAACATCTGCTGCTGCTTACATAGCAACTGACACTTCAACTATTTACAGTGCAAACATCTCCAACACTTCATCTGCTCCTACATTTCTCAGTTGTTTTATTGTTTACAGTTCAACTGATAGTTCAACTACTTAAGCTGACATTTTAACTGCTTTCACTGCTTACATTCTGACACTTCACTCACAGTTCATAGATTAATATTTATGTGATAACAGAATATCTGTATTATTGAGAGTCAGTTTTGTGTCTTCTAACTTGTTTGAATACTGTGTTTAGCTGCAGTGATTCAGCAGATTCAGACCAATCTTTACCATTTCTGCCTGTTGTAAATTAATGACAGTGTCTCCACCATCTGTCCACAGTGAGCGGCTGAGGGGCATCAACAATATGTCCGCCACCAACGGCAAAACTAATGAATGAATCATGTCCTTTGTGCCAGATTGAATATTTCACTGTAGAGATTCAGCATGGATTGAGTTGTTCAGGTTAGACAGGAGGTAAAGTCGTGATATGTTCAGTGTTTTCGCATTAACGTTAACTTTCTTCTCCTCTTCATGTTGTTAAATTCTCTCCCAGTATAATATACTGCCATAGTATCATATACTATCACATGTTGTGTACCACGTTGTTGCTCTTCATTAAAACTCTTTGATGTTTCCACTGAGTGAAATATTCAAACCACAGACTCCATTAGGATTTAGTGATTTGGGGCCCTTGGGGACCTCAGGCATGGGGTCTCCACTGTGTTTCTCCTTTTTCCTAATGTAAAATGTTGGTATAAAGTAGCTGCAGAAGAAGTACTCAGATATTTAATATATTTGTTTTTATTTGTTCCTCAGTATTCTTGTTAACACTATTACTACAGCAGACTGTAAAATAAAGGGATCCCTTCTGTAACGTGTAATTATTTAATATCAGGTAATTTGAATAGTACTTACAGTTATAGTTATTTAGTTCTTAACACCGTCTAAATATTCGTTTGTTACTCCTTATTCTGTGTACTTCTTCCCTTGTATAAATAATTAAACTGAAACATGTCAACAAGGTTTGTGTTTAAAACAGACAGCAATTAGTTTTCACCCTCAAACTGTCTTATTTCCACTCATTTAGGTTAAATTTGGCTCTTTAACTCCTACAGCAAACAAACACAAACGAGAGCCAAACAGTTCATCTGTTGGATCCTGTTTGTGTGTGAGTCTCTGCAGGTGAAGCCGTCTCCACCCTGACGGCCTGCAGTCTAACGGGGCAGCAGGTTGTCAGGGAGGCGTTCAGGACATTGTTTGACGGTCTGTCTGTTGTTGCTGACTGAGCGCACCCCTCCAGCACGAACGCAGCAGATGTCTGCGTGTACGGCGAGCTGGCAGCCGGCGCAGGTGGCAGATGCCTGAGTCGGGTGCCAAACGCCGGCAGTTGGGCACAGATGGAGTGTCACGTTCAGGGAGGGAGCTGAGGGCCCTGACCTTCTGCTGCTGGAGGTGAGGCTCTGAGGAATGTGGAACCACGAGTCCACCAGGCAGTCCTCCACCCACTTCGCTAACGCCATGTTAACGAGGGAGTCAGGAGGACAAAAGGTGGGAAAGAATGTGTTGTTTCTAACTTAAATCTAATTTTAGACTTCACCACCTTAAAAAGTGAGTCAAAAATGTCAAAATGTCTCTTTGGATGAATCATTCTGTCTTATATAAAAGATAATATAGAATATTTCTACTTCCCTGATGCAAATCACCTTCCTTCAGGTATGTACCAAAACAAAATGACTCAATAAAATTAATAAAATAAAAATTCTTGATTCTAGGGCCGCTTGATTCTTGTTTCCTGATTCACCAATTTCTACAAAAGAACTGAAATGAGTTGCTTCTATTTAAAACAGCCTGAAATGAAATGTCAGCGCAGGCAGGGTTTGGCTCGGCTGTGCGAGTGGAGCTGCACTCGGGGGCGACATGTTGTAGGAACTAATTTATTCGGCTTGAACTGTGTCTGTGTGTCACTGTGAACCTCCACATATAAACACACTCGCTTGAGTCAAAGTGCTCATGAGCAGCACTGATTGCAGCAGACCAACATCTGTTCAGATTTCAGATTAAAAAACACTTGCTGGAAATTTGGGTGGCTGCGAAGACAAATTAATGATTTTCTTCAGTGGGATTATCAGTCCGATCTGAACTGCAGGTTCATTATCTGGCCATCCAGGAAAAAACAGACCATCAGCTGTTTGTCTTCACCTTTGTCACCATCAACACAACTGCCTTCCCATCAGTGACTCCTAGGGTTAAAGGTCAAACTCAAGAGCTCCTGGTCATCCGAGTCACTGAGGAGAAAACATCACAAAAGTGCAGTAGAAATAAAGTTTACTATTATTATTATATTCACCCTTGTGCTCTAACAGAGTATCTCTCTGACAACACCGCTTCAACCTGTTTATCATGACCTATCTTTGTCAACTGACACTTCAATTACTTTCAATGCTGACACTTTAAAGGACATTTCCTCTGCTTTTAGTGCATATGCATCAACTGAAACTGCTTTCATCATTTGATCTTCAACCGACATTTGAACTTTCACCTTTTAGTCTTTAACCTACAGTTCAATTGCTTTCAGTGGTCATGCGTGAACCAACAAGCCGACTGCCAGTTATTGGTTACACATTAACAGACATGTCAACTGCTTTCGTTTCTTAAGCTTAAACTTGACAATGCAACTGCTTTCAGCTGCTACACATTGATTGACATGATATATGTTATTTTATCTCTTAGTCTCTACATTACAGTCCAACTGTTTTCAGCTGTTACACATAGACTGACACTTTGTCTGCTTTCAGGGGTTACACGTCAGCTTATAGTTCAACTACTTTCAGTGGTTACATGTCAGCTGAGATTTCAACTGCTTTCGTGACTTACCCTTCAACTGACACTTTAACCGCGCTTCATGTGCTTTCACCTGAGAAAGACAACAGTGACTCCCCTGCTGCCGGTTTAGTCTACAGTGTCGCCTGTGTTATGTTGGAGGTGTCGTCATTGTCGGTGTAAAGTCAGAGTGAGGATGAGATGATAATGAGGCAGCAGAGTGAGAAGCGAAGCAGCAGGACAGATTCTCCCGGCAGCCTCCCTCCGAGGCCACAATACCATCAGGGATCTTTGGACTAATTGAGGAACCTGGCACGATAAACCAAACAGACAAACACGCCGTTCGTGTCGCAGCCGGGGGGGATGTTCCAGTTCAGGAGGGGGAGGGCTCATAAATCTGAGATGAGTCCGTCGGCCTCCTGTGCAGGCTGGTGAATATGGAGGAGAGCTGATGGATGGATGGATGGATGGCGGAGCAGGACTCCGGGGACGGCGGTTTAGCCATATGGCCCTTTAGCCCGGCCTGGACAGCAGAGTGGACGGGGGCCGGTAGCTGAGGTCACTTCCTGCGGCCTCATGTGGGACCTGCAGACTGCTGATCTCAGGACAGCAGAGAGTACGACCTCTCTATCCCCGAAAACAGAGAGTTTGACCCTCCGTCAATCTGCCCGACAGCTGACAGCAGATCTGACTCAGGGATTACACTCTGTGTGCATATTGAGTATGAATTTCACCAAAAATAAAGACGTTTTCAGGTACTTCACACTTAAAACTATAATACTGTACAACAATGGCCATACAATTCATGCAGTATTATATGCTCCAATCAATAGGTACAGTTAGGAAGGTTGTTCATAAAAATATTAAGTCTATAAACGATTTATGGACTAACTAAGACTGAAACTGCATTCAGCTCTTACCCTCGCAGTTCAACTGCTTGTGGCAGTTGCACATCAACTAACAATTCCACTGCTTTCACCTCTTATCCTTAAAACCAATATTTCCGGTGCTTTCAGTGGTTGGATTCCAACTGCTAATTTAGCTGATTTTATCTCTTCCTCTTTAAATTACAGTTCATCTGTAATTTGCACATCAATTTATAGTTCAGCTACTTTCAGAGCTTAAATTCCACCTGACATGTTAACTGCTTTCAGCAGTTACATGTCAAATAACATTTCAACTACTTCATGCTTTACCCTTCAACTGACATTTTGATCATGCCCATCTACTTTCAAAGCTTACACTTCAGTTTCAATATCAGTTTCATGTCAGCTGACATTTTCACTGCTTTCATCCCTTACTTTTCAGCCTATACTTTCACTGCTTTCAGTGGTTACACAACTAGTATTTCAACTGCTTTCATGTTTTAACATTCAATTTAAAGTTCAACTACTTTCATTTAATTTTCTTTAAATGAGATTTCAACTGCTTTCATCACACTTAAAATGACGGTTCAACTACTTTCAGAGGTTACATTCAGCTGAGATTTTATGTATGTGAGCAGGACATTAAAGCTGTTTTCATGTGGGAGTTAAATGCAGCAACACAAACAGAATTGTTGTTTTTTTGGCTGAAGTTTGGTGTTTAGGAACTGAACAACAGGTGTGACACACAAACCAAACAGGGTTTGGTTCACTATCGTCAAACACTCAGTGTTAAAGCAGCAGCAGCTCTCGGCCACATGCGGCTCCTCTTTTCCCCCAATATGAACCAGAACGAGTCGATGCTTTCCATCAAAAAGAGAAAAAAAAAAAGCCTGGATGTGTGACCCAGCCTCAAACTGTCGCTCTGCAATAATGAAGTGTTGGACAGAGAGTCTGACACTCAGGGGGCTCAGAGAGGGCTTTGATTAAGTCCTCCGAGCTTCATTAAAAACCATGAAAGCTCATTTTAGAGACAGACTCCCCCTCCTCCCATCTCTCCCCCTCCAAACCACTCATCATTTTCTGTCTCTTTTCTCTGTTTGTGTCTCTGTGCGAACACATCAGGCCAGCTTTAAAGTTGAGAAACACAAACCAACCGACTGACACTTTCACACAGAAATCAGGTTTTCTGATCATTTCAAACCACCGAAACAACCAGACCTACCAGTATTCTCAAGTGCAGCTTAAAGAAATGTCCCATATTGTCAGGGTTTGACCTCAGACTGGTGTCGGATCGCCACCTGTGGTGGAATGCAACACAAACTGAAATACTATGCTCAAGTACAGTGTTGAGGTACTTGTACTTTGCTTTTGTTTTTATGCTACTTCCTCCTCCTTCACTACATTTATGTGACAGCTTTAGTTACTTACTAATGATGAATATTTTACAATGAAAACATTATAAAATATGATAAACTGTTAATAATATTAACTAGTTGTATATGAAGAAGTTCCACTTTGACTAACTATACCATTAATGCTTAATTACGCATCAGTAATAATAATAATCAAATTATTAAAATTATCTAAATCATTTCACCAAAAATATCTTAATAGTTTTACTACTTATCTACAACTTACTACTTTACTTTATTTCCTTAAGGATCTGATTACTGAAAAAAAAAAATGGCATCAGAGGATCAGACCAGGTGTCCACACACTTCTGGCCACATCAAGTTCAGGTGATGTTGACACTAACGCACTGAGCTCCCCCACCTCCCCCTCTGTGGTAATGGAGCCGGGGGGGAGGAGGGGGAGGACGTAGTAGCGGTGGGGGAGGAGGAGGGGGGTTGATCTTCAGCCTCGTCAGGATCAAAGTCAGAAGTTAATTTAGGTGTTTGAAGACGAGTCGAAAGGTTTCAATTTTCAGGTTTAATTTGTATCAAGGTGTATTGCTGTGTATTGACATGGATTATTGTGGATTACTGTGTACTAACGTGCATTACTGTGTAATAATGTGTAATAAAGTGTATTAATGTGTAAAAACGTGTATTACCATTTACCACTGTGGATTTCTGTGCATTAACGTGTAATAACGTGTATTACTGTTTATCACTGTGGATTACTGTGTAATAGTATGTATTACTGTGTACTATTAACGTGTATAAATGCGTTTATTTATGTGTGTTGACATGGATTTCTGTGTATTAACGTGTATTACAGTGTAATAACATGTATTAATGTGTATTACTCTATATTACTGCATGTTACGATGTATTAACGTCTATTACCATGTATTACTGCATTAATATGTATTGACATGGATTATTGTGGTTTACTGTGTATTAATGTGTATCACTGTGGCATAACATGTATTACTGTGTAATAACATGTATTAATGTCTAATCATTTGTATTAATGTCTAATCATTTGTATTACTGTTTATCACTGTGGATTACTGTGTATTAACATGTAATAATGTGTATCAGTGAGTATTAAAGTGTATTACTATATATTTATGTGTATTATTGTTCATTAGTGTGTATTACTATGTATTACTGTGTAATAACATATATTACCTTATTTTACTGTGTATTACTATTTAATAACGTGTATTACTGTTTATTACTGTGTATAAATGTGTATTACTCTGTATAAATGTGTGTTACTGTGTATTAATGTGTATAACTGTGTATTAAATGTAATAACGTGTCTTAACATGTATTAATGTGTTTTAACATGTATTCATTAACACGTTAATAGTAAATATTAAAGTGTATAAATCAGTATTACTGTATATTAACATAGTAATACCAACAACATGGTATAATGTGTATTTATATGTATTGATGTATATTGACGTGGATTATTGTGTATTAACATGTAATAACGTGTATCACTGCGTAATAACTGTATTTATGTGTATTAACATGTAATAACATGTATAACTGTTTATCACTGTGGATCACTATATATTAACTATAATAATGTGTATTAACATGTAATAGCGTGTAATACTGTGTATTAACATGTATTAATTTTTATTACTGTGTATTAATATGTGTTAATGTCTATTGGCATGTAATAAAGTGTATTACACTATATTGCTGTGTATTACTATGTATTACTGTGTATTAACAAGTAATAACGTGTATTACTGTGTAATAACGTGTATTAACGTGTAATAATGAGTATAACTGTGTATAACTGTGTACTAAATTGTATTAATGTGTATAACTGTCTGTTACTGTGGATTCATGTCTATTAATGTGTAATAACGTGTATTAACGTGTATTACTATTTATCACAGTTTAATTCTCTGTATAAATATGTATTACCATAGATTAACGTGTATTAACATGTAAAAATGTGTATTACTGTTTATCACTGTATATTACTGTGTATTAAAGTGTAATAACGAGTATTAATGTGTATTACTGTGTATTAACTTGTTATAATGTGTATTCCTGTCTGTTACTGTTGATTACTGTCTATGAACATGCAATAACATGTATTACTGTTTATTACAGTTTGTTATTCTGTATAAATGTGTATTACTTTGTATCTATGTGTAATAACGTGTATTACTCTATTTTACAGTGTATTATGTGTATTAAAGTGTATTACTGTTTATTAATGTGTATTAACATGTATTACTGTGTATTAATATGTATTAATGTGTATTGACGTGTAATAACTTGTATTACTGTTTATCACTGTGTATTAAAGTGTTTTACTGCGTATTAATATGTTATACATGTATTACTGTTTCTGTGTATTTATGTGTATTACTGTGTATTAACATGTATTAATATGTATTGATGTGGATTACTGTGTTATAATCTGTATTAAATATCAATAAACATTAATACAAAGTAATTTTAAGTAATACCCAGTAAAATACAGTAATACACGTTATTTCACATTAATACACATTGATACACAGTAATACACAGTAACACACAGTAGCACATAGTATTAACAATCTATTCTTCGTGCTAAACTAGTTCAGTTTCACATTTGAATTAAACTAAATCTTTGACTTTAAGAGCAGTCAGTTGGCTCATTTGTCTGTGCAGTAAATTAAGAGGATTCATGTCCTTCACTAACTTTATTTAAACCCACAGACAGAATGACAGACTCATTCTGCAGCTTTAGCTGCTTCACATCTTCCCTGTAAAATCATTTCCTGGCTGCAGCATCTCAGATGTGAAGATTTCCTGCTTTTCCTTTGAATGATTTGAATCATGTGAATGTGTTTTAATAATGTTGAGCTTTGGACTGTTGGTTGGACACAACAAGCATTGTGAAGGTGTCACTTTGGGCTCTGGCTCATCGTGACGCCATTTCTCACTATTTTCACTATTGTTACAAAGCAAACGATCAATGGATTAATGGAGAAAATAATCAGCAGATGGATCCAGAATGAAAATAATCATTAGCTGCAGTCCGATACAAAACAGTTTAACAATACAGTGTGTGTTTGTACTTTTACTGCACTACTGGCTGAGCATAAAAAAAAGAAACAAATAGAAAAGAGATAAATTAAATATCTCTGTTTCCACTCAGCGAGAATGTTTCCTATTTTTGACCTTCATTGTATTTTTATTGAAATGATAATATGATCAAAATATTTACATTTAAATAAATAATAATAATAATATATATATTGTATAAAACAATTATTATATTTTTACTTTAAAGAACAAAGAAAAAGTAGCGTCTGATAATGACAGTTACTGTGTAATGCTTCAACTTGTGTCTAATTTCTTTACATCGTGTATGTCATCAGTTATTAAACCTGTTCAGTTAATAAACTGACTGCAGATCAGTTGCTGAACTGAGAACAGCTGATCCTCATTATCGCTTCAATAAAAATGAAAATGTCTTTTAAAAGAGAAGAGACTTAAACTAAGACAGCTGATTAAGTACAGAAAGACTAAATTATGTTAAATGGAATAAATTTAGTTAAACAAATCAGTGTTTGTTTTACTGAACTGAATGTGAAGCTGAAGGACAGCTGTCTCTTGCTCTGTGGTTTGTAATGTATAATGGTTGTTAATCCGCAGTGCTGCTCTGCTCCCTGCTGGACCAACGACATCACTGCAGCTGAACTCCTGTTGGTCAAAAAAAAACAAGACAAAGACTTTAAAATAAAGGCATTTTGGACTTTTTTAACTGTTTTCTGAAATTTTATAGATTCATTTATTTTTACACCTTTGTTGCTTGAAGTTGTTGTCATGGCTACATGTCCTGAATTAAATAATGGATCTTGTTGCTGTTATTGTCCTCTTGTTATTTCCTGTTTCGTGTTTCACAACATCTCACTGCAGTTTCAAATGAACCAGGCATATTCATTAATTTTTCACCTTCCTCCCTTCTCTTCTCCCCCTCTCAACTGTTGGCAACTGTTTTCTTGTTATTTTTTTTTTTTGAAAAGCTGTGATGTCATCATCCTGTCCTCTAATGAAGCTCTGCAACAATAAAAGCGGTCGACCTTTGTGTTATTTAAATGAACAGTGTCCAAACGGCAGCTGCAGCTCTCATGCAACATTACATTAATGTTGCATCAACATTACATTAATGTTACAGCGACACTGTTAATGAGCTGTGGATGATGTCACTGTGCAGCCTCTGGTCCAAACAACAGTCACACTTCTGTCTGTTGTCCAACAACTCTGAGACGTGTGAGAGGCTGCAGGCTGCTAACTCACCAGGACTCCTGTTTATCCAGAACAGGCATCAGTCCTCAGTCTCACGCCTGGTTCAACGGTAAAAGTATTTAATCATCTGTGAAATCTGAGATATTTTAGCTTAACTAAAACGTACACACGTATTATCAGAAAAATATACTTAAAGTAGGACTACCAAAAGTAAAAGTATTCATTACCCCCACTGATTAATCAAGTTTTATCTTAATCTATAATAATGCATTGTTATGTATTTGTTGATGATCATTTGTGTTATTAATCTCAATCTGCAAGTGACAGTGTAGAGCAAAGGATCTCAATGTGGATATTACACTAATAATGTCAGCATGTATACTGGTAAAATATTGCATAAATTGGATATCTGTCGGATGTGTTGTGTCAGAAAATGAAGCTTTATGATGATTTGGGTCACAACAACAAGACTTTGGAAAATCCTTCCACCAACAAAATGTCAATGAAATGTCAGCTGAAATTACACAACTGCAATATATATTTCAAAAAGCATAACTGTACTTTCCCAACAGCCACTACCAAATTACAGTTTTCTTTCTGATAAATTATTAGGACAATACAGGGAAGTAAAACAAAGCGTTAGCATTTTATTATTATAGCCAACCTTTATTTAATCAGCTCATCTCACTGAGATCCAGAGAGTGCAGCAGAGAGATAGAACAACAAACAGAGACAGAACAGGAAGACAAAAGCATAGACACTCAAACATCATTAACAGATCTGAAGATGAGATAAATTATATTGTTGGGTCTGATGGCGGAAGAAAGGATTGTCTGACACGCTGGTGCAAAATCCTGCACAGGTTTATCCTGGGCTGAGATCAGCTGACTGTGAAGGCCTGAGCATTTTATTCACATCATCTCATTGAGCCCTGCTGTCTCTACACTCTTTTATTCAGGTTTTAAATTCTTAAATTTGTACCCATCTGTACAGTATAGTACTAATACTGGAATGAACCATGGCATAATGTCAAGCTGTTGAAAGAGGAACTAACGTTGTAAACCTACTGACACCTGTGACTCCTCATGATGCTGGTGATGTTCCAAAAAACACGCGCAAAAACTGCTTTTTTGTGCAAAATGAGCTTGACTGTATTTTCGGGATTGTATTTTCAGCTGAGTTCTCCAAAAATAAAAAGCAAAATTCTTCTACCTTTAAGATTAGTTGATGCCTGGTACACAGCATTTAATGACTAATGACTAAGGTCATTGTGTGGACGGCCGCATTCTTGCTGGGTATGAATTTAGCTTCAAGCTGCATTGAGTGCAAATTGGGTTTCGGTGGGTTTAATCCTTGGGAAATGGCGTAGCGCTATAGGAAAACAAAAAAAAAAAAGTTCCAGCAGGCACCGCTGGGATTTGAACCCAGGATCTCCTGTTTACTAGACAGGCACTTTGACCAACTAAGCCACAGCGCCATCTTCTTTGCTCCTTTGAAAATGTTTCATGTGAACAGTGACGGCAATGACAGCAAAGTGGCATAACGAAAGTGAACAAAGCCCCTGTTCAACTGGAGGATGGCATGCGATAGCAGAATCTCCAACACCTTTGAGGCATATGGAGCCACAAGGAGGAGGAGCTCTGGCAATCACGCGAGACCCAGGGACAAAGCGCCACTGAGTTCAAGGAGCATGCACTGGCCTTGCGCTGCAGGGTAATAAAGACAACCCTTCGTCCCTGGGTGGGCTTGAACCACCAACCTCTCGGTTAACAGCCGAGCGCGCTGGCCGATTGCGCCACAGAGACACGCTTCGCCCTCCACGTGGGCAGTCAAAAAATTCTGTGTGCCCTTCCTCCAAACCACGGCCGCATGGTACCCAGTCCTTTTGATGTAATTACGGATGCGATTCATGTTCCCCCTCCAATGGGACTGAGCTCAATGTCCAGTAGATGGAGTCTACCTTTAAAAACAAATCACTTTTCGGTGCGCTATTCCAACCCACGGACACTACTGTAGTGCACATTCTGTGCTCTCCCAGAGGATATTCATCCCGGGGGTGAGTGGCTATAATAGAAACCGGCAGGGCTCTGTGCAGCAAGTCCAGAATTTTGTCCCACGGGTCTTGACCCGCTGAGGTCATTCAAAGTCAGTCTAAAGTCCAAGATGAAGAAAGATTCATTTTAAGGAAGCGTCTCTCGTGTGTACTGAACAGTTTCAACACCTGGCCGACTCTTAACAAACCTATCCATGACATTGTTGAGTCCAGACGGCTTGGCCTTGCGCTCAGCAGTGGTTTTAAACTCGCAAGAAGAGCCAGAAGCAGTGCTCTTTTGTATTTCATGGTTTAGAAGGAGGACGTGCAAAAGTCCCTGGTGAGATCCCCAGAACGGAGGTCAGCAAGGAACTGTACACAGATTTTAGAAGCACGGCTTAAGCGAGCTTGTTTATTCATACGTCGTTTAAGTTAACTCTCGAAAACATTGACCAATTTACCGCTCCACGGATTGGACGAGCAAAGGCTACCGCGGTCACATGAAGGCACCGCTGGGATTCGAACCCAGGATCTCCTGTTTACAAGACAGGCGCTTTCACCAACTAAGCCACAGCACCCAATTTTTCCAAGCTATTTCCGGTACTCTCGTGATACTACTTAATGACTAATGACTAAGGTCATATTGTGTGGACGGCCGCATTCTTGCTGGGTATGAGTTTAGCTTCAAGCTGCATAAAGCTGGTTTTAATACTTGGGAAATGGCGTAGCGCTATAGGAAAACAAAAAAAAAAAAGTTCCAGCAGGCACCGCTGGGATTTGAACCCAGGATCTCCTGTTTACTAGACAGGCACTTTGACCAACTAAGCCACAGCGCCATCTTCTTTGCTCCTTTGAAAATGTTTCATGTGAACAGTGACGGCAATGACAGCAAAGTGGCATAACGAAAGTGAACAAAGCCCCTGTTCAACTGGAGGATGGCATGCGATAGCAGAATCTCCAACACCTTTGAGGCATATGGAGCCACAAGGAGGAGGAGCTCTGGCAATCACGCGAGACCCAGGGACAAAGCGCCACTGAGTTCAAGGAGCATGCACTGGCCTTGCGCTGCAGGGTAATAAAGACAACCCTTCGTCCCTGGGTGGGCTTGAACCACCAACCTCTCGGTTAACAGCCGAGCGCGCTGGCCGATTGCGCCACAGAGACACGCTTCGCCCTCCACGTGGGCAGTCAAAAAATTCTGTGTGCCCTTCCTCCAAACCACGGCCGCATGGTACCCAATCCTTTTGATGTAATTACGGATGCGATTCATGTTCCCCCTCCAATGGGACTGAGCTCAATGTCCAGTAGATGGAGTCTACCTTTAAAAACAAATCACTTTTCGGTGCGCTATTCCAACCCACGGACACTACTGTAGTGCACATTCTGTGCTCTCCCAGAGGATATTCATCCCGGGGGTGAGTGGCTATAATAGAAACCGGCAGGGCTCTGTGCAGCAAGTCCAGAATTTTGTCCCACGGGTCTTGACCCGCTGAGGTCATTCAAAGTCAGTCTAAAGTCCAAGATGAAGAAAGATTCATTTTAAGGAAGCGTCTCTCGTGTGTACTGAACAGTTTCAACACCTGGCCGACTCTTAACAAACCTATCCATGACATTGTTGAGTCCAGACGGCTTGGCCTTGCGCTCAGCAGTGGTTTTAAACTCGCAAGAAGAGCCAGAAGCAGTGCTCTTTTGTATTTCATGGTTTAGAAGGAGGACGTGCAAAAGTCCCTGGTGAGATCCCCAGAACGGAGGTCAGCAAGGAACTGTACACAGATTTTAGAAGCACGGCTTAAGCGAGCTTGTTTATTCATACGTCGTTTAAGTTAACTCTCGAAAACATTGACCAATTTACCGCTCCACGGATTGGACGAGCAAAGGCTACCGCGGTCACATGAAGGCACCGCTGGGATTCGAACCCAGGATCTCCTGTTTACAAGACAGGCGCTTTCACCAACTAAGCCACAGCACCCAATTTTTCCAAGCTATTTCCGGTACTCTCGTGATACTACTTAATGACTAATGACTAAGGTCATATTGTGTGGACGGCCGCATTCTTGCTGGGTATGAGTTTAGCTTCAAGCTGCATAAAGCTGGTTTTAATACTTGGGAAATGGCGTAGCGCTATAGGAAAACAAAAAAAAAAAAGTTCCAGCAGGCACCGCTGGGATTTGAACCCAGGATCTCCTGTTTACTAGACAGGCACTTTGACCAACTAAGCCACAGCGCCATCTTCTTTGCTCCTTTGAAAATGTTTCATGTGAACAGTGACGGCAATGACAGCAAAGTGGCATAACGAAAGTGAACAAAGCCCCTGTTCAACTGGAGGATGGCATGCGATAGCAGAATCTCCAACACCTTTGAGGCATATGGAGCCACAAGGAGGAGGAGCTCTGGCAATCACGCGAGACCCAGGGACAAAGCGCCACTGAGTTCAAGGAGCATGCACTGGCCTTGCGCTGCAGGGTAATAAAGACAACCCTTCGTCCCTGGGTGGGCTTGAACCACCAACCTCTCGGTTAACAGCCGAGCGCGCTGGCCGATTGCGCCACAGAGACACGCTTCGCCCTCCACGTGGGCAGTCAAAAAATTCTGTGTGCCCTTCCTCCAAACCACGGCCGCATGGTACCCAATCCTTTTGATGTAATTACGGATGCGATTCATGTTCCCCCTCCAATGGGACTGAGCTCAATGTCCAGTAGATGGAGTCTACCTTTAAAAACAAATCACTTTTCGGTGCGCTATTCCAACCCACGGACACTACTGTAGTGCACATTCTGTGCTCTCCCAGAGGATATTCATCCCGGGGGTGAGTGGCTATAATAGAAACCGGCAGGGCTCTGTGCAGCAAGTCCAGAATTTTGTCCCACGGGTCTTGACCCGCTGAGGTCATTCAAAGTCAGTCTAAAGTCCAAGATGAAGAAAGATTCATTTTAAGGAAGCGTCTCTCGTGTGTACTGAACAGTTTCAACACCTGGCCGACTCTTAACAAACCTATCCATGACATTGTTGAGTCCAGACGGCTTGGCCTTGCGCTCAGCAGTGGTTTTAAACTCGCAAGAAGAGCCAGAAGCAGTGCTCTTTTGTATTTCATGGTTTAGAAGGAGGACGTGCAAAAGTCCCTGGTGAGATCCCCAGAACGGAGGTCAGCAAGGAACTGTACACAGATTTTAGAAGCACGGCTTAAGCGAGCTTGTTTATTCATACGTCGTTTAAGTTAACTCTCGAAAACCTTGACCAATTTACCGCTCCACGGATTGGACGAGCAAAGGCTACAGCGGTCACATGAAGGCACCGCTGGGATTCGAACCCAGGATCTCCTGTTTACAAGACAGGCGCTTTCACCAACTAAGCCACAGCACCCAATTTTTCCAAGCTATTTCCGGTACTCTCGTGATACTACTTAATGACTAATGACTAAGGTCATATTGTGTGGACGGCCGCATTCTTGCTGGGTATGAGTTTAGCTTCAAGCTGCATAAAGCTGGTTTTAATACTTGGGAAATGGCGTAGCGCTATAGGAAAACAAAAAAAAAAAGTTCCAGCAGGCACCGCTGGGATTTGAACCCAGGATCTCCTGTTTACTAGACAGGCACTTTGACCAACTAAGCCACAGCGCCATCTTCTTTGCTCCTTTGAAAATGTTTCATGTGAACAGTGACGGCAATGACAGCAAAGTGGCATAACGAAAGTGAACAAAGCCCCTGTTCAACTGGAGGATGGCATGCGATAGCAGAATCTCCAACACCTTTGAGGCATATGGAGCCACAAGGAGGAGGAGCTCTGGCAATCACGCGAGACCCAGGGACAAAGCGCCACTGAGTTCAAGGAGCATGCACTGGCCTTGCGCTGCAGGGTAATAAAGACAACCCTTCGTCCCTGGGTGGGCTTGAACCACCAACCTCTCGGTTAACAGCCGAGCGCGCTGGCCGATTGCGCCACAGAGACACGCTTCGCCCTCCACGTGGGCAGTCAAAAAATTCTGTGTGCCCTTCCTCCAAACCACGGCCGCATGGTACCCAGTCCTTTTGATGTAATTACGGATGCGATTCATGTTCCCCCTCCAATGGGACTGAGCTCAATGTCCAGTAGATGGAGTCTACCTTTAAAAACAAATCACTTTTCGGTGCGCTATTCCAACCCACGGACACTACTGTAGTGCAC
This sequence comes from Lateolabrax maculatus, assembly GCA_031216445.1. Lineage (NCBI taxonomy): Eukaryota > Metazoa > Chordata > Actinopteri > Acropomatiformes > Lateolabracidae > Lateolabrax > Lateolabrax maculatus. The sequence goes on from CM062208.1 coordinate 354,437, forward strand.
ATTCTGTGCTCTCCCAGAGGATATTCATCCCGGGGGTGAGTGGCTATAATAGAAACCGGCAGGGCTCTGTGCAGCAAGTCCAGAATTTTGTCCCACGGGTCTTGACCCGCTGAGGTCATTCAAAGTCAGTCTAAAGTCCAAGATGAAGAAAGATTCATTTTAAGGAAGCGTCTCTCGTGTGTACTGAACAGTTTCAACACCTGGCCGACTCTTAACAAACCTATCCATGACATTGTTGAGTCCAGACGGCTTGGCCTTGCGCTCAGCAGTGGTTTTAAACTCGCAAGAAGAGCCAGAAGCAGTGCTCTTTTGTATTTCATGGTTTAGAAGGAGGACGTGCAAAAGTCCCTGGTGAGATCCCCAGAACGGAGGTCAGCAAGGAACTGTACACAGATTTTAGAAGCACGGCTTAAGGGAGCTTGTTTATTCATACGTCGTTTAAGTTAACTCTCGAAAACCTTGACCAATTTACCGCTCCACGGATTGGACGAGCAAAGGCTACCGCGGTCACATGAAGGCACCGCTGGGATTCGAGCCCAGGATCTCCTGTTTACAAGACAGGCGCTTTCACCAACTAAGCCACAGCACCCAATTTTTCCAAGCTATTTCCGGTACTCTCGTGATACTACTTAATGACTAATGACTAAGGTCATATTGTGTGGACGGCCGCATTCTTGCTGGGTATGAGTTTAGCTTCAAGCTGCATAAAGCTGGTTTTAATACTTGGGAAATGGCGTAGCGCTATAGGAAAACAAAAAAAAAAAAGTTCCAGCAGGCACCGCTGGGATTTGAACCCAGGATCTCCTGTTTACTAGACAGGCACTTTGACCAACTAAGCCACAGCGCCATCTTCTTTGCTCCTTTGAAAATGTTTCATGTGAACAGTGACGGCAATGACAGCAAAGTGGCATAACGAAAGTGAACAAAGCCCCTGTTCAACTGGAGGATGGCATGCGATAGCAGAATCTCCAACACCTTTGAGGCATATGGAGCCACAAGGAGGAGGAGCTCTGGCAATCACGCGAGACCCAGGGACAAAGCGCCACTGAGTTCAAGGAGCATGCACTGGCCTTGCGCTGCAGGGTAATAAAGACAACCCTTCGTCCCTGGGTGGGCTTGAACCACCAACCTCTCGGTTAACAGCCGAGCGCGCTGGCCGATTGCGCCACAGAGACACGCTTCGCCCTCCACGTGGGCAGTCAAAAAATTCTGTGTGCCCTTCCTCCAAACCACGGCCGCATGGTACCCAGTCCTTTTGATGTAATTACGGATGCGATTCATGTTCCCCCTCCAATGGGACTGAGCTCAATGTCCAGTAGATGGAGTCTACCTTTAAAAACAAATCACTTTTCGGTGCGCTATTCCAACCCACGGACACTACTGTAGTGCACATTCTGTGCTCTCCCAGAGGATATTCATCCCGGGGGTGAGTGGCTATAATAGAAACCGGCAGGGCTCTGTGCAGCAAGTCCAGAATTTTGTCCCACGGGTCTTGACCCGCTGAGGTCATTCAAAGTCAGTCTAAAGTCCAAGATGAAGAAAGATTCATTTTAAGGAAGCGTCTCTCATGTGTACTGAACAGTTTCAACACCTGGCCGACTCTTAACAAACCTATCCATGACATTGTTGAGTCCAGACGGCTTGGCCTTGCGCTCAGCAGTGGTTTTAAACTCGCAAGAAGAGCCAGAAGCAGTGCTCTTTTGTATTTCATGGTTTAGAAGGAGGACGTGCAAAAGTCCCTGGTGAGATCCCCAGAACGGAGGTCAGCAAGGAACTGTACACAGATTTTAGAAGCACGGCTTAAGGGAGCTTGTTTATTCATACGTCGTTTAAGTTAACTCTCGAAAACCTTGACCAATTTACCGCTCCACGGATTGGACGAGCAAAGGCTACCGCGGTCACATGAAGGCACCGCTGGGATTCGAGCCCAGGATCTCCTGTTTACAAGACAGGCGCTTTCACCAACTAAGCCACAGCACCCAATTTTTCCAAGCTATTTCCGGTACTCTCGTGATACTACTTAATGACTAATGACTAAGGTCATATTGTGTGGACGGCCGCATTCTTGCTGGGTATGAGTTTAGCTTCAAGCTGCATAAAGCTGGTTTTAATCCTTGGGAAATGGCGTAGCGCTATAGGAAAACAAAAAAAAAAAAGTTCCAGCAGGCACCGCTGGGATTTGAACCCAGGATCTCCTGTTTACTAGACAGGCACTTTGACCAACTAAGCCACAGCGCCATCTTCTTTGCTCCTTTGAAAATGTTTCATGTGAACAGTGACGGCAATGACAGCAAAGTGGCATAACGAAAGTGAACAAAGCCCCTGTTCAACTGGAGGATGGCATGCGATAGCAGAATCTCCAACACCTTTGAGGCATATGGAGCCACAAGGAGGAGGAGCTCTGGCAATCACGCGAGACCCAGGGACAAAGCGCCACTGAGTTCAAGGAGCATGCACTGGCCTTGCGCTGCAGGGTAATAAAGACAACCCTTCGTCCCTGGGTGGGCTTGAACCACCAACCTCTCGGTTAACAGCCGAGCGCGCTGGCCGATTGCGCCACAGAGACACGCTTCGCCCTCCACGTGGGCAGTCAAAAAATTCTGTGTGCCCTTCCTCCAAACCACGGCCGCATGGTACCCAGTCCTTTTGATGTAATTACGGATGCGATTCATGTTCCCCCTCCAATGGGACTGAGCTCAATGTCCAGTAGATGGAGTCTACCTTTAAAAACAAATCACTTTTCGGTGCGCTATTCCAACCCACGGACACTACTGTAGTGCACATTCTGTGCTCTCCCAGAGGATATTCATCCCGGGGGTGAGTGGCTATAATAGAAACCGGCAGGGCTCTGTGCAGCAAGTCCAGAATTTTGTCCCACGGGTCTTGACCCGCTGAGGTCATTCAAAGTCAGTCTAAAGTCCAAGATGAAGAAAGATTCATTTTAAGGAAGCGTCTCTCGTGTGTACTGAACAGTTTCAACACCTGGCCGACTCTTAACAAACCTATCCATGACATTGTTGAGTCCAGACGGCTTGGCCTTGCGCTCAGCAGTGGTTTTAAACTCGCAAGAAGAGCCAGAAGCAGTGCTCTTTTGTATTTTAGAAGGAGGACGTGCAAAAGTCCCTGGTGAGATCCCCAGAACGGAGGTCAGCAAGTAACTGTACACAGATTTTAGAAGCACGGCTTAAGCGAGCTTGTTTATTCATACGTAGTTTAAGTTAACTCTCGAAAACCTTGACCAATTTACTGCTCCACGGATTGGACGAGCAAAGGCTACCGCGGTCACATGAAGGCACCGCTGGGATTCGAACCCAGGATCTCCTGTTTACAAGACAGGCGCTTTCACCAACTAAGCCACAGCACCCAATTTTCCCAAGCTATTTCCGGTACTCTCGTGATACTACTTAATGACTAATGACTAAGGTCATATTGTGTGGACGGCCGCATTCTTGCTGGGTATGAGTTTAGCTTCAAGCTGCATAAAGCTGGTTTTAATACTTGGGAAATGGCATAGCGCTATAGGAAAACAAAAAAAAAAAGTTCCAGCAGGCACCGCTGGGATTTGAACCCAGGATCTCCTGTTTACTAGACAGGCACTTTGACCAACTAAGCCACAGCGCCATCTTCTTTGCTCCTTTGAAAATGTTTCATGTGAACAGTGACGGCAATGACAGCAAAGTGGCATACCGAAAGTGAACAAAGCCCCTGTTCAACTGGAGGATGGCATGCGATAGCAGAATCTCCAACACCTTTGAGGCATATGGAGCCACAAGGAGGAGGAGCTCTGGCAATCACGCGAGACCCAGGGACAAAGCGCCACTGAGTTCAAGGAGCATGCACTGGCCTTGCGCTGCAGGGTAATAAAGACAACCCTTCGTCCCTGGGTGGGCTTGAACCACCAACCTCTCGGTTAACAGCCGAGCGCACTGGCCGATTGCGCCAAAGCTGGGGAACAATAGTCTGTTTGGGGGGGGGAAGAAAGGAAAAAAGGGGGAAGAAGGGGGGAAGAAGGGGGGGGAGAGGAAAAAGGAAGAAAAAATGAGAAAAAAAGAGAAAAGGAGAAGAAATCACAACGTTGGAGCACTCCTGTGACATTTTAAAGGCTTTATATGCCGTAATATTTGTCGCTATTATGGTATTTGTTTTTTTAATTCAAAAAAAGCTATTTTTTGTGCATTTTATGAGGATGAACTCGTCCACAAGAGCGCTGGTTCGAATCCCGACTCCGGCAGAATTGTGGTTTATAATACGCAGGAAAAAAGTGCTGTAGTTGTCTGTGTAAACTTGAATTTATTCAAAATATTGACTTAAAAACACTTGTTCGATGCAAATAACTGTTTCAAACAATGATAAAGGATGTTACTTTGCATACATCCTCCTTATGACTTAGGACTGACTGTATATAAGGAACAGCCCAAAAAGTTTGAAGACTAACGCATAATGTACTGCAGAAGACCTGTGCAATGTGTTTGAAGCTGGCTTCACCTGGCTGTGCGTAAATAAGTAAAAACTAACCATAAAAATGAACATGACTCGAGACAGTATTGATAATAAAACTGTAATTGTATTGTTTTTGGCTCTGGAACAGTTGAAAACAAACATATAATTTGAATGACCACATTAGGCTGTGGGAAACAGTGATGGACATTTTTTGGGACAATTTTCTGACAATATTGTACTTTTTACTTAACTTACATGAAAAAAAGACTTTGCACACAAAACATAATTTAAATAATTGAATAAACACTTGTCTAAATCAGGTCAAACAAACACTGAACATTATAACCTTATCAGACAACATATACAGAAAAATATGTATATTGTAAAGAACAATATGTACAGTGTCCATGCCTCTAGGAGGGGGGTCAACAATCCCTTTTTTTTTTTTTAATGTCCTCCAACCACTGCTCCTTGGGAACAACCTCTTCAGAGGGGCAGTATACAACGCCCTTGTATTGGCTGTGTCCAGTCTCTGCTGTCCTGAACTGCCCGCATTTCTTGCACGTGTTATGTAGTACTTTGCGGGTCAGTTTTCGGCGGACTGGAGCAGGAGCAGGAGCAGGAGCAGGAGCAGGAGCAGGAAGGGCAGAGGAGAGGCCGAAACACATGGCCTGTGTAGCAGCGACAGGGACATGCGAGGTCACAGGTGCCAGCATCACCAGCTGAGGGCCTGAGGGTGGAGCAGGGGGTGGAGCAGGGAAGAGCTGCCGCTGAGGACGCAGCCTTGCAGCCGCTGGTGTCTCAACTGCGGGCGAGACCTTCCTCTTGACCTTTGCCTGACCCACAGTACTGCCAGGCAGGTGGTACTGGTGAGCCAGGCCTGGCTGGGGGGGTGCAGACGGGGGGCGCACATTAGCAGGGGGGAGAGGCTGAGCCGCCACAGACAAGCGGCTGGGCAAGTTGAGCCCCTGCATCACCACAGCGTTCTCCTGCCTCTTCACCCTCTTGTTGTGCCACTGCACCAGGGTGGTGTGGCTCACATCCACCAGCTGCAGGGTAGTTTGCTGCATAACAGTCCCGTTGGCCAGAATGCGCTGCCTGATTTTCCTGTAGTCCTCCAGGATGAGATCCCATCTGGACACTGTGCCATTCCCCCTCTTCTTGGGACTGCGGTGGATGTTACAGAGCCTGACAAAGATGGTCTCAATCAGGCGGCAACAATCTGGCCACTGGGCAAGCGGGGCAGTGGTGGTGAGTGCGTGCCTCTTCACACTCTCCACCCCTGGAGTGAACTCCTGCCTCTTCTTAGGAGACCTGAACCTCCCGGTGTCCAGCCTGCTCTGGTGTCTGGCAGCAAACACAACCCTCTGCTTGTCATAGTCCAGCAGGTTCTGCCACAAAGCAACAATGTTGCTAACCTAAGCAGAGAGCAAACACAACAGCACATGAGAAAACAAAAACATGTGCAAGTATGAACATGAATAACAGGGCACAGAGGTAAAGTATAAAGACAATAAATGTTCCTGACCTGCTGGTTGGTTAGGGCCAAAGAGGGCTGGTTCCTCAGCTCCACCAGATACTCTGCCAAGCTGTCAATTCTGTCCATGCCTAGCACGCCAGAGTCATCCACAGCCTGAACAAAGACACAGAGAGGAGTAACAAAATGTGAGAACAGTGAAGTGGGACAGAACGTAGATACAGTGATTTATTTACACATAATTATGTATTTACAAACCCCGGACTCGTCAGGAGATGCTGAAGCAAGAGCAGACGAGACACCTGGCTGTGGCATGGAGGCAGCAGCCTGGGAGGAGGCATCAGCCAGCGAGGAGGAAGCAGCAGCCTGGGAGGAGGCGGCAGCCTGGGAGGAGGCGGCAGCCTGGGAGGAGGCAGCAGGCAGAGAGGAGGAGGATGCCAAGGAGAGCAGAGAGGACGCAGCAGCCAGGGAAGAGGCAGTCGGCTGGGAGGAGGCAGCAGGCAGGGAGGAAGCAGTCGGCTGGGAGGAGGCAGCAGGCAGGGAGGAAGCAGTCGGCTGGGAGGAGGCAGCAGGCAGGGAGGTAGCAGTCGGCTGGGAGGAGGCAGCAGGCAGGGAGGTAGCAGTCGGCTGGGAGGAGGCAGCAGGCAGGGAGGTAGCAGTCGGCTGGGAGGAGGCAGCAGGCAGGGAGGAAGCAGAGGAGAAGTTCAGGTCATCGAGGAGACTTGGCACAGTATCTTCCTCGAAGCCCTCGTCTTCATCTTCCTCGCCCTCCTCCACATCTTCCAGCATGTCGTCTGTCTCCTCAGAGTCGGGGTTGACCTTGAGGGGCTTTCCGGTCTGACTCAGCAGGTAGTCAACACCAAGCAGCTCTCCTGTGAAAAAGAACAGACAGACACACGCATGTTACTGGTTGTATTCAAAGCATTCTATATGGATACTGTTTAATTTTAATATCAGATTTGTACCTGCATCATGATATGAGTGTATGGTTTGTTTCGGCAAAGGGAACAATAGAAATACAGCCTCAATTAACTTAAATTAGAAGCCTGAAAACGCACAAACCAAAAGTATTATGTAGCCAGACATCAAATATACATACCAGTGTATTTGGCAGGTGGTCTGAAAGTTGGCACAAGTGCCCGGCCAAACACTTTCAAGCTATTGGTGTTGACACTCTGGGCCACATCCCCAGAGTAAGTGAGAAGAGATGATGGCTTGCTGGTCACAGCCGCAGTCCCCCGATCCTGGTTCCACCTGTTCAGGCCTTCCAGGAGGTACAGCTGAAAATTCAGCGCGTTGGCACTGGTCCCTGGGAAAACAACAAAATAATTATGCCAGTCAAAAGGGTTTCGGTTTACGTTCTTAATAATGCTTTCATAAAAAAACATGAAAATGATTTAAAATATCACATATAAGAGAGACACCAACCTGGAATGAACCTGTTCAGGTGGCAGTGGAAAGACTCTAGGGAGGTGGATCCTCTGGCACAGCGGTACTGCGTCAGGACAACGCCCCCCTTGGTGACGGTGCCTGTTACTGTATACAGGTGCACACCTGGCACGTCCTGGATACAACTGACATGGTGTTTCTGCACACGCCAGATATGCTCCATGCGCACCTGGTCCAGCAGCGGCACCCCCATGAGGTCTCTCCCATTTGAACCCCCAATTTCCAGCAGCAGCCGCTCTATAGGCTGATGGTGGTCTCCTCTCCGCGCGTCCTTCTGCGGCAGTACTGGCTCAGCTCCGTCTTACTGATTCTCCTGTTCACCAGGAGATCAGTAAGGTCTGGCACACCCTCCTGCCTGAGCTGCTCTCTCTTTGCCTGCCGCAACAGAGTGAGGTCCCCTGCATCCCACTCAAATATGCAAGCAGACAGGCAGCCCATGAAGGTGGGGTAGAGGGGATGAGCGTCGGTGGTGCAGCCGACGGCCATCCTCCTCATAAAATGCCAGATATCCAGCCGTATTTGGAGGTCGGGCCACCCCGCAAACCTTGTCTGCAACTTGCTGTCCCCCTCACTCACACAGCAGCCACAGTCCACATAAAGCAGCACTGGGGGTGGAACAGCTGCCTGGCGGTACCGCTCCATAACACCAGCCACCATTATGTCCAGTCCAGGCCCCTCCTGCACCGTCAGGACACTGGTCAGGATCTGGCCGACCTCATTTCCAATGGAGGTCACCCAGAGAGCCGTCCCCCTGCCTTGGCCAGCCAGCTTCTTTGTGATCTGGAATATCACAACAGTGATGTTTAAGATTACACATTTTTTACACATGATCTTTAGCAGTGTGTGTATGTAGATTTATTTTATTTATATACACATTTAAAATAACTGCATACATAATGTCGTCACTGACAACAACCTTAATGTGTTGTAAAAATTACGTACATGGAAATCTATTACAAGTCTAGAGATTATTTGTTACCTTTTTGGTTGAGTCCATCTTTAAGATGGAACCAAATGTGGAAGTGATGCTGGCCTTAATATGGTCAATGCGGGAGAGGATGTCCCTGCCGTACACGGACAGCAGCCAGCGACTGGAAGGAATCTCAGTGGGCTCAGGGGGCTCCTGGCAGACCACTGGGAAGAGGCTGGGCCGATCCACAAAATCAGCACACTCCCCAAGATAGTGTGCCAACCGGTTTAGCCACTCCTCCCCATGGTTCTCCTTGAGCTGTTTAACCAGACGTGCTGGACTGTTGCCGAGAGTCCGGTCCCGAAGCAGCCGAATGACACTAATGTCACAAGCATACCTAAAATGCACATTTCATTTCATTTGTTGTCTTATTTAAAACAGGGACAGTGCAAAATAAAGGTATTGCACCAGTTATAGCACATATGTGTCTACAATGCACATATAAGAATATAAAAAACGTTTACTCACTTGCAGGTCAGGATCAGCCGGAACATCTTTTGGTGCGGCAGGTCCAGCTGGTCCCGGACAGTCTGACTGGTCGACAGGTAGTTCAGGGAACACACAGTGCACCTGAGTGTCTCTGTCACCATCAGGTAGTACCTATCGATTGCCAGGACCTTCCGAGCCCTCTTGTGGACACCGTAGCCAGTCAGCTGCTTCCCACAAGTTGGGCAGAACACCCTCACCTTCCACAGGTGGTAGGGCATCCACACCATTAGCCGATGGGTGAAGAAGCGGTCAGGTGTCGGTGTCTGGTGGTAAATGAGGGCTGGGACAGGGGGCTCATACCACAGCTTCAAATTTGGCCGCAGTTTGCCGGAGTGAAAGAGTGTGGTGGAAATCCACCTCCTGTCCTGCACAGGGATGGTCTTGCTCATCTCAGCCGGCAAGTAGAATGAAGCTGCAGCCCCAGCAGTGGCTGGCTGAACCCCTCCAGACTCATCCTGTTTGGAAGACAACAACAAATAAGAACAAGTTTATTGCATAAATAAAAGCTACACTGAAGAAGACTTATAACAGAGCCGGATGAATGAATAGACGCTGTACTCACAGAGGCTACTGCCAGGCCAGTGTTCCCAGCAGGGTACTGGGTCCTAACAGGGGATGGAGCAAGGCTGGGGGTCCTCACAGAGGATGGAGCAGGGCTACGGGTCCTCACAGAGGACGGAGCGAGGCTGGGTGTCCTCACAGAGGATACGAGGCTGGGTGTCCTCACAGAGGATGGAACGAGGCTGGGTGTCCTCACAGAGGATGGAACGAGGCTGGGGGTCCTCACAAAGGATGGAGCAGGGCTACGGGTCCTCACAGAGGATGGAGCAAGGCCGGGGGTCCTCACAGAGGACGGAGCAAGGCTGGGGGTCCTAACAGAGGAAGGAGAAGGAGCAGGGCTGGGGGTCCTCACAGAGGATGGAGAAGGAGAAGGGCTGGGGGTCCTCACAGAGGATGGAGAAGGAGAAGGGCTGGGGGTCCTCCTAGCCACTAAATTGGGCTTCAGTGAGGCAGACTGTGACCCTCCAAAGCGTGACTTAGTGAACTGAAAGGAGACAGAGTTAATTTTGTGAAGTAACACATACATAAAGACTCATATAGAAACATTAATTACTAAGAAAATTTTCACCATTGACAAACTCATAGGGGGGCGCAGGAAAGACCGCGGGGCTGCAGCAGTCGCACCAGGGGCCAAGTCTGAGGCCACAGACTGTGGGGCTGTAGCAGGAGACTGAGCTACAGCAGGCTGACGAAAAACAGCATTACAACATGTGATTTAACAACAATAGAATAACAGCATTGTAATGAATATGCGATGCAAGATTAACAATAATGAGATGTCATTTTTAAATAGATTACCTTAACGGTGTGGAATCCACAATTACAGGCCTTGGACCCTCCAAAGAGGGTAGTCTGTCCACTGACCTGCATTGGGCATTTCTCAATCTGAAAGCATCAGAATTGTCATACAGCCTGGAGTGAGTCTTTCAGTGTACAGTCCAATCTTATGATTGATAATATCGGCCCATTTTTCATCAAGTGACCTGCTTAGTACTGACCGTAATAAGTAGCAGGTCCATATTTTGCCATACTTTACCTTCTGATAGAGGTCATACCACTTCCGCTGCCTTGGGGCTGGTCTATTGCCTCCGCCAGAGGGCCAAACCCCAGAGCTGGCGAATGCCCTCAGCCTCGCCATCCACTCTCCCTCTCCCATGGCCTTGTGGCTCTTAGGTTTAGTGCTCATCTAAAGATAACATGGAAATGAGAACAATAACAACAGCTAAAACTATGTATCACAGCATAAACATGGTGGGCTGAACAAGTGCACACTTATGAGTACAGTAAAATAATATTGTTGAATCAGCAAACTAAGCTGATAACATGTTATCAGTTATTTATACATGTTATTTATGTATATTATCATATTTATACACATTATTCACATTTATACAGTGTGTGTCAATAAAGTTGATCTTATGTTCTTTTGGCATTCAGATACTGTAATGACATGGCTTTATCTACAACCATTAACAGCCAAGTAGCAAGATAATTAGTTAATATCCACAGTAAAACGGTAGGTACTGTAAGCAAACCCACAATAGCTCGTCAACAAGTAAAACTTTGAATGACAACACGCACTGAACAAATACACGTAACTCCACGGTTATCAATGAGCTAGCGGTAGCTTTACGATTAATGTTGGTTACCTGGTTAAACTAACTAAATTGGTGAGATAATTCTGTAATATTACAGATATTACATGCAGTGGCGTTAGCGACGGCGGCTAGCGACGTAAAATGTAAAACTCGACAACAAATTGATAAAACGAGTTGTGACGAATGGAAATACAACATATACAATCAATGACCATTAAAGAAGAAAATTAAAAGATTTAATAATAGTTATTTACTTTGATAAATTGTCTGGTCCGATGGCGCTTCGCCTCAATGTCAGCCAGAGAGTCGAGAATGGAACGAAGCGCCGTGATTGGCCTACATCCAATCTCACATTGGACAGCGAGCCCTGTGATTGGCCTGCATCCAATCTCCACATTGGACAGCGAGCCTTGTGATTTGACGATGAGATTGGATTTTGGACAGCCGGTCCTGCGCCAGGTAGCGCCACAGAGACACGCTTCGCCCTCCACGTGGGCAGTCAAAAAATTCTGTGTGCCCTTCCTCCAAACCACGGCCGCATGGTACCCAGTCCTTTTGATGTAATTACGGATGCGATTCATGTTCCCCCTCCAATGGGACTGAGCTCAATGTCCAGTAGATGGAGTCTACCTTTAAAAACAAATCACTTTTCGGTGCGCTATTCCAACCCACGGACACTACTGTAGTGCACATTCTGTGCTCTCCCAGAGGATATTCATCCCGGGGGTGAGTGGCTATAATAGAAACCGGCAGGGCTCTGTGCAGCAAGTCCAGAATTTTGTCCCACGGGTCTTGACCCGCTGAGGTCATTCAAAGTCAGTCTAAAGTCCAAGATGAAGAAAGATTCATTTTAAGGAAGCGTCTCTCGTGTGTACTGAACAGTTTCAACACCTGGCCGACTCTTAACAAACCTATCCATGACATTGTTGAGTCCAGACGGCTTGGCCTTGCGCTCAGCAGTGGTTTTAAACTCGCAAGAAGAGCCAGAAGCAGTGCTCTTTTGTATTTCATGGTTTAGAAGGAGGACGTGCAAAAGTCCCTGGTGAGATCCCCAGAACGGAGGTCAGCAAGTAACTGTACACAGATTTTAGAAGCACGGCTTAAGGGAGCTTGTTTATTCATACGTCGTTTAAGTTAACTCTCGAAAACCTTGACCAATTTACCGCTCCACGGATTGGACGAGCAAAGGCTACCGCGGTCACATGAAGGCACCGCTGGGATTCGAACCCAGGATCTCCTGTTTACAAGACAGGCGCTTTCACCAACTAAGCCACAGCACCCAATTTTTCCAAGCTATTTCCGGTACTCTCGTGATACTACTTAATGACTAATGACTAAGGTCATATTGTGTGGACGGCCGCATTCTTGCTGGGTATGAGTTTAGCTTCAAGCTGCATAAAGCTGGTTTTAATCCTTGGGAAATGGCGTAGCGCTATAGGAAAACAAAAAAAAAAAGTTCCAGCAGGCACCGCTGGGATTTGAACCCAGGATCTCCTGTTTACTAGACAGGCACTTTGACCAACTAAGCCACAGCGCCATCTTCTTTGCTCCTTTGAAAATGTTTCATGTGAACAGTGACGGCAATGACAGCAAAGTGGCATAACGAAAGTGAACAAAGCCCCTGTTCAACTGGAGGATGGCATGCGATAGCAGAATCTCCAACACCTTTGAGGCATATGGAGCCACAAGGAGGAGGAGCTCTGGCAATCACGCGAGACCCAGGGACAAAGCGCCACTGAGTTCAAGGAGCATGCACTGGCCTTGCGCTGCAGGGTAATAAAGACAACCCTTCGTCCCTGGGTGGGCTTGAACCACCAACCTCTCGGTTAACAGCCGAGCGCGCTGGCCGATTGCGCCACAGAGACACGCTTCGCCCTCCACGTGGGCAGTCAAAAAATTCTGTGTGCCCTTCCTCCAAACCACGGCCGCATGGTACCCAGTCCTTTTGATGTAATTACGGATGCGATTCATGTTCCCCCTCCAATGGGACTGAGCTCAATGTCCAGTAGATGGAGTCTACCTTTAAAAACAAATCACTTTTCGGTGCGCTATTCCAACCCACGGACACTACTGTAGTGCACATTCTGTGCTCTCCCAGAGGATATTCATCCCGGGGGTGAGTGGCTATAATAGAAACCGGCAGGGCTCTGTGCAGCAAGTCCAGAATTTTGTCCCACGGGTCTTGACCCGCTGAGGTCATTCAAAGTCAGTCTAAAGTCCAAGATGAAGAAAGATTCATTTTAAGGAAGCGTCTCTCGTGTGTACTGAACAGTTTCAACACCTGGCCGACTCTTAACAAACCTATCCATGACATTGTTGAGTCCAGACGGCTTGGCCTTGCGCTCAGCAGTGGTTTTAAACTCGCAAGAAGAGCCAGAAGCAGTGCTCTTTTGTATTTCATGGTTTAGAAGGAGGACGTGCAAAAGTCCCTGGTGAGATCCCCAGAACGGAGGTCAGCAAGGAACTGTACACAGATTTTAGAAGCACGGCTTAAGGGAGCTTGTTTATTCATACGTCGTTTAAGTTAACTCTCGAAAACCTTGACCAATTTACCTCTCCACAGATTGGACGAGCAAAGGCTACCGCGGTCACATGAAGGCACCGCTGGGATTCGAACCCAGGATCTCCTGTTTACAAGACAGGCGCTTTCACCAACTAAGCCACAGCACCCAATTTTTCCAAGCTATTTCCGGTACTCTCGTGATACTACTTAATGACTAATGACTAAGGTCATATTGTGTGGACGGCCGCATTCTTGCTGGGTATGAGTTTAGCTTCAAGCTGCATAAAGCTGGTTTTAATCCTTGGGAAATGGCGTAGCGCTATAGGAAAACAAAAAAAAAAAAGTTCCAGCAGGCACCGCTGGGATTTGAACCCAGGATCTCCTGTTTACTAGACAGGCACTTTGACCAACTAAGCCACAGCGCCATCTTCTTTGCTCCTTTGAAAATGTTTCATGTGAACAGTGACGGCAATGACAGCAAAGTGGCATAACGAAAGTGAACAAAGCCCCTGTTCAACTGGAGGATGGCATGCGATAGCAGAATCTCCAACACCTTTGAGGCATATGGAGCCACAAGGAGGAGGAGCTCTGGCAATCACGCGAGACCCAGGGACAAAGCGCCACTGAGTTCAAGGAGCATGCACTGGCCTTGCGCTGCAGGGTAATAAAGACAACCCTTCGTCCCTGGGTGGGCTTGAACCACCAACCTCTCGGTTAACAGCCGAGCGCGCTGGCCGATTGCGCCACAGAGACACGCTTCGCCCTCCACGTGGGCAGTCAAAAAATTCTGTGTGCCCTTCCTCCAAACCACGGCCGCATGGTACCCAGTCCTTTTGATGTAATTACGGATGCGATTCATGTTCCCCCTCCAATGGGACTGAGCTCAATGTCCAGTAGATGGAGTCTACCTTTAAAAACAAATCACTTTTCGGTGCGCTATTCCAACCCACGGACACTACTGTAGTGCACATTCTGTGCTCTCCCAGAGGATATTCATCCCGGGGGTGAGTGGCTATAATAGAAACCGGCAGGGCTCTGTGCAGCAAGTCCAGAATTTTGTCCCACGGGTCTTGACCCGCTGAGGTCATTCAAAGTCAGTCTAAAGTCCAAGATGAAGAAAGATTCATTTTAAGGAAGCGTCTCTCGTGTGTACTGAACAGTTTCAACACCTGGCCGACTCTTAACAAACCTATCCATGACATTGTTGAGTCCAGACGGCTTGGCCTTGCGCTCAGCAGTGGTTTTAAACTCGCAAGAAGAGCCAGAAGCAGTGCTCTTTTGTATTTCATGGTTTAGAAGGAGGACGTGCAAAAGTCCCTGGTGAGATCCCCAGAACGGAGGTCAGCAAGTAACTGTACACAGATTTTAGAAGCACGGCTTAAGGGAGCTTGTTTATTCATACGTCGTTTAAGTTAACTCTCGAAAACCTTGACCAATTTACCGCTCCACGGATTGGACGAGCAAAGGCTACCGCGGTCACATGAAGGCACCGCTGGGATTCGAACCCAGGATCTCCTGTTTACAAGACAGGCGCTTTCACCAACTAAGCCACAGCACCCAATTTTTCCAAGCTATTTCCGGTACTCTCGTGATACTACTTAATGACTAATGACTAAGGTCATATTGTGTGGACGGCCGCATTCTTGCTGGGTATGAGTTTAGCTTCAAGCTGCATAAAGCTGGTTTTAATCCTTGGGAAATGGCGTAGCGCTATAGGAAAACAAAAAAAAAAAAGTTCCAGCAGGCACCGCTGGGATTTGAACCCAGGATCTCCTGTTTACTAGACAGGCACTTTGACCAACTAAGCCACAGCGCCATCTTCTTTGCTCCTTTGAAAATGTTTCATGTGAACAGTGACGGCAATGACAGCAAAGTGGCATAACGAAAGTGAACAAAGCCCCTGTTCAACTGGAGGATGGCATGCGATAGCAGAATCTCCAACACCTTTGAGGCATATGGAGCCACAAGGAGGAGGAGCTCTGGCAATCACGCGAGACCCAGGGACAAAGCGCCACTGAGTTCAAGGAGCATGCACTGGCCTTGCGCTGCAGGGTAATAAAGACAACCCTTCGTCCCTGGGTGGGCTTGAACCACCAACCTCTCGGTTAACAGCCGAGCGCGCTGGCCGATTGCGCCACAGAGACACGCTTCGCCCTCCACGTGGGCAGTCAAAAAATTCTGTGTGCCCTTCCTCCAAACCACGGCCGCATGGTACCCAGTCCTTTTGATGTAATTACGGATGCGATTCATGTTCCCCCTCCAATGGGACTGAGCTCAATGTCCAGTAGATGGAGTCTACCTTTAAAAACAAATCACTTTTCGGTGCGCTATTCCAACCCACGGACACTACTGTAGTGCACATTCTGTGCTCTCCCAGAGGATATTCATCCCGGGGGTGAGTGGCTATAATAGAAACCGGCAGGGCTCTGTGCAGCAAGTCCAGAATTTTGTCCCACGGGTCTTGACCCGCTGAGGTCATTCAAAGTCAGTCTAAAGTCCAAGATGAAGAAAGATTCATTTTAAGGAAGCGTCTCTCGTGTGTACTGAACAGTTTCAACACCTGGCCGACTCTTAACAAACCTATCCATGACATTGTTGAGTCCAGACGGCTTGGCCTTGCGCTCAGCAGTGGTTTTAAACTCGCAAGAAGAGCCAGAAGCAGTGCTCTTTTGTATTTCATGGTTTAGAAGGAGGACGTGCAAAAGTCCCTGGTGAGATCCCCAGAACGGAGGTCAGCAAGGAACTGTACACAGATTTTAGAAGCACGGCTTAAGGGAGCTTGTTTATTCATACGTCGTTTAAGTTAACTCTCGAAAACCTTGACCAATTTACCTCTCCACGGATTGGACGAGCAAAGGCTACCGCGGTCACATGAAGGCACCGCTGGGATTCGAACCCAGGATCTCCTGTTTACAAGACAGGCGCTTTCACCAACTAAGCCACAGCACCCAATTTTTCCAAGCTATTTCCGGTACTCTCGTGATACTACTTAATGACTAATGACTAAGGTCATATTGTGTGGACGGCCGCATTCTTGCTGGGTATGAGTTTAGCTTCAAGCTGCATAAAGCTGGTTTTAATCCTTGGGAAATGGCGTAGCGCTATAGGAAAACAAAAAAAAAAAAGTTCCAGCAGGCACCGCTGGGATTTGAACCCAGGATCTCCTGTTTACTAGACAGGCACTTTGACCAACTAAGCCACAGCGCCATCTTCTTTGCTCCTTTGAAAATGTTTCATGTGAACAGTGACGGCAATGACAGCAATGTGGCATAACAAAAGTGAACAAAGCCCCTGTTCAACTGGAGGATGGCATGCGATAGCAGAATCTCCAACACCTTTGAGGCATATGGAGCCACAAGGAGGAGGAGCTCTGGCAATCACGCGAGACCCAGGGACAAAGCGCCACTGAGTTCAAGGAGCATGCACTGGCCTTGCGCTGCAGGGTAATAAAGACAACCCTTCGTCCCTGGGTGGGCTTGAACCACCAACCTCTCGGTTAACAGCCGAGCGCGCTGGCCGATTGCGCCACAGAGACACGCTTCGCCCTCCACGTGGGCAGTCAAAAAATTCTGTGTGCCCTTCCTCCAAACCACGGCCGCATGGTACCCAGTCCTTTTGATGTAATTACGGATGCGATTCATGTTCCCCCTCCAATGGGACTGAGCTCAATGTCCAGTAGATGGAGTCTACCTTTAAAAACAAATCACTTTTCGGTGCGCTATTCCAACCCACGGACACTACTGTAGTGCACATTCTGTGCTCTCCCAGAGGATATTCATCCCGGGGGTGAGTGGCTATAATAGAAACCGGCAGGGCTCTGTGCAGCAAGTCCAGAATTTTGTCCCACGGGTCTTGACCCGCTGAGGTCATTCAAAGTCAGTCTAAAGTCCAAGATGAAGAAAGATTCATTTTAAGGAAGCGTCTCTCGTGTGTACTGAACAGTTTCAACACCTGGCCGACTCTTAACAAACCTATCCATGACATTGTTGAGTCCAGACGGCTTGGCCTTGCGCTCAGCAGTGGTTTTAAACTCGCAAGAAGAGCCAGAAGCAGTGCTCTTTTGTATTTCATGGTTTAGAAGGAGGACGTGCAAAAGTCCCTGGTGAGATCCCCAGAACGGAGGTCAGCAAGGAACTGTACACAGATTTTAGAAGCACGGCTTAAGGGAGCTTGTTTATTCATACGTCGTTTAAGTTAACTCTCGAAAACCTTGACCAATTTACCTCTCCACAGATTGGACGAGCAAAGGCTACCGCGGTCACATGAAGGCACCGCTGGGATTCGAACCCAGGATCTCCTGTTTACAAGACAGGCGCTTTCACCAACTAAGCCACAGCACCCAATTTTTCCAAGCTATTTCCGGTACTCTCGTGATACTACTTAATGACTAATGACTAAGGTCATATTGTGTGGACGGCCGCATTCTTGCTGGGTATGAGTTTAGCTTCAAGCTGCATAAAGCTGGTTTTAATCCTTGGGAAATGGCGTAGCGCTATAGGAAAACAAAAAAAAAAAAGTTCCAGCAGGCACCGCTGGGATTTGAACCCAGGATCTCCTGTTTACTAGACAGGCACTTTGACCAACTAAGCCACAGCGCCATCTTCTTTGCTCCTTTGAAAATGTTTCATGTGAACAGTGACGGCAATGACAGCAAAGTGGCATAACGAAAGTGAACAAAGCCCCTGTTCAACTGGAGGATGGCATGCGATAGCAGAATCTCCAACACCTTTGAGGCATATGGAGCCACAAGGAGGAGGAGCTCTGGCAATCACGCGAGACCCAGGGACAAAGCGCCACTGAGTTCAAGGAGCATGCACTGGCCTTGCGCTGCAGGGTAATAAAGACAACCCTTCGTCCCTGGGTGGGCTTGAACCACCAACCTCTCGGTTAACAGCCGAGCGCGCTGGCCGATTGCGCCACAGAGACACGCTTCGCCCTCCACGTGGGCAGTCAAAAAATTCTGTGTGCCCTTCCTCCAAACCACGGCCGCATGGTACCCAGTCCTTTTGATGTAATTACGGATGCGATTCATGTTCCCCCTCCAATGGGACTGAGCTCAATGTCCAGTAGATGGAGTCTACCTTTAAAAACAAATCACTTTTCGGTGCGCTATTCCAACCCACGGACACTACTGTAGTGCACATTCTGTGCTCTCCCAGAGGATATTCATCCCGGGGGTGAGTGGCTATAATAGAAACCGGCAGGGCTCTGTGCAGCAAGTCCAGAATTTTGTCCCACGGGTCTTGACCCGCTGAGGTCATTCAAAGTCAGTCTAAAGTCCAAGATGAAGAAAGATTCATTTTAAGGAAGCGTCTCTCGTGTGTACTGAACAGTTTCAACACCTGGCCGACTCTTAACAAACCTATCCATGACATTGTTGAGTCCAGACGGCTTGGCCTTGCGCTCAGCAGTGGTTTTAAACTCGCAAGAAGAGCCAGAAGCAGTGCTCTTTTGTATTTCATGGTTTAGAAGGAGGACGTGCAAAAGTCCCTGGTGAGATCCCCAGAACGGAGGTCAGCAAGTAACTGTACACAGATTTTAGAAGCACGGCTTAAGGGAGCTTGTTTATTCATACGTCGTTTAAGTTAACTCTCGAAAACCTTGACCAATTTACCGCTCCACGGATTGGACGAGCAAAGGCTACCGCGGTCACATGAAGGCACCGCTGGGATTCGAACCCAGGATCTCCTGTTTACAAGACAGGCGCTTTCACCAACTAAGCCACAGCACCCAATTTTTCCAAGCTATTTCCGGTACTCTCGTGATACTACTTAATGACTAATGACTAAGGTCATATTGTGTGGACGGCCGCATTCTTGCTGGGTATGAGTTTAGCTTCAAGCTGCATAAAGCTGGTTTTAATCCTTGGGAAATGGCGTAGCGCTATAGGAAAACAAAAAAAAAAAAGTTCCAGCAGGCACCGCTGGGATTTGAACCCAGGATCTCCTGTTTACTAGACAGGCACTTTGACCAACTAAGCCACAGCGCCATCTTCTTTGCTCCTTTGAAAATGTTTCATGTGAACAGTGACGGCAATGACAGCAAAGTGGCATAACGAAAGTGAACAAAGCCCCTGTTCAACTGGAGGATGGCATGCGATAGCAGAATCTCCAACACCTTTGAGGCATATGGAGCCACAAGGAGGAGGAGCTCTGGCAATCACGCGAGACCCAGGGACAAAGCGCCACTGAGTTCAAGGAGCATGCACTGGCCTTGCGCTGCAGGGTAATAAAGACAACCCTTCGTCCCTGGGTGGGCTTGAACCACCAACCTCTCGGTTAACAGCCGAGCGCGCTGGCCGATTGCGCCACAGAGACACGCTTCGCCCTCCACGTGGGCAGTCAAAAAATTCTGTGTGCCCTTCCTCCAAACCACGGCCGCATGGTACCCAGTCCTTTTGATGTAATTACGGATGCGATTCATGTTCCCCCTCCAATGGGACTGAGCTCAATGTCCAGTAGATGGAGTCTACCTTTAAAAACAAATCACTTTTCGGTGCGCTATTCCAACCCACGGACACTACTGTAGTGCACATTCTGTGCTCTCCCAGAGGATATTCATCCCGGGGGTGAGTGGCTATAATAGAAACCGGCAGGGCTCTGTGCAGCAAGTCCAGAATTTTGTCCCACGGGTCTTGACCCGCTGAGGTCATTCAAAGTCAGTCTAAAGTCCAAGATGAAGAAAGATTCATTTTAAGGAAGCGTCTCTCGTGTGTACTGAACAGTTTCAACACCTGGCCGACTCTTAACAAACCTATCCATGACATTGTTGAGTCCAGACGGCTTGGCCTTGCGCTCAGCAGTGGTTTTAAACTCGCAAGAAGAGCCAGAAGCAGTGCTCTTTTGTATTTTAGAAGGAGGACGTGCAAAAGTCCCTGGTGAGATCCCCAGAACGGAGGTCAGCAAGTAACTGTACACAGATTTTAGAAGCACGGCTTAAGCGAGCTTGTTTATTCATACGTAGTTTAAGTTAACTCTCGAAAACCTTGACCAATTTACTGCTCCACGGATGGGACGAGCAAAGGCTACCGCGGTCACATGAAGGCACCGCTGGGATTCGAACCCAGGATCTCCTGTTTACAAGACAGGCGCTTTCACCAACTAAGCCACAGCACCCAATTTTTCCAAGCTATTTCCGGTACTCTCGTGATACTACTTAATGACTAATGACTAAGGTCATATTGTGTGGACGGCCGCATTCTTGCTGGGTATGAGTTTAGCTTCAAGCTGCATAAAGCTGGTTTTAATCCTTGGGAAATGGCGTAGCGCTATAGGAAAACAAAAAAAAAAAGTTCCAGCAGGCACCGCTGGGATTTGAACCCAGGATCTCCTGTTTACTAGACAGGCACTTTGACCAACTAAGCCACAGCGCCATCTTCTTTGCTCCTTTGAAAATGTTTCATGTGAACAGTGACGGCAATGACAGCAAAGTGGCATAACGAAAGTGAACAAAGCCCCTGTTCAACTGGAGGATGGCATGCGATAGCAGAATCTCCAACACCTTTGAGGCATATGGAGCCACAAGGAGGAGGAGCTCTGGCAATCACGCGAGACCCAGGGACAAAGCGCCACTGAGTTCAAGGAGCATGCACTGGCCTTGCGCTGCAGGGTAATAAAGACAACCCTTCGTCCCTGGGTGGGCTTGAACCACCAACCTCTCGGTTAACAGCCGAGCGCGCTGGCCGATTGCGCCACAGAGACACGCTTCGCCCTCCACGTGGGCAGTCAAAAAATTCTGTGTGCCCTTCCTCCAAACCACGGCCGCATGGTACCCAGTCCTTTTGATGTAATTACGGATGCGATTCATGTTCCCCCTCCAATGGGACTGAGCTCAATGTCCAGTAGATGGAGTCTACCTTTAAAAACAAATCACTTTTCGGTGCGCTATTCCAACCCACGGACACTACTGTAGTGCACATTCTGTGCTCTCCCAGAGGATATTCATCCCGGGGGTGAGTGGCTATAATAGAAACCGGCAGGGCTCTGTGCAGCAAGTCCAGAATTTTGTCCCACGGGTCTTGACCCGCTGAGGTCATTCAAAGTCAGTCTAAAGTCCAAGATGAAGAAAGATTCATTTTAAGGAAGCGTCTCTCGTGTGTACTGAACAGTTTCAACACCTGGCCGACTCTTAACAAACCTATCCATGACATTGTTGAGTCCAGATGGCTTGGCCTTGCGCTCAGCAGTGGTTTTAAACTCGCAAGAAGAGCCAGAAGCAGTGCTCTTTTGTATTTCATGGTTTAGAAGGAGGACGTGCAAAAGTCCCTGGTGAGATCCCCAGAACGGAGGTCAGCAAGTAACTGTACACAGATTTTAGAAGCACGGCTTAAGGGAGCTTGTTTATTCATACGTCGTTTAAGTTAACTCTCGAAAACCTTGACCAATTTACCGCTCCACGGATTGGACGAGCAAAGGCTACCGCGGTCACATGAAGGCACCGCTGGGATTCGAACCCAGGATCTCCTGTTTACAAGACAGGCGCTTTCACCAACTAAGCCACAGCACCCAATTTTCCCAAGCTATTTCCGGTACTCTCGTGATACTACTTAATGACTAATGACTAAGGTCATATTGTGTGGACGGCCGCATTCTTGCTGGGTATGAGTTTAGCTTCAAGCTGCATAAAGCTGGTTTTAATCCTTGGGAAATGGCGTAGCGCTATAGGAAAACAAAAAAAAAAAAGTTCCAGCAGGCACCGCTGGGATTTGAACCCAGGATCTCCTGTTTACTAGACAGGCACTTTGACCAACTAAGCCACAGCGCCATCTTCTTTGCTCCTTTGAAAATGTTTCATGTGAACAGTGACGGCAATGACAGCAAAGTGGCATAACGAAAGTGAACAAAGCCCCTGTTCAACTGGAGGATGGCATGCGATAGCAGAATCTCCAACACCTTTGAGGCATATGAAGCCACAAGGAGGAGGAACTCTGGCAATCACGCGAGACCCAGGGACAAAGCGCCACTGAGTTCAAGGAGCATGCACTGGCCTTGCGCTGCAGGGTAATAAAGACAACCCTTCATCCCTGGGTGGGCTTGAACCACCAACCTCTCGGTTAACAGCCGAGCGCGCTGGCCGATTGCGCCACAGAGACACGCTTCGCCCTCCATGTGGGCAGTCAAAAAATTCTGTGTGCCCTTCCTCCAAACCACGGCCGCATGGTACCCAGTCCTTTTGATGTAATTACGGATGCGATTCATGTTCCCCCTCCAATGGGACTGAGCTCAATGTCCAGTAGATGGAGTCTACCTTTAAAAACAAATCACTTTTCGGTGCGCTATTCCAACCCACGGACACTACTGTAGTGCACATTCTGTGCTCTCCCAGAGGATATTCATCCCGGGGGTGAGTGGCTATAATAGAAACCGGCAGGGCTCTGTGCAGCAAGTCCAGAATTTTGTCCCACGGGTCTTGACCCGCTGAGGTCATTCAAAGTCAGTCTAGTCAAAGTCAGTCCAGACGGCTTGGCCTTGCGCTCAGCAGTGGTTTTAAACTCGCAAGAAGAGCCAGAAGCAGTGCTCTTTTGTATTTCATGGTTTAGAAGGAGGACGTGCAAAAGTCCCTGGTGAGATCCCCAGAACGGAGGTCAGCAAGTAACTGTACACAGATTTTAGAAGCACGGCTTAAGGGAGCTTGTTTATTCATACGTCGTTTAAGTTAACTCTCGAAAACCTTGACCAATTTACCGCTCCACGGATTGGACGAGCAAAGGCTACCGCGGTCACATGAAGGCACCGCTGGGATTCGAACCCAGGATCTCCTGTTTACAAGACAGGCGCTTTCACCAACTAAGCCACAGCACCCAATTTTTCCAAGCTATTTCCGGTACTCTCGTGATACTACTTAATGACTAATGACTAAGGTCATATTGTGTGGACGGCCGCATTCTTGCTGGGTATGAGTTTAGCTTCAAGCTGCATAAAGCTGGTTTTAATCCTTGGGAAATGGCGTAGCGCTATAGGAAAACAAAAAAAAAAAAGTTCCAGCAGGCACCGCTGGGATTTGAACCCAGGATCTCCTGTTTACTAGACAGGCACTTTGACCAACTAAGCCACAGCGCCATCTTCTTTGCTCCTTTGAAAATGTTTCATGTGAACAGTGACGGCAATGACAGCAAAGTGGCATAACGAAAGTGAACAAAGCCCCTGTTCAACTGGAGGATGGCATGCGATAGCAGAATCTCCAACACCTTTGAGGCATATGGAGCCACAAGGAGGAGGAGCTCTGGCAATCACGCGAGACCCAGGGACAAAGCGCCACTGAGTTCAAGGAGCATGCACTGGCCTTGCGCTGCAGGGTAATAAAGACAACCCTTCGTCCCTGGGTGGGCTTGAACCACCAACCTCTCGGTTAACAGCCGAGCGCGCTGGCCGATTGCGCCACAGAGACACGCTTCGCCCTCCACGTGGGCAGTCAAAAAATTCTGTGTGCCCTTCCTCCAAACCACGGCCGCATGGTACCCAGTCCTTTTGATGTAATTACGGATGCGATTCATGTTCCCCCTCCAATGGGACTGAGCTCAATGTCCAGTAGATGGAGTCTACCTTTAAAAACAAATCACTTTTCGGTGCGCTATTCCAACCCACGGACACTACTGTAGTGCACATTCTGTGCTCTCCCAGAGGATATTCATCCCGGGGGTGAGTGGCTATAATAGAAACCGGCAGGGCTCTGTGCAGCAAGTCCAGAATTTTGTCCCACGGGTCTTGACCCGCTGAGGTCATTCAAAGTCAGTCTAAAGTCCAAGATGAAGAAAGATTCATTTTAAGGAAGCGTCTCTCGTGTGTACTGAACAGTTTCAACACCTGGCCGACTCTTAACAAACCTATCCATGACATTGTTGAGTCCAGACGGCTTGGCCTTGCGCTCAGCAGTGGTTTTAAACTCGCAAGAAGAGCCAGAAGCAGTGCTCTTTTGTATTTTAGAAGGAGGACGTGCAAAAGTCCCTGGTGAGATCCCCAGAACGGAGGTCAGCAAGTAACTGTACACAGATTTTAGAAGCACGGCTTAAGCGAGCTTGTTTATTCATACGTAGTTTAAGTTAACTCTCGAAAACCTTGACCAATTTACTGCTCCACGGATGGGACGAGCAAAGGCTACCGCGGTCACATGAAGGCACCGCTGGGATTCGAACCCAGGATCTCCTGTTTACAAGACAGGCGCTTTCACCAACTAAGCCACAGCACCCAATTTTTCCAAGCTATTTCCGGTACTCTCGTGATACTACTTAATGACTAATGACTAAGGTCATATTGTGTGGACGGCCGCATTCTTGCTGGGTATGAGTTTAGCTTCAAGCTGCATAAAGCTGGTTTTAATCCTTGGGAAATGGCGTAGCGCTATAGGAAAACAAAAAAAAAAAGTTCCAGCAGGCACCGCTGGGATTTGAACCCAGGATCTCCTGTTTACTAGACAGGCACTTTGACCAACTAAGCCACAGCGCCATCTTCTTTGCTCCTTTGAAAATGTTTCATGTGAACAGTGACGGCAATGACAGCAAAGTGGCATAACGAAAGTGAACAAAGCCCCTGTTCAACTGGAGGATGGCATGCGATAGCAGAATCTCCAACACCTTTGAGGCATATGGAGCCACAAGGAGGAGGAGCTCTGGCAATCACGCGAGACCCAGGGACAAAGCGCCACTGAGTTCAAGGAGCATGCACTGGCCTTGCGCTGCAGGGTAATAAAGACAACCCTTCGTCCCTGGGTGGGCTTGAACCACCAACCTCTCGGTTAACAGCCGAGCGCGCTGGCCGATTGCGCCACAGAGACACGCTTCGCCCTCCACGTGGGCAGTCAAAAAATTCTGTGTGCCCTTCCTCCAAACCACGGCCGCATGGTACCCAGTCCTTTTGATGTAATTACGGATGCGATTCATGTTCCCCCTCCAATGGGACTGAGCTCAATGTCCAGTAGATGGAGTCTACCTTTAAAAACAAATCACTTTTCGGTGCGCTATTCCAACCCACGGACACTACTGTAGTGCACATTCTGTGCTCTCCCAGAGGATATTCATCCCGGGGGTGAGTGGCTATAATAGAAACCGGCAGGGCTCTGTGCAGCAAGTCCAGAATTTTGTCCCACGGGTCTTGACCCGCTGAGGTCATTCAAAGTCAGTCTAAAGTCCAAGATGAAGAAAGATTCATTTTAAGGAAGCGTCTCTCGTGTGTACTGAACAGTTTCAACACCTGGCCGACTCTTAACAAACCTATCCATGACATTGTTGAGTCCAGACGGCTTGGCCTTGCGCTCAGCAGTGGTTTTAAACTCGCAAGAAGAGCCAGAAGCAGTGCTCTTTTGTATTTCATGGTTTAGAAGGAGGACGTGCAAAAGTCCCTGGTGAGATCCCCAGAACGGAGGTCAGCAAGTAACTGTACACAGATTTTAGAAGCACGGCTTAAGGGAGCTTGTTTATTCATACGTCGTTTAAGTTAACTCTCGAAAACCTTGACCAATTTACCGCTCCACGGATTGGACGAGCAAAGGCTACCGCGGTCACATGAAGGCACCGCTGGGATTCGAACCCAGGATCTCCTGTTTACAAGACAGGCGCTTTCACCAACTAAGCCACAGCACCCAATTTTCCCAAGCTATTTCCGGTACTCTCGTGATACTACTTAATGACTAATGACTAAGGTCATATTGTGTGGACGGCCGCATTCTTGCTGGGTATGAGTTTAGCTTCAAGCTGCATAAAGCTGGTTTTAATCCTTGGGAAATGGCGTAGCGCTATAGGAAAACAAAAAAAAAAAAGTTCCAGCAGGCACCGCTGGGATTTGAACCCAGGATCTCCTGTTTACTAGACAGGCACTTTGACCAACTAAGCCACAGCGCCATCTTCTTTGCTCCTTTGAAAATGTTTCATGTGAACAGTGACGGCAATGACAGCAAAGTGGCATAACGAAAGTGAACAAAGCCCCTGTTCAACTGGAGGATGGCATGCGATAGCAGAATCTCCAACACCTTTGAGGCATATGAAGCCACAAGGAGGAGGAACTCTGGCAATCACGCGAGACCCAGGGACAAAGCGCCACTGAGTTCAAGGAGCATGCACTGGCCTTGCGCTGCAGGGTAATAAAGACAACCCTTCATCCCTGGGTGGGCTTGAACCACCAACCTCTCGGTTAACAGCCGAGCGCGCTGGCCGATTGCGCCACAGAGACACGCTTCGCCCTCCATGTGGGCAGTCAAAAAATTCTGTGTGCCCTTCCTCCAAACCACGGCCGCATGGTACCCAGTCCTTTTGATGTAATTACGGATGCGATTCATGTTCCCCCTCCAATGGGACTGAGCTCAATGTCCAGTAGATGGAGTCTACCTTTAAAAACAAATCACTTTTCGGTGCGCTATTCCAACCCACGGACACTACTGTAGTGCACATTCTGTGCTCTCCCAGAGGATATTCATCCCGGGGGTGAGTGGCTATAATAGAAACCGGCAGGGCTCTGTGCAGCAAGTCCAGAATTTTGTCCCACGGGTCTTGACCCGCTGAGGTCATTCAAAGTCAGTCTAAAGTCCAAGATGAAGAAAGATTCATTTTAAGGAAGCGTCTCTCGTGTGTACTGAACAGTTTCAACACCTGGCCGACTCTTAACAAACCTATCCATGACATTGTTGAGTCCAGACGGCTTGGCCTTGCGCTCAGCAGTGGTTTTAAACTCGCAAGAAGAGCCAGAAGCAGTGCTCTTTTGTATTTCATGGTTTAGAAGGAGGACGTGCAAAAGTCCCTGGTGAGATCCCCAGAACGGAGGTCAGCAAGTAACTGTACACAGATTTTAGAAGCACGGCTTAAGGGAGCTTGTTTATTCATACGTCGTTTAAGTTAACTCTCGAAAACCTTGACCAATTTACCGCTCCACGGATTGGACGAGCAAAGGCTACCGCGGTCACATGAAGGCACCGCTGGGATTCGAACCCAGGATCTCCTGTTTACAAGACAGGCGCTTTCACCAACTAAGCCACAGCACCCAATTTTCCCAAGCTATTTCCGGTACTCTCGTGATACTACTTAATGACTAATGACTAAGGTCATATTGTGTGGACGGCCGCATTCTTGCTGGGTATGAGTTTAGCTTCAAGCTGCATAAAGCTGGTTTTAATCCTTGGGAAATGGCGTAGCGCTATAGGAAAACAAAAAAAAAAAAGTTCCAGCAGGCACCGCTGGGATTTGAACCCAGGATCTCCTGTTTACTAGACAGGCACTTTGACCAACTAAGCCACAGCGCCATCTTCTTTGCTCCTTTGAAAATGTTTCATGTGAACAGTGACGGCAATGACAGCAAAGTGGCATAACGAAAGTGAACAAAGCCCCTGTTCAACTGGAGGATGGCATGCGATAGCAGAATCTCCAACACCTTTGAGGCATATGAAGCCACAAGGAGGAGGAACTCTGGCAATCACGCGAGACCCAGGGACAAAGCGCCACTGAGTTCAAGGAGCATGCACTGGCCTTGCGCTGCAGGGTAATAAAGACAACCCTTCATCCCTGGGTGGGCTTGAACCACCAACCTCTCGGTTAACAGCCGAGCGCGCTGGCCGATTGCGCCACAGAGACACGCTTCGCCCTCCATGTGGGCAGTCAAAAAATTCTGTGTGCCCTTCCTCCAAACCACGGCCGCATGGTACCCAGTCCTTTTGATGTAATTACGGATGCGATTCATGTTCCCCCTCCAATGGGACTGAGCTCAATGTCCAGTAGATGGAGTCTACCTTTAAAAACAAATCACTTTTCGGTGCGCTATTCCAACCCACGGACACTACTGTAGTGCACATTCTGTGCTCTCCCAGAGGATATTCATCCCGGGGGTGAGTGGCTATAATAGAAACCGGCAGGGCTCTGTGCAGCAAGTCCAGAATTTTGTCCCACGGGTCTTGACCCGCTGAGGTCATTCAAAGTCAGTCTAAAGTCCAAGATGAAGAAAGATTCATTTTAAGGAAGCGTCTCTCGTGTGTACTGAACAGTTTCAACACCTGGCCGACTCTTAACAAACCTATCCATGACATTGTTGAGTCCAGACGGCTTGGCCTTGCGCTCAGCAGTGGTTTTAAACTCGCAAGAAGAGCCAGAAGCAGTGCTCTTTTGTATTTCATGGTTTAGAAGGAGGACGTGCAAAAGTCCCTGGTGAGATCCCCAGAACGGAGGTCAGCAAGTAACTGTACACAGATTTTAGAAGCACGGCTTAAGGGAGCTTGTTTATTCATACGTCGTTTAAGTTAACTCTCGAAAACCTTGACCAATTTACCGCTCCACGGATTGGACGAGCAAAGGCTACCGCGGTCACTTGAAGGCACCGCTGGGATTCGAACCCAGGATCTCCTGTTTACAAGACAGGCGCTTTCACCAACTAAGCCACAGCACCCAATTTTCCCAAGCTATTTCCGGTACTCTCGTGATACTACTTAATGACTAATGACTAAGGTCATATTGTGTGGACGGCCGCATTCTTGCTGGGTATGAGTTTAGCTTCAAGCTGCATAAAGCTGGTTTTAATCCTTGGGAAATGGCGTAGCGCTATAGGAAAACAAAAAAAAAAAAGTTCCAGCAGGCACCGCTGGGATTTGAACCCAGGATCTCCTGTTTACTAGACAGGCACTTTGACCAACTAAGCCACAGCGCCATCTTCTTTGCTCCTTTGAAAATGTTTCATGTGAACAGTGACGGCAATGACAGCAAAGTGGCATAACGAAAGTGAACAAAGCCCCTGTTCAACTGGAGGATGGCATGCGATAGCAGAATCTCCAACACCTTTGAGGCATATGAAGCCACAAGGAGGAGGAACTCTGGCAATCACGCGAGACCCAGGGACAAAGCGCCACTGAGTTCAAGGAGCATGCACTGGCCTTGCGCTGCAGGGTAATAAAGACAACCCTTCGTCCCTGGGTGGGCTTGAACCACCAACCTCTCGGTTAACAGCCGAGCGCGCTGGCCGATTGCGCCACAGAGACACGCTTCGCCCTCCATGTGGGCAGTCAAAAAATTCTGTGTGCCCTTCCTCCAAACCACGGCCGCATGGTACCCAGTCCTTTTGATGTAATTACGGATGCGATTCATGTTCCCCCTCCAATGGGACTGAGCTCAATGTCCAGTAGATGGAGTCTACCTTTAAAAACAAATCACTTTTCGGTGCGCTATTCCAACCCACGGACACTACTGTAGTGCACATTCTGTGCTCTCCCAGAGGATATTCATCCCGGGGGTGAGTGGCTATAATAGAAACCGGCAGGGCTCTGTGCAGCAAGTCCAGAATTTTGTCCCACGGGTCTTGACCCGCTGAGGTCATTCAAAGTCAGTCTAAAGTCCAAGATGAAGAAAGATTCATTTTAAGGAAGCGTCTCTCGTGTGTACTGAACAGTTTCAACACCTGGCCGACTCTTAACAAACCTATCCATGACATTGTTGAGTCCAGACGGCTTGGCCTTGCGCTCAGCAGTGGTTTTAAACTCGCAAGAAGAGCCAGAAGCAGTGCTCTTTTGTATTTCATGGTTTAGAAGGAGGACGTGCAAAAGTCCCTGGTGAGATCCCCAGAACGGAGGTCAGCAAGTAACTGTACACAGATTTTAGAAGCACGGCTTAAGGGAGCTTGTTTATTCATACGTCGTTTAAGTTAACTCTCGAAAACCTTGACCAATTTACCGCTCCACGGATTGGACGAGCAAAGGCTACCGCGGTCACTTGAAGGCACCGCTGGGATTCGAACCCAGGATCTCCTGTTTACAAGACAGGCGCTTTCACCAACTAAGCCACAGCACCCAATTTTCCCAAGCTATTTCCGGTACTCTCGTGATACTACTTAATGACTAATGACTAAGGTCATATTGTGTGGACGGCCGCATTCTTGCTGGGTATGAGTTTAGCTTCAAGCTGCATAAAGCTGGTTTTAATCCTTGGGAAATGGCGTAGCGCTATAGGAAAACAAAAAAAAAAAAGTTCCAGCAGGCACCGCTGGGATTTGAACCCAGGATCTCCTGTTTACTAGACAGGCACTTTGACCAACTAAGCCACAGCGCCATCTTCTTTGCTCCTTTGAAAATGTTTCATGTGAACAGTGACGGCAATGACAGCAAAGTGGCATAACGAAAGTGAACAAAGCCCCTGTTCAACTGGAGGATGGCATGCGATAGCAGAATCTCCAACACCTTTGAGGCATATGGAGCCACAAGGAGGAGGAACTCTGGCAATCACGCGAGACCCAGGGACAAAGCGCCACTGAGTTCAAGGAGCATGCACTGGCCTTGCGCTGCAGGGTAATAAAGACAACCCTTCGTCCCTGGGTGGGCTTGAACCACCAACCTCTCGGTTAACAGCCGAGCGCGCTGGCCGATTGCGCCACAGAGACACGCTTCGCCCTCCACGTGGGCAGTCAAAAAATTCTGTGTGCCCTTCCTCCAAACCACGGCCGCATGGTACCCAGTCCTTTTGATGTAATTACGGATGCGATTCATGTTCCCCCTCCAATGGGACTGAGCTCAATGTCCAGTAGATGGAGTCTACCTTTAAAAACAAATCACTTTTCGGTGCGCTATTCCAACCCACGGACACTACTGTAGTGCACATTCTGTGCTCTCCCAGAGGATATTCATCCCGGGGGTGAGTGGCTATAATAGAAACCGGCAGGGCTCTGTGCAGCAAGTCCAGAATTTTGTCCCACGGGTCTTGACCCGCTGAGGTCATTCAAAGTCAGTCTAAAGTCCAAGATGAAGAAAGATTCATTTTAAGGAAGCGTCTCTCGTGTGTACTGAACAGTTTCAACACCTGGCCGACTCTTAACAAACCTATCCATGACATTGTTGAGTCCAGACGGCTTGGCCTTGCGCTCAGCAGTGGTTTTAAACTCGCAAGAAGAGCCAGAAGCAGTGCTCTTTTGTATTTCATGGTTTAGAAGGAGGACGTGCAAAAGTCCCTGGTGAGATCCCCAGAACGGAGGTCAGCAAGGAACTGTACACAGATTTTAGAAGCACGGCTTAAGGGAGCTTGTTTATTCATACGTCGTTTAAGTTAACTCTCGAAAACCTTGACCAATTTACCTCTCCACGGATTGGACGAGCAAAGGCTACCGCGGTCACATGAAGGCACCGCTGGGATTCGAACCCAGGATCTCCTGTTTACAAGACAGGCGCTTTCACCAACTAAGCCACAGCACCCAATTTTTCCAAGCTATTTCCGGTACTCTCGTGATACTACTTAATGACTAATGACTAAGGTCATATTGTGTGGACGGCCGCATTCTTGCTGGGTATGAGTTTAGCTTCAAGCTGCATAAAGCTGGTTTTAATCCTTGGGAAATGGCGTAGCGCTATAGGAAAACAAAAAAAAAAAAGTTCCAGCAGGCACCGCTGGGATTTGAACCCAGGATCTCCTGTTTACTAGACAGGCACTTTGACCAACTAAGCCACAGCGCCATCTTCTTTGCTCCTTTGAAAATGTTTCATGTGAACAGTGACGGCAATGACAGCAAAGTGGCATAACGAAAGTGAACAAAGCCCCTGTTCAACTGGAGGATGGCATGCGATAGCAGAATCTCCAACACCTTTGAGGCATATGGAGCCACAAGGAGGAGGAGCTCTGGCAATCACGCGAGACCCAGGGACAAAGCGCCACTGAGTTCAAGGAGCATGCACTGGCCTTGCGCTGCAGGGTAATAAAGACAACCCTTCGTCCCTGGGTGGGCTTGAACCACCAACCTCTCGGTTAACAGCCGAGCGCGCTGGCCGATTGCGCCACAGAGACACGCTTCGCCCTCCACGTGGGCAGTCAAAAAATTCTGTGTGCCCTTCCTCCAAACCACGGCCGCATGGTACCCAGTCCTTTTGATGTAATTACGGATGCGATTCATGTTCCCCCTCCAATGGGACTGAGCTCAATGTCCAGTAGATGGAGTCTACCTTTAAAAACAAATCACTTTTCGGTGCGCTATTCCAACCCACGGACACTACTGTAGTGCACATTCTGTGCTCTCCCAGAGGATATTCATCCCGGGGGTGAGTGGCTATAATAGAAACCGGCAGGGCTCTGTGCAGCAAGTCCAGAATTTTGTCCCACGGGTCTTGACCCGCTGAGGTCATTCAAAGTCAGTCTAAAGTCCAAGATGAAGAAAGATTCATTTTAAGGAAGCGTCTCTCGTGTGTACTGAACAGTTTCAACACCTGGCCGACTCTTAACAAACCTATCCATGACATTGTTGAGTCCAGACGGCTTGGCCTTGCGCTCAGCAGTGGTTTTAAACTCGCAAGAAGAGCCAGAAGCAGTGCTCTTTTGTATTTTAGAAGGAGGACGTGCAAAAGTCCCTGGTGAGATCCCCAGAACGGAGGTCAGCAAGTAACTGTACACAGATTTTAGAAGCACGGCTTAAGGGAGCTTGTTTATTCATACGTCGTTTAAGTTAACTCTCGAAAACCTTGACCAATTTACCGCTCCACGGATTGGACGAGCAAAGGCTACCGCGGTCACATGAAGGCACCGCTGGGATTCGAACCCAGGATCTCCTGTTTACAAGACAGGCGCTTTCACCAACTAAGCCACAGCACCCAATTTTCCCAAGCTATTTCCGGTACTCTCGTGATACTACTTAATGACTAATGACTAAGGTCATATTGTGTGGACGGCCGCATTCTTGCTGGGTATGAGTTTAGCTTCAAGCTGCATAAAGCTGGTTTTAATCCTTGGGAAATGGCGTAGCGCTATAGGAAAACAAAAAAAAAAAAGTTCCAGCAGGCACCGCTGGGATTTGAACCCAGGATCTCCTGTTTACTAGACAGGCACTTTGACCAACTAAGCCACAGCGCCATCTTCTTTGCTCCTTTGAAAATGTTTCATGTGAACAGTGACGGCAATGACAGCAAAGTGGCATAACGAAAGTGAACAAAGCCCCTGTTCAACTGGAGGATGGCATGCGATAGCAGAATCTCCAACACCTTTGAGGCATATGGAGCCACAAGGAGGAGGAACTCTGGCAATCACGCGAGACCCAGGGACAAAGCGCCACTGAGTTCAAGGAGCATGCACTGGCCTTGCGCTGCAGGGTAATAAAGACAACCCTTCGTCCCTGGGTGGGCTTGAACCACCAATCTCTCGGTTAACAGCCGAGCGCGCTGGCCGATTGCGCCACAGAGACACGCTTCGCCCTCCACGTGGGCAGTCAAAAAATTCTGTGTGCCCTTCCTCCAAACCACGGCCGCATGGTACCCAGTCCTTTTGATGTAATTACGGATGCGATTCATGTTCCCCCTCCAATGGGACTGAGCTCAATGTCCAGTAGATGGAGTCTACCTTTAAAAACAAATCACTTTTCGGTGCGCTATTCCAACCCACGGACACTACTGTAGTGCACATTCTGTGCTCTCCCAGAGGATATTCATCCCGGGGGTGAGTGGCTATAATAGAAACCGGCAGGGCTCTGTGCAGCAAGTCCAGAATTTTGTCCCACGGGTCTTGACCCGCTGAGGTCATTCAAAGTCAGTCTAAAGTCCAAGATGAAGAAAGATTCATTTTAAGGAAGCGTCTCTCGTGTGTACTGAACAGTTTCAACACCTGGCCGACTCTTAACAAACCTATCCATGACATTGTTGAGTCCAGACGGCTTGGCCTTGCGCTCAGCAGTGGTTTTAAACTCGCAAGAAGAGCCAGAAGCAGTGCTCTTTTGTATTTCATGGTTTAGAAGGAGGACGTGCAAAAGTCCCTGGTGAGATCCCCAGAACGGAGGTCAGCAAGGAACTGTACACAGATTTTAGAAGCACGGCTTAAGGGAGCTTGTTTATTCATACGTCGTTTAAGTTAACTCTCGAAAACCTTGACCAATTTACCTCTCCACGGATTGGACGAGCAAAGGCTACCGCGGTCACATGAAGGCACCGCTGGGATTCGAACCCAGGATCTCCTGTTTACAAGACAGGCGCTTTCACCAACTAAGCCACAGCACCCAATTTTTCCAAGCTATTTCCGGTACTCTCGTGATACTACTTAATGACTAATGACTAAGGTCATATTGTGTGGACGGCCGCATTCTTGCTGGGTATGAGTTTAGCTTCAAGCTGCATAAAGCTGGTTTTAATCCTTGGGAAATGGCGTAGCGCTATAGGAAAACAAAAAAAAAAAGTTCCAGCAGGCACCGCTGGGATTTGAACCCAGGATCTCCTGTTTACTAGACAGGCACTTTGACCAACTAAGCCACAGCGCCATCTTCTTTGCTCCTTTGAAAATGTTTCATGTGAACAGTGACGGCAATGACAGCAAAGTGGCATAACGAAAGTGAACAAAGCCCCTGTTCAACTGGAGGATGGCATGCGATAGCAGAATCTCCAACACCTTTGAGGCATATGGAGCCACAAGGAGGAGGAGCTCTGGCAATCACGCGAGACCCAGGGACAAAGCGCCACTGAGTTCAAGGAGCATGCACTGGCCTTGCGCTGCAGGGTAATAAAGACAACCCTTCGTCCCTGGGTGGGCTTGAACCACCAACCTCTCGGTTAACAGCCGAGCGCGCTGGCCGATTGCGCCACAGAGACACGCTTCGCCCTCCACGTGGGCAGTCAAAAAATTCTGTGTGCCCTTCCTCCAAACCACGGCCGCATGGTACCCAGTCCTTTTGATGTAATTACGGATGCGATTCATGTTCCCCCTCCAATGGGACTGAGCTCAATGTCCAGTAGATGGAGTCTACCTTTAAAAACAAATCACTTTTCGGTGCGCTATTCCAACCCACGGACACTACTGTAGTGCACATTCTGTGCTCTCCCAGAGGATATTCATCCCGGGGGTGAGTGGCTATAATAGAAACCGGCAGGGCTCTGTGCAGCAAGTCCAGAATTTTGTCCCACGGGTCTTGACCCGCTGAGGTCATTCAAAGTCAGTCTAAAGTCCAAGATGAAGAAAGATTCATTTTAAGGAAGCGTCTCTCGTGTGTACTGAACAGTTTCAACACCTGGCCGACTCTTAACAAACCTATCCATGACATTGTTGAGTCCAGACGGCTTGGCCTTGCGCTCAGCAGTGGTTTTAAACTCGCAAGAAGAGCCAGAAGCAGTGCTCTTTTGTATTTTAGAAGGAGGACGTGCAAAAGTCCCTGGTGAGATCCCCAGAACGGAGGTCAGCAAGTAACTGTACACAGATTTTAGAAGCACGGCTTAAGGGAGCTTGTTTATTCATACGTCGTTTAAGTTAACTCTCGAAAACCTTGACCAATTTACCGCTCCACGGATTGGACGAGCAAAGGCTACCGCGGTCACATGAAGGCACCGCTGGGATTCGAACCCAGGATCTCCTGTTTACAAGACAGGCGCTTTCACCAACTAAGCCACAGCACCCAATTTTCCCAAGCTATTTCCGGTACTCTCGTGATACTACTTAATGACTAATGACTAAGGTCATATTGTGTGGACGGCCGCATTCTTGCTGGGTATGAGTTTAGCTTCAAGCTGCATAAAGCTGGTTTTAATCCTTGGGAAATGGCGTAGCGCTATAGGAAAACAAAAAAAAAAAAGTTCCAGCAGGCACCGCTGGGATTTGAACCCAGGATCTCCTGTTTACTAGACAGGCACTTTGACCAACTAAGCCACAGCGCCATCTTCTTTGCTCCTTTGAAAATGTTTCATGTGAACAGTGACGGCAATGACAGCAAAGTGGCATAACGAAAGTGAACAAAGCCCCTGTTCAACTGGAGGATGGCATGCGATAGCAGAATCTCCAACACCTTTGAGGCATATGGAGCCACAAGGAGGAGGAGCTCTGGCAATCACGCGAGACCCAGGGACAAAGCGCCACTGAGTTCAAGGAGCATGCACTGGCCTTGCGCTGCAGGGTAATAAAGACAACCCTTCGTCCCTGGGTGGGCTTGAACCACTAAGCCACAGCACCCAATCTTTTGTATTTTAGAAGGAGGACGTGCAAAAGTCCCTGGTGAGATCCCCAGAACGGAGGTCAGCAAGTAACTGTACACAGATTTTAGAAGCACGGCTTAAGGGAGCTTGTTTATTCATACGTCGTTTAAGTTAACTCTCGAAAACCTTGACCAATTTACCGCTCCACGGATTGGACGAGCAAAGGCTACCGCGGTCACATGAAGGCACCGCTGGGATTCGAACCCAGGATCTCCTGTTTACAAGACAGGCGCTTTCACCAACTAAGCCACAGCACCCAATTTTTCCAAGCTATTTCCGGTACTCTCGTGATACTACTTAATGACTAATGACTAAGGTCATATTGTGTGGACGGCCGCATTCTTGCTGGGTATGAGTTTAGCTTCAAGCTGCATAAAGCTGGTTTTAATCCTTGGGAAATGGCGTAGCGCTATAGGAAAACAAAAAAAAAAAAGTTCCAGCAGGCACCGCTGGGATTTGAACCCAGGATCTCCTGTTTACTAGACAGGCACTTTGACCAACTAAGCCACAGCGCCATCTTCTTTGCTCCTTTGAAAATGTTTCATGTGAACAGTGACGGCAATGACAGCAAAGTGGCATAACGAAAGTGAACAAAGCCCCTGTTCAACTGGAGGATGGCATGCGATAGCAGAATCTCCAACACCTTTGAGGCATATGGAGCCACAAGGAGGAGGAGCTCTGGCAATCACGCGAGACCCAGGGACAAAGCGCCACTGAGTTCAAGGAGCATGCACTGGCCTTGCGCTGCAGGGTAATAAAGACAACCCTTCGTCCCTGGGTGGGCTTGAATTTTTGAGTTTGTTTTATTGCATTTGAGGAATAACTTTAGTTTCCTTTTGTGCACTTGGAATTACTTTCTGCATAAAAGGCAAACAAATAAGGCCTATTGAAGCATACTGCAATATCTCTGATCCATCTCACTGATATAAGCTGTAAGGCAGCACCAGGCAGTAAAGAAGTGACCTCATTTTTGTTGCAATGAAATATTGTTTTGTGATAAATACATACATAAATAAAAGATACTTTCACAAAGACAATTGTTACACTAACTGTAATGATATCATGTTGTTACTGATTTTTATCGTCATTATATCTTGGTAGTAAAAAAAGACCCGGTGCTGAAGAACAAAGGCCACCAAGTCAGATGCATCGTGGCGTCTATGAATCATGTTCTAGCAGTTTGTCAAAATAAAAGTCCTTCATACAAATACATGTCTTCTGCGTTTCCCCGGAAATGTACGCCTGTATAGCAATGTTTTTTTCAAATTTTTTAATGTACATAAATAGGAACATCTGTGACAGCCATGATTTTAAGCAACCCTTTTTCATTAAAGATCACTGAAACGTCATCCTGTTACCAGCTTGTCTGCACAACCCACGCTCCCTGCTACCCACCGTGACATGCTGATGATAAAACAAATTGACTTTTAAATCCAGCAGCAGATTTTCATTTTGTTTTGCTGTTTTTGCAAAAGAATGTGAGTGTTTGCTGCAATACCTCTGAGTGGTGGTAGAGGGCGCTGGTGGACTTAGCAGGTCTCCTCCCACCGTCTCTCTGGTTTATCTGAGTTTCTGTGGACTCTCAGCACGATTTAGTGTCCTGCAGCTGTTCTCTCTGTTGACACCCAAGCTGACCAGCTGAGACTGTTACAAAACCCCCGAAACACCGAGACAGAAATGGATCAGCAGAGTAAATCAACCACCAGCACCAGCTCACTGCTCAGAATCCTCTTTAGACATGATCCAGACTTTATTTTCTGTTGTCAGTTTATTTATAGGGGACAGTGCTCATTAATCAGCACTGATATTTACCTTCAGTGTAAATGTATTGTCAGCCTGACACCGAATTTTCACCCAAAATCCTGAAACGACGGAGAAATAAAGCATTAAAAGATACAGTAAAAATACCAAAACCACATCTGAGAAATGTGACCAAACAAGTACGTTTCCCACAAGTTGATTTCTGAGATAAAAGGTTTTGATCAGACAACAGAATTTAAATATTTGTGTCTTTAATAAATTTGCTGATGGATAATTTTACTGTTGTCGCTGTGATCCTGTCTGTCCTCTTCACTTTGTCTCCCCCCTCTGCTTCCAGACCTGACCCCCCCACCCCAGACAGAAATAACCTCCGGTGAGGACCCAGGGTCCACAGAGAGAAGGCAGCCATATTTACAGCAGAACAAATGTTGTGTGCTGATCTGGAGTCTAGGGTTATTCACACTATGATTGGACAATTGATGTTTGGGGGAGGGGCTTAGCAAGCAATTGATTATCTAACTTAAAATCTCATTTTGTTGTCTTAAAACTTTGAGCTTTTTGACTTTGATTGGTCTTTTTTTATTTATCTTATTTTAATCTTTATAATTTCTTAATGCCTTCATGTCTCATGCAAAGAATTGTTCTTGCTATTATACAAAGTATAAGTTGCTTTCAGTGTTTTTGAAAGCTGATTCTTCGTGGAGGACTTAATTACTTTTCAGATTGTACATTAAAAACAAGTTTCTCTTATAAATTCCAACACATTGTTAAAGATGAAATCAGAGGCTTGCAGCTTGTTTGTCTTGTGTCTCTGACATAAAATCAGCACCTCCTTCTCTTTGTTGTTAAAGACACTTTTCTCCTCTAAACTCGTCTCATGGTTCAATTTCATTAACTGTTCAAATGATCCAATATTTCACTAATAAATGAGAGGAAAATAACTGGGTTTCTCTCCCATCAATCATCTGATGACCCTTCAGATTTATCTGGTGGCTTTTTAGAGGGGTCCTACCCCTAGGTTGGGAACACCTGGACTAAACCAGCTGCCTGTATATAAAGTAGCTCGAGGTCAGTACTTTTAATACTTTAAGAACTTACATTCTCAATTCAGTATTTTTACAGTGTGGTATTTGTATTTTTACTTAAGTAAAAGGATCTGAATACTTCTTCCACCATTAAACTCAACTGATGGAAATGTCCTATTTTTTTTTTTACTGTAAAGTACTTTGTAAAAGTTTTTATAATATATTATAAAACAATATTATTAATTATTTTTAATGTTATTATTATTATTATCATTAATGTTATTATTGTTCTATTATTAATGTTATTATAAATGTTATTATTATAAATATTACTGTTGTTGTTGTGGACAATCCAGAGTGGTAGGCCTAAGTGGGGGAGGGGCTTAGCAAATGGTTGATTATCTAACTTGAAATTTATTTTTTTGATTTTATTTATAATATTTTGAGTTGTCTCTGCATTTTCGAACATGTTTATAGTTTGTTTGCATTTAAATGATTTGAATTTGAAAAAGGGCAGATTTATCT
This sequence comes from Lateolabrax maculatus, assembly GCA_031216445.1. Lineage (NCBI taxonomy): Eukaryota > Metazoa > Chordata > Actinopteri > Acropomatiformes > Lateolabracidae > Lateolabrax > Lateolabrax maculatus. The sequence goes on from CM062208.1 coordinate 394,104, forward strand.
GTGGAGTTACTTCCTGCTCTGACTGAACAGATTCCTGATGGACGGATGAAGATGGATGATTGACAGCTGAGTAATGGTTACCAAACCTTGTTACCAAACCAGGAAGGAGCTGCGCTTGTATGAGTCCCAGAGTGAATGAATAAATGCAGTAGAAGAAGAAGTGTGTAAACAGGGAGTTTGTTCCTGTGTTGTAACAGCAGGCTGGGGGGGGGGGGGTTGACTGACAGGGACAGCCTCTGCCTCCTTTTGGTCAGCAGCTATTTAATGACTCAGGTCACTTTAACTCTCAGAAACGTCTTCTCTTTAACTTCTTTCACTAATCACACGCTCAGATGGAGTTTTTAACGAGCTGCTGTCACACAATCGCACATCGATCCAAATCAAAGCTGGATCAGCGGGGTTGGGCTGACTGACAGGGTGGAAGTTGCATAAATGGCTGCCATGTCCCATCATGGCCCCCCCCCCAGAGTGTCCTATAGGCCAATGGGGAGCGTCCGTGGGGTGATGATGCAGGTTGTCCCCCTGGTATAAAGACCTAAACCACCATCTGGGCCCTTCTGAGCAGTTGGAGCATTCCCAGCCTCGCCTCGGGTGGTGGGATTGGAGGAAAAGCAAAACTACACGGCCTCTCACTGTGTAGTTTTGTTTTTTTCAGGGGGGGAATATTTGGAGGCTCGACCGTTCTCATCTTGGATTTTTCTGGAAAACCTTTCTGGATAAGGAGACTTGTTTGAGTCACCTGGGCTCCGTCCCATCACTTTGAGGCACTCTTGTGGATACAAGTGAGTAGCTTGTGTCCCCTCATATACTGTAACTATCTGCCTGCCTGTGCTGACTCATGTGGTTTATGGGGACTCAGAGGTCAGGACTCGGGTTTTTGGTGCCTTTTGGTGTTTCTGTGTGTGTTTTACATATTTTTGGGTTAAGTTGGAAGCGGCCGCGTGCAACAGACTGTGCAGTGATCTGAGGAAGGCCAAGAATAGCTGCTGATAGCATGAGACTGGACTCTCAGCTGGGCGGCTGATGGCTTTTTAAGGGAATCAGCAGCAGGGCTATCAGTTGCAGCTCCAGCTATGTGCCACATGGTGGCTGTCAATCAAACTGCATGGGCTCAGGTGGGGGGAGCAGTGTATTTTTGGCCACTGCCATATCTGTCGCTCAGATTCTGATCTGTAAATATCAGCTGAGTTTGTCCGGTTTGTTCCAACATGAGTGAGTTTTGGGGCTAAAGTTGTGTGTATAAATTGTTGATCGATCGATCGATCAGGCAGCGATCAGTGGTTGGTTGTTGACTGCAGAAAGAACCTGAGAAACTTGACACCTTCACCTCAAATCAGTTGACAGCACTGGGGGAAAAAAAAACAAAAAAAAAAAACAGCTGTCCTGACGAGGCATTCAATGACCAGGAACAGTAAAATAAATCCCTAGTAACTCCATTTGTTCTCATTGATGATCAGCTTCAACACGCTTGAAGACTTTATTTATATATAAAGTTATTTTAAGATCACACATTTCACATGTTGTCCTCAAACATTGTTCAAACCTTCATCTTAAACTTTTATAATTAAGTTTTTCCTGTTAAAAGGTTTAATTGACGAGCTGAAGCTCAGTGTCTCAGGTTACAGAACAGAGTTAATGTAAAAATAAAACTGACTCACGTCTTTGTTTTCTGCTGGTCAATGCTTTTGACGTCACTTGTAAAATATATTGTCAAATATTCATTAGTAAAAGCTTAAAGAAATCTCTTTAAACCTTCTTTGATGAACAATGTTTGGCTGCTAAAGTGCTGAAGATTTTTTTCTTCAGTCTGAGGACAGAAGCTGTCGTATGTTAAAGTATTCAGCAAATATAGGAAATTATTTATGATTCTGGGCTGCAAAATTGAACTCAGTTCACTTTTTCTGCTGTTACAGAAGCTGCTTTTGATGGTTCTTGTAATTCTTTGATTATTTTTCTCATATTTTGTAAACTTCATTAGAGAGTTAAGATAAAACCTTAAGCTGAACCTGCAGAATGTTGTGCTATAGATTACAGATAGTTCTTTTTATATGAACTATATTTATATTTTATTTGCATTTATGTATTTTTGTTCATTTCTTGATTTGGCTGTTTTCATTTCATGGGACATTTCTTCATGAGATCCATTTCATTCTTATATGGTTTGATTATTTTTCATTTGGGTCTTTTTTCTTCGCGTATGCAGCAAGGTTTGTTAGTTTCAAGTTACAAAGAAAAGGTTTATCAAAGGTTCCTATCAGGCTGTTAGTCCAATCACAGCCCAGTCACACTGATGACATCACTAGTTAAGTCACTTTATAAGCACATTTTTCTTAAAAAGCTGCAAATGAGCAGAGACATTTAAAACCCAATTAAATAGGTTTAATTCAAATAAAAACTAATAATACAGAAAGTAATATATTTACATGAATAATGAAGCCTAAGAAGTACAAGTACTCAGATGTTTACTAGCAAACAGTGTTAAAGTGTAAGTTACTGTCAAAGGAAAACCTCACATCTGTTACATTATACTGGTGTTACTCTCAGGGGGGAAAACCTTGTATCTTCAGATCAGTGACCACATGATTGGACAGTCTGATCATATGAACATACATTTATTTTATTATTAGTTTGTATTAAAATCTTTCTTCCTTCTGAGCCTGATTCATGAGTCAGTGTTCTGACTGGATTAAACTGAGTTAATGAATCTGTTGAAAACTCTTTAAAGTTTTGAAGTCTTTGAGGGGAAACAAGGCAGTTTTTTAAAGTAAAAGTTCACTTTTGGAGATACAAACTTTTTAACTTGACAGCAGCCACATTTGATTTCATGTTGAACGTTAAATGTGAATCAGTTAAAGTCTGTCGATACTGCAGTAAAGTACCTGAAGTAAAGTACCTGAAGTACTGCAGCAGGTAACTGTGCTGCTGACAGCCTAAAGTGCAGCTTCACCCACACAACTCTTCATTAATGAAGACAGTTAACACTGAAATTATTACTTAAAAATATGTTCTTTATTGATTTATTTTCTGAAATAAGTTTTAAATAAAATGTCAGAAAGCAGTAAAATACTCTTTAGAGCCACAATGTTAAAATGTTTTTTCTGACCGATTCAGTTTACTGTCGGAACACAAAGAACAACCAGCAAAATGCCAAGGTGGAATAATGCAGGTAAACAGGGGTAGGACCCAAATGCACAGGAGAGGAGACCGGTAGGTATATTACAGGGAGTTCAATTAAACAAAAACTTACAGGAGGGTGAGACAAACTGAAAATCCCCAAAATGCAATAAAGTCCAGCACAGGTAGGTGAATTAAGAGTCACATGGGAAAACCAGACACATGGCACAACTCCAACATGAACAAAACACACACAATGATCTGACAGAGGAACAAAGCAACTAGACCAGTATATAAGCTGAGGGTCTGATGAGGGAATGAGCAGCAGGTGAAGAGTGGGCAGAGTCAGCCAGGTGAGTGCAGGGCTGATAAGAAGTGGGGACAGGTGTGGAGATGGTGGGACAGTCAGGTGATGGGGAAAGGAGGGACAGTCTGAGGACATCTGGTGGAGAGTACGAAGATGGCAGGTCTGGAGAACAGGGAAAAACAGAAAGACAGTGCTGGGTCAGAGCGGGACAGAAAATAGATTTTAATTTCTTTATATTCACAAAATTAAAAGAAAGGAATAAATGCACATTTCTTTAAATAGAGTAAACAATAAAATAAGTAAATAACAGTGAAGTTGGTGGTTGTCGACCACTATCCCCAAAAGTAACTTTTTTAGTAAGTTTATTTGTTTCTTTTTTGAAATGTTGTAAATTAGTTAAATACTGATAAAAATTATTTTCTTATTACTGGACTTCTTTCTTTTCTTTCTTCGCCCCCCTTAAAGCTTCTGTGTCAGTTACAGAAACATGAGACGAACATAGGAAGTTAACTGGACTTTTTCCTCTGAAACATTTTGTATTTCATGTTTTGTTTGATGGTAAAACTGAATATTTTCCAACATGTTACATGTTAGTGCTGAAGTTATTCAGTGTCAGTTACAGTGATGATGAAGCACAGTCTGTTCAGGGCCCCTCAGCTCTGGCCCCGGTCACACATGAAAGGAAACCACGCAAAGGTTTTTATGTATTAAAGAATAACAGTAAAAAAAAAAAAGAATTGATTATTTACATTTTTTCCTGATGTGAGAACTTTCTGTGTGGATGTTTAGAAACTTCCTGCAGCAGCTGTAGCAGTCGTAAAACCTTTGTACGGTTTCCTCACTTGTGAACGGAGCCAGGGGACGAGGGTTATGGGTCCTAAACAGAATTTATGGCCCCACACCTTTTTGCTTTTCCATTTCCTTAAATATTTCTATAATTTCATCCGAAATAAAGTCTCTTATATTGTGGATTTTTGAGGCTGATGCCAATTTTTGATATAATAAAATTAAAATCTGCATTTATAATCCTTTTACTTAATTTAAGAGTGGTGAAACAGATTGGCAGCATTTTGAGAACAAAGTGGTAAAAAGCTGTAGGTTTGTCGCAAACTTTATTTTTAAAGATAAGAATGGCAGTAAACTTTAAAGTGCTTTATACATGAAACCACAAATACCAGAAGAATGTATGAAAATGTAACATATATAAAAATGCATTTTGTTCTTCATTTTCCTCACACATCAGTCAACATATTAAATCTGTTACAAAATCAGCTGCAAACACACAAACTGCTTCTAAAAATCACTGAATTTTACAACAAATGTGGAGTAAAAACATCTGACATTTGTTGTTTAATAATAATAAAAATAAGAATAAGTTCTTCACACGGAAGCAAATAAACATTTACAGTAAAACAAGACAAATATTAAATAAAATAAACAGGATGAGATACATTTAAATACAAAATAAATATGATAAGATAAAAATATACTGAATGAAGTCTTAACTTTCTCCATGGTGAGATATTTTCCTCTGAACAGCTGTGAGCAGTAGAGACACCAGCTGAGACTAAATTTAGATCCTGATCTGAGTCTAAAACCAGGAAGCTGGGGGGTCGCAGAGAGCCGAGTCCACGTTTATACTGAGGTCACAGCAGGGTTACAACAGTAGCATAATCAATTATTAGTTATTGATCGTCTGTCAAGGTCATTCAGACCAGGAAAAAAAAGTATTTTCTTCTTTTCTCGTCTCTTTTCTTCTTATTTCATGTTTTTTATTTCATATTTATATTTTATCATTTTTTGTTGTTACAACATGTTGCAAAGCATTTTATCAGAAATGATACCAATTGTTTGAAGCATTTGGTCAGTTTGATCATAAAGGTTGTTTGTGGCCAAATTTTTGCTTTTCTTAATCTCATTTTATCATATTTACTTCCAATGTCTTCATTTTTATGGTAGGTTTATATTTTATGAAGTTTTCTCACTGATGAAACTCAGTTTGTCCTCCAGTTTTTGCCTCCTCTTCGTCTTCCTCTGATGACAGTAACGTGCAGCTGACCTCCAGCTGCTGCTGTCTGTCAACATCACACCCCCCCCCCCCCACACACACACACACACACACACACACACACACACACACACGCATATTTATAGCTCCGGTCTCTGCTGAAGCTTAAACCTGCTGAGTGAAGCTGCTGAGACATTTTCATCCAACTGCTTTTAAATCTGGACATCAGTAAGAAAAAGGGATCAGCCTGTTAGTCGAGGTGACAAAGGCTGAAACTGCTTTTCCTTTTCCTTCTTCTTCTTCTTCTTCTTCTTTTTATTATTATTATTATCATCATCATTATAATTAATATAGCTGACATTTGCTCCACTCTTGCAAAAAGACCAGAAGGTAGAAGCAGCTGACAGGACATGAAGTGCAGGTGACGTTCATCTTGACTTCTCTCTGGTGGCGAAGACGTCTGTTCAGTCGCCTCACAACTGTTACAGTTTGTTACATGAAATACAAACTGCTAATGTTTGTTTGTTTAGACACTCTTATTAAGTCCTGAGTCGGAGGTTCAGAGCTTTAATTGCTTCATTTTGTTTTCCTGTCAGGTTCCTGGTTAGTTTCTGATGCTCAGTCTGTTTCCTCACTTTCTCCCATCAGCTGAAACTCTCTGAGCTCTGAGACACATGAATATATTCTGCTGTACCGGGACAGAACATCTGAATACTTCTTCATTTTAACAAAGATAGAACCAACTCAACACACTCACAGGTCGAGCCTTTGACTTTTTAAACTAAATGCCAAAACAGGTTGTTTGTCTTTAAAAGTGACCCCTGTGAGTATCCTCTGACTGTTTGTCTCCTCCACACTTCGGGTCTGGTTATCTTTAGAGATAAAGAAAGATGGTGGTCGTGGATAAAAGACATCAACCTACCTGTTGGTTGGTCTCCTGCGTCAGACTCTTTGTTCACCTCTCAGAACTCATCTGACCAGAAGGGGTCAAGTGTCTGGAACAAAATGAATCATTTGTTTGTTTGCTGATGACAGTTTCTCCTCAGAATGCCCTTATTCCCATTTATAACGTCAAATGATACAAAATGGTGTCTGACATCGAGCGACAGTGGAGCTCTGGTGTTTGTCAGAGTTGGTCATTGGAGCTGACAGACTCTATTTCTGTCTCCTTTCCTACAAGCTGCGCCTGTGTTTCCTAAAGTGAAGGAGGCAGGAAAGGAAACAGGAAGTTCTCCTGATCAGAGCTCACACTGAGACAAACCCACTCTGCCACTGAAGAGCAGGTTTAGTTTGATGTCAGTATGTTTCAAACATTTAAACTCTTTCTCTCTGTTCTTCTCAGGGTGCCGACCATCATGTCAACACAGGCGCCGACGTTCACGCAGCCGCTGCAGAGCGTCGTGGCACTAGAGGGTAGTGCCGCGACGTTCGAGGCTCAAGTTAGTGGTAAGAAATGTTTCTGTCCATTCAAACTGTCTCAGAATGCCAGATTAACAACTTCAGTACAGAATGTGAAAATCACAATGTTCAGACGCCTTTATTCTTCTTCTTGTCACATTATTGTCTTCAGTTGATGCATCTAAGAGCAACACGGGTGTTGTTGATGTTTCAGGGGCTTTTTGACATCTGAGATTTCAAAGTCGATACACATTTTATTGCAATCTCTAAACCAAATTGGCGAGGATTAACAAACAACATAATCTCACATTTTTATCTCAAGATTGTAATTTTTATAATTTTTTCTTATACATCTGGTTTAAATCTCACATTTGTGATTTCTTTTAATCACAAAATTAAAATTTCTTAAATTTATTTTAAATATTTGACTTTATTCTCATTTTTTTGTCCTGAAATTAAAATTCCAATCTGAGATTTGTTATAGTTTTTAGCAGATTTTGACTTTTATAAATTAAATGCTAATTAACATTTTTTTAATCAGAATTTTTTTAAAGAATTTTTTAATTTTTGCTTAAACTTTTGATTTTAATCTTACATTCTGATTTTGAGATTAAAAACCATATCTGAAATCTTGGCCTTTTACATTGTTCAACAATTTTAGACTTGTTTTTCTTACATGTTTGACTTTAATAGTAGAATAAAATGTTAAATTGAGATTTAGGTATTTTACGTAAATGTCACATTTTTGATTGTTGATGTTCTGGAGGTCCAGTGTTTGTTGCTCTCTGGGTTCTCTGACAGCAGATCGGTGTGCTTCTTCTCTGCTCTGCAGGATCTCCAGTTCCTGAGGTGAGCTGGTTTCGTGATGGCCAGGTTCTTTCCGCCGCCGCTCTGCCCGGCGTTCAGATCTCGTTCAGCGACGGCCGCGCTGTTCTGAGGATCCCCGCTGTGACCGCCGCACACAGCGGAAGATTTTCCGTCAGAGCCACCAATGGTGCTGGACAAGCCACGAGCACCGCTGAACTCCTCGTTACAGGTGAGACCTCAGGTAGAGTCAAAACTCCTCGTTACAGGTGAGACCTCAGGTAGAGTCAAAACACATCGTTACAGGTGAGACCTCAGGTAGAGTCAAAACTCCTCGTTACAGGTGAGACCTCAGGTAGAGTCAAAACACATCGTTACAGGTGAGACCTCAGGTAGAGTCAAAACTCCTCGTTACAGGTGAGACCTCAGGTAGAGTCAAAACACATCGTTACAGGTGAGACCTCAGGTAGAGTCAAAACTCCTCATTACAGGTGAGACCTCAGGTAGAGTCAAAACTCCTCGTTACAGGTGAGACCTCAGGAGACTCGAAATCCCTCATTACAGGTGAGAGCACGAAGAGTGTTAATACAAAAAATTCTTCAGAGTGACCACAGCGATCCTCCTAAAAGAGAGATAACTGAAAATAATGTGGAAAAAAGGACAGAATTTATTTGGCAGACTCAAATATTAAATCCTGTGGTGCATCGTGACACCTGACTGAAATTTGTCCAAATTCTTTGAGAAGATAATTTTAAGGGCTTTAAGGTGTTGATTGTTACCTTATGTTGAGATCCAAGTTTTAATTCAGTTGAGGTAGTGCTTTCAACATACATGCTGGGATCTGAGACAATGTAACGAAGATGGCTTTTGATCCTTATCAATAATCTGTCAATAATCTTGCCCTCCAGCGGAGACGGCGCCTCCCAGCTTCCTTCAGAGACTGCAGAGCTCCACAGTGAGACAGGGCAGCCAGGTGAGGCTGGACGTCAGAGTCACAGGTATCCCAACACCTGTGGTGAAGTTCTACAGAGAGGGAGCCGAGATCCAGAGCTCGGCAGACTTCAGGATCCTCCAGGAGGGAGACCTGTACAGTCTGCTGATCGCTGAGGCCTTCCCAGAGGATTCTGGGACATATTCTGTCACCGCCACCAACAGCAGTGGACGTGCCACCTCCACCGCTGAACTGCTGGTTCAGGGTGAGGACCTTTAAACTAAAATCTGCTTGAGAAGCGATCAGTTTCATGTCTGAGCATCCAGCACATAGACAGGTCCAGGACGAGTTTAGCCTAGTTAGCACAAAGACTGGAAACAGAGGGAAACTGTTCAAGCAAAATTCATTTGGCTTTAATAACTTTTAAATAACTATTTAGCCTAGCTCTCCTATTCTTTCATAAGACTTAATACTGTCGAATGTTTTGATGATGAAACGTGAGTTTGAGAAATTTTAGTTGAAGTTGTGATTTTTGTACTTCACTGACAGTGAACATGATGACTTAATGTTGTTGAGATAATGCTGCAATAATTATTTCAGTATCAATTCGGTCCTCATAACTCACCAAACTGAACGTGTGTGTTTAGGTGAAGAAGCCGTTCCTGCAAAGAAAACAAAGACGGTGATTTCCACCTCTCAGATTTCACAGACCCGTCAGACCAGAGTGGAAAAGGTACAAAGACTCACACTTTGTTCTCATATATAATTTAATCTGAAAATCTGATTTAATCTCATTTAATGTGTTAGTTTAATCTGATTTCATTTCCTTTCATCCTGTCTCTCAATTGCACGTCACTTTTTTCCATCTCATTTCATCATCATCTCACATTTTATCTTCTTTTGTGATTTATTGCAATTCTACTATCTCAATACCTCTCCATTCATTTCATCTCATTCTATTACATCTCATCTTTTTCTCATTTCTTATTTAATGTTGTTGCGTTTTATTTAATTTTATCCAACATAATGTAAAATGTTTGCCTGTTTTATGTAATTACGTCTTTTATTAATGTTATCTAATCTCATTTAATCTCATATTCTCTCAAATTTAATATAATTAATCTAATTAATGATTTAATTCCATCTCATCTTTTTTCATCTAATCACATCTGAATTTATTTTATCTCATTTTATGTCATCCAATTTAATCTGATTTTGTATTAGCTCATTTTGTGTTACATAATTCAATGTAATCCCAAATCCATCTCATCTCTATAATAATACTAATGTGATCTTTTCATCTTATTTGAATGCATCTGCTCTTCTGAATCTTATAATTAAATCTCATCTCAGTGCATGTTGTTTAATCCTTATCTTCACCTTTTAACCAATCTAATCTCATTTTTTTCAATCTCATATTTTCTGTGTATCTCATTTAATCTTATTTAAATTAAAAAAGAATTATCATCTCCTTTATTGTAAGTCAGTCTCGCCTCATGATCTCATCTCTCCCTGCGGTGTGTCCTCAGAGGATGGAGGCCAGTTTCCAGGCCACTGCCATGATGGAGATGCAGGTGGAGGGTGCCGAGCTGACTCAGCTGCTGGCTCACAAGACTCCACCCAGAGTTCCTCCCAAACCCGCATCCAAGTCCCCGACTCAGTCCTCACTGGTCGCCAAGGTGACCGGAGGACGCCAGCAGTCGCCGTCACCTGTCAGACACGTGAAGGCGCCCACGCCCACGCCTGTCAGGTAGGTGGAGCCTTTCATTGTTCATGCTGACTGTCATTTAAAACTTATCAGCTTTCATTTGAGAATTTACAGTTAAGTTTCAGTGGATGGTTTGTGCTGAGGGTTGTAGAGGGGAGTCGTACAGAGGTTTTGATTTGAGATAAGTGATCGGGGCGATGGTGTTATTGGAGGTTGGCCCTCTACTGGCCTGTAACGTGACCTCCCTCCCCCGCCTCCAGGCCTGCCTCTCCCACTTCAAGACTCTCAGTCTCCCCCATCAGGCCGGTCAAGTCCCCCATCACTACACGCAAGCAGGCGGCCGCCGGCGCTGATGTCCTGCCGCCCTGGAAGCAGGGAGACTACGTGGCAGAGGCCAGCATGACCAGTATGACCAGTATGACCAGTATGGCCAGTATGACCAGTATGGCCAGCAGAACCGTCACCCAGCTGGGCCAGGAGCAGCGCTGGGAGCAGGTCACCGGGGTCAAAGAGGTGAGGGAGCGCCGGCTTGGGGTGGGGGGGTCCATACCGCTATTTGGTGGTTGGTGAGTCCTGGGAACAATTTGAGAAACCTGGAGGATGGACGGTGTCATGTCAGATTAAAAATAAATGTCTTTCTAAAATACACCACAATGATTTAGGCTTTTTAACTTTGCGCCCAATTGGTGCAATTTGTGTTGTAAATCTCACTCCTGCTTCTCAGAGTCTAGAGGCCTAAAGCTTAACATTCAAAGGATTCCAGGAAACGCTCTGATTGTGTTGAAGTGAATGGGAAATTTAAATCTGGCTTGATTATGGAGATAATTAAGTCTTAAACGTGGTATGTTTGAGTGAGAAAACACTTTGAACCGTCCTCTTTTTGTTTGAACAAATTGCCCCCAAGTGTGACTTTTATTTTGCCAGTACCCAAACACTGTATGTGAATGATACAACATAATGACATCTTTTTTATTCAGTTTTTATATGTTTAATATCTTTTCTTAATATCTCTCTGAATCTTGTCTCTTTGTGATTCATTTTGTCCTGCTCACTTAAACAAAAGGAAAAACTTGATGTACCGTCTCACTGTTTTAAATGTGATTAACCAACATTCAGACGCAGCATGATGAAGATGATGAAAACAGTAATGTTGCCGTGGCGATCGCTGTTGATTAGGCCTGTAGTCACGGCGACAGCAATCAGGAAGCTAGATGACAAAATAACAAACCGGTCCATCATATTTAATTCCACTGTCGTCCTCACCTGCAGAATGTCACTCTTAAAGGACACTTTCAGTTTTTCAACCCAGATCATTTGAAATATCTTGTTTCCTATAATGTTATATTCAGTTTTCAATTGTTTGCTGTTGTTTTAAGACATTTTCAACCTCAGTCCCAGCCAACTTGTATTGCATCTTCATTTCTATGACACATTATATTTATACTGTATGTCTAAAATGAAGATTAAAAGGAATACAAATTTTAAATAAAAATGTAAAAAAATTCCAAAATTGTATGTCGACAGTGGAAGTTAACAATGACACACATGATCACATATGAACCCACCAAGACCCCCCTGACTGTTCTGGGTTGTTATCAGCAAAGGCAAAATCCACACAATCCTCTGCATGTCGACATCAACCGACCAGGAACTGTTAAAGACCGTCAAGTCTGCCTGACCCACTTATAGCTGGGCTGGATACACTCTCCTTACATTTCTTATGTTTAGTGAAGTTTGGGTTAAAAAAACAGCAGATCTCACCTTCAAGTCACCCAGAAAACTCCATCCTACAATCCTACAGTCCAACCTTTTCTATTTCTTCCACCCTTCTCATTTCAATATGAATGTTTTTGCTCACCAGTATTGTGTCACCCACTTTGACATTCTTTATTTGTGCCACTTTTTCCTCCACTCTTAAAAACTGCTCACTTTTGTGGCACTTAACAGCTTTAGAAACGCCAACGTTAATCCTCTTGATTTGGTTATTAGTCTCAAACTGTTGATATGGAGCCAGAATTATCTGGAACAGCAGATGAGACGAGTTTTACCCAGAATGGAGAGGGATGGGACGACGCTACAAACCACGAGGAAATTACATGTGACCATAGCGTCCATCAATATATGGACTCGTACGCTGATGAGTTCAACACAAGCCAGGGGTGTGTTTGTGAAACATCTGACGGCCAAGACACAGTGATCTCAGTCGAGCAAGAGTCCGCCAACGCTTTTGAGAGTCGCGTGGAGACACCAACGGACGTCATAAGCAATGAAGACATGATGGCGGAGATGTGTTTTAGTCCGTCATACATCTGTAAAGATCTGTCCTCTGTCTTTAACCACAAAGACTCAACACCTGTTTCAAACCGAGAACATCTCAGACTCGATTCAACTGAAGAAACGTTCAGATTTCATAACTGTGACGTCTCGCCTGATTTGTCTGATGAAGAGATTCCTTCAGCTGTTAATGAGGCAGAGTTGGGTTACCATGATCTTAACCAAGATGTCCGCCTGGCCTTCCAGCACCAGCAGGTAGCTCTTCATCTGTCATGAGTGGACACATCACAGTTGCTCCATCATCTTTTTTGAGCACTTTCAATGCCTCAGTTCGTTTTGTTGCCACCCGGGTTGTGGTTGCCACTTCACTTTTTTTCACCTTCAGCACTGGACATGTGTTCATGTTGCTCTTTTTGACTTTCAGCTGATTTCAGTGTTGTATTTCTTGCATGTGTTGTCCTCATCAGATAAGCTTTAATGTTTACATGAGTACATTTAGACGCACACTAGTATCCTGTCCATGATGTCTCCATATCTAAATTATATAGTCCATTATACTAAATTCAGTTTCCAAACAACGGGATTCAGTTCTAATCCAGGTTTCAATAATCAGATAATTATGTTTACACATGCAAACATGTAAACCTGATTCTCTAACAACTTGACTGTAGCAGTGATACTATTGTACGTGCACACATACTCATTCAATGGGGAGTTTGGTGTCTTTTACAGAGGCTGGTAGGTGTCGAGGGGTAAAATTCTTTATAGAAAGTTGCATCAACTTACATTTTTGGGGTCTATATATTTATTTTGTTCCCTCATTTTAGTAATCCATGCCCTTAAATGACTTTAAATTTTGCTAGGTGTATTTTCTAACTCTGGACAGTGACATGCTGTTTCTGTCTTTAGCTAAGCTAACTAGTCCTGACTTCAGCGCTCTCCTTTCCACACAGACACGAGACTCATATCCATCTGAACAGTTTGGAAATTATCAGATTTTTTAGCTTGTGAGCTCCAGCTACATTTTTAATGTTTCCAGTTAACTTGTTTGAAAATGAGAACCCTGTAAAAGGGACGTAAATAAGCAACTGGCTACATACACGATTCATGATATCACACAAATGGACAGATGTAATGAATTTGAGAATGGTATTAATTTGAGGGAACTAAGTGCTAAAATCTGGATGAGGATACATCCAGATCCCCCCGCCTGCCGGCCTTTCTCTGTACCACTGTCCTGCCATGGATGTCCTGAGATCTATGTGCTGCTGGTTGTGTCTCCAGGCTGAGGGGGGGAAACGAGCCGGGGCGGTGGCCACAGTGGTTGCTGCCGTTGACCTCGCTCGTGTCCGTCAGCCTGTGCATGTCGAGGGCGGTCGAGCTGAAGAGGAGGAGGAGGCTGTAGAGGCAGAGTTAAGGCAGCAGGCCGCCGCCACCATGGCTGCCGATCAACAATATCGAGCCGGCTGGACGGCAACAAGAGCGCAGGCTGGCCAAATGCTTACCACTGCTCAAGAGTTTACCCCTCCACCAACCCTGCCACTGCCTCAGGTTAGATAGGCCTCCAGAGCAAAGAAACAACTAAACTACCAAGAGATTTGACCAAATGTTCAGATTTATTTAGTCAGTTTCAAGGCTGCTTTTTTATATAAGAATGTTTTTCACTGCACTGGCAAACAATTTTTCAGGTTTCACAAAAATGTCAAGATTTAATGACATTATAACATAATGACAACAATCCCAACAGTTCCATTATTGATTATGCTTATCAGTTCCAGTCTTTATTGTTGCTTCTCCCTTCTTGATAAATTGTTAGGTGGAAAAAGAGTAGGCACAGGTTTTATAATGTTAACTTGGTATTATATCACGACTGTAAAAAAAATTCTTGACACCCTGGTGTTCACGTATAAATGATAACGGAACTTAAAGACAATAACAGACTCAAATGTCCACGTAGAGACAATAATGACTCCCAGGTCTCCTAGACAATAAAAGACACGTGAAATATGTGTTAGTGAACTCTCTTGAAAATTGGCAAAATTATTTGCCAGTGCTTTAAGATAATTACTCTAAAAAGATAAGTTATAACAGGGCAAATCTCTTGATAACCATGTAATTACTTTTAGTACTACTAATTATAAAGTATTATTCAAAACATGTACATGTTTATACTGTATACTGTCCAGCTATTAAAATCTTTCTGAGGTTGTAACGCTCCTGTGAACTCTGTTGGTTACTCCAGATTCAGAGAGCGACAGAAATCTCCTCCCATGTGGACACTGGTCCCACCCCGTCCCCAGTTCCACATTTCACAGTTTCTAAAGTTTCTGTCCCAAAACATGAGTCTAGCTCTGAGGTAAGAGAGGCAACATCAGGCAAGCAGTAGGAAATAACCTGCATAAACATGTTGACTGAGAAATAACACTTTGAAATGAAATGCTGAAATAACAGAGACCATACTTTAGTCAATAATCCAACCTATAATTGATCCTTCAGTAAGCTCCACCCCCTCAGTTACTGTTGCTAACAGTGGCAGTGGTTCTTTGAGTTCACTCAGAGCATTTCTTTTTCTAGCTGACGATCAAGTTTGTCTGCTGAAATGACTCCTGTAACTGGCAGATTTTATCACCTGTAGCGAGCTGACACTAACGCCTGCGTTGTTTAAAAACTTTAAATGTTTCCAGGTGACCAATTTACAACATTATAAGCAGGAACCCTGTAAAAGGAGTTTTAAATTTGCACAGCTACATACATGGTATCATGCCAGCAGAGTAAGGCCAAAGTTAACGGGTAAAAAGTGAGCATCCTCACCAGCTGATGATCAAATAAAGATCCCAAGATCAGGATCAAGTGGCTAACGTTGGGCTGAACTCTGAAAGCATGAACACCTCTTCAACATGTGAGGAAATCCAAACACTGACCCGACTGCAAGGACTAGTTACTGTTCCCAGCTATGACTGGACAGTCACTGTTTGACGGAGGGGTTTAGCCAACGGTCACTTGGTTATTACTGCTTGCCTGAAATGCAAACTTGTTGTGAACCATAGTGGAGAAGTGATAAAATAACAAAATGAATCTACCTTTAACCTTGTTTTTCTTCAACCCTTTAATCAATAAACACACTCCAGAACCCACTTATTAATCCAGCTATACTTAAAATTCCCTCCCCTTCACCCTCTTGTAGCTTTAATAAAACTAACGTACCATAGATCCCTCCCTGTGCTGTAGTTTAACATAAACTTTAAACAAACCAACATATTTTGCTGATGATGGTGTGGCTGTTCCTCCTCTTTGGGTCGGTCAGGTTTCCATCGCCGGCTCAGCTATCGCCACTCTGCAGAAAGAGTTATCCTCATCCTCTGCCACCGCTAGAAAGATCATCAAGCCTGTCAAGTCTCCCAGTCCTTCTCGTAGAGTGGGGGAGGCCAGAGAGACACCGGAGCCCATCCCTCCACCGTTCAAAGACTTCACTGAGAAATATCAGAGTCATTTAGGCTCTGAGTTAAAGATGGGGGTGGCGTACTCGGGGGGCATGGAAAGACTAAATGAGGACTGGGGAGCCCAGGTTTGTAATCCAGTTTAGTGGGCTGAATCTGAACAGGACAAGAAAACCTGATAAGTAAATGGCTGTCAGATAGTTTCTATATTCCAAACCAGGCATAAATGATCAGTGTTTTTGTCTATTCAGTGCAGACCAAGATATCTAAACCACTTCTGGCAGTGAATATTCATGGTCACTAGAAGATATTTCCTAATATTTTTAATGAGCCCTCCGAGCTTTATTCTCTTGCCAACAACAACATATATTATCCCTAATATATAAGAAATATCAAATCTAAGGGGCAGAATTATTCTTTTTTTGAACCCTTTTGATTTTAATGAATCTCTGTGATCCCAACCTTTACATTTTTAGCTAGGCTAAAGGAATAGCTAAATAAAAATATGTTGTGTTTTCATTTTATGGATTTTATTAAAAAAACCTCTAATCTAGTTTTTTAAAAGTCAGGTTTTCTTGATTTCTGTGGAATTCCAGGATCTAATATCCCTCTAATAGACACATTAACATGCTCGTTGATGCCATTGACAACCTCATTACCTCATTCTCATCTCTTGAGCCCATCCAGCCTCCCCTCCATCTTTCTGTGCTGTCTTCTTTTCTTTATATGTTGGAATGTAAACAGCAAGTTCAAAGTCTTGTCCTATGTGTGTTTGCTATGTTGTGTCCATGTCCTGGATTTTAGAAAGGTACATATTTATTGTATATTTATTGTTAAATTGCAGTGTGCTTACAAATCTGTGACTATTTACCAGGTGATGGAGGCAGCAGCCGTACCTTCTGCAGGCGGCGGCGTGGTCCCGCCCACACTGATGTCTGTAAGTGGCTTAGTTCTCCTTAAAACCACACAATATTTTATGCATTTCAGTAATATTTTCTAAAAGTGTTGTGTTTTGTCTCCAGGGCTTGAAGAACACAAATGTGACGGAGGGCGAGTTGGTGACCCTGGAGTGCCAGATCAGCGGTCACCCCACACCCGTCATTATGTGGTTCAGAGAGGACTACAAAATTGAAAGCTCCATTGATTTCCAGATTAGCTACGAGAACGGATTCGCTCAGTTAGTGATCCGAGAGGCATTCGCTGAAGACAGCGGACGCTTCACTTGCACCGCAACAAACGAGGCGGGAACTGTTAGCACCTCCTGCTACCTGCTCGTCCAGGGTCAGTTTAAACAGTAAATCAAGAAACAAGTCATCAATAAACAAAACATCAATTGGTTTGCATCAAAAAAGACATTTTCAGTGTCTGAATATATGGTCCATTGTGGGACCTCTTCTGTTTTCAGTTTAGAATTTCCCCTTTGTTATATGCTGCACCCCTTAGTTACTATTGCTACATGTGTTAATCTTTAGCAACAGTAATTAAGTCCCACATGGTGCCTTCTGCTTGAGACTAACCCTGCCTTTCTCCTCCAGTGTCCGAGGACATAGAGAGCAGAGAGGAGATTGCCGTTGTCACAGAACATGTTGAAGCTGCTGAGAAACTGTGAGTTAAGCCACGCTCCTTTAAAGTTTGCATGATAAATTAATATAGTGCAGGTTAATAAACAAGGTCTACCTGGTCAACACTGAACAAAATAAGTCAGAAAGGGTTCTTCAGCTTCTTTCTTTAAAATGTAATTGTTGAGACTTAAAGATAGCTAGTGGTACAGCTCGGTCCTGGTAATCCTAAAAAGAGATTTGTATTTCCAGAGTAACCGAAGAAGCCAAAGAGGAAACCATGTCTCAGGTGAGCGTGGCTGAGTCAGATGCTGCTGCCATCGCTCCCTTCTTTATCAAGAAGCCAATCGCCCAGAAGCTGGTGGAAGGAGGAAGTGTCATCTTTGAGTGCCAGGTTGGAGGAAGCCCCAAACCACACATTATCTGGAAGAAGAGCGGCGTACCGCTCACTACCGGATACAGGTATGTATTATCTCTAAAACTACTGGTCAGGTTTTCATGGTCCCAATGGGAAGATTCCCATGGATTTAGGTGATTTAACACCATTAGCCTCTTTCTGTAAACCTAATGTCCCTACTGTCACTGGGTCTGTGACTAGGTCAGTCTTTACAAACATATTACAAAACCACAGAACATTATTTAAAATGTCAATGGAAACGCTTCTTAGTGTGATATATATATATATATATATATGCGATAAATAGATATATTTACTGCAATTATGACAATTTCAACCTTATAGGGAAATAGAAGGGAAAGCTGATGGATTTGGATTTGGTTAAACCCAAGGGATAATGTGTTTGAACCCTTATTTCCTACATGGTCCCAAGATGTTGGAAAAAAAGAAGTACAAAAAATAAAAAAAATAATAATACATTACAATACAACACATACAACTACACATCTCTGGAGCATACTGCTGGGTTAGGGGCTTAGGAAATGTTGATCAGGTAATGATCAGTTGGTTGCCTTTGTTGCATGTCATCCATCAATTCTCTCCCCTCCAACTTGCAGGGTCACTAGTCATCACTGAATCACCTTTAACATGCTCTTTACAAACTACTGTCTATCAGATACAAAGTTGCCTACAAGAAGGACACTGGAGAATGCAAATTGGAGATCTCCATGACCTTCGCTGATGATGCCGGAGAATACTCCGTCTTTGCCAAGAACCAGCTCGGAGAGGTCTCAGCCTCCGGCAGTCTGCTAGAGGAAGGTACATAAACATCGACATGAATATAATCTACTATCATAACAAAGTATGACAGGAGCAAAGACGAAAAGAGGTCAGACTGGAAAATAAGTTATGTCAACAAGGACTTCAGAAGAAGAATGGAAAAAAACTAGTCCTTCTCTGATGTGTTCACTCAGTATAATTTGGCTGAGCTTGTGTAATGTTAATTGCTTGTTTTTTCTAACAGAGGAATATGAAGCCTACATGAAGAAACAGGAAGCAACCTTTGTGACTGAAGTGACAGCTGTGGTGCAGGAGCCCAAAGTGGGAGACATTCCCCCCGTTGTCGTTACGACAATGGAGCAGATGACCACCACCATAATTTCTGGACAGGTAGGAACATAATTAGCCAAAGTTGTCTTTCAGCGGTTTTGAACGATGTTAGTATGTCTAGGGAACCTGGAAGAGATTAGCCCACTAGGGGGCCTTGGGGCAAAGATGACAGCCCCTACCACCACCACTTCCTCCCTGAGCATTGTTTATGCATCCTGTCACCTTAAAGCAAACACATTTAATAGATTTATACAGGGAATAGGTGCGATGGTGAGTACAACATAAAACTAAATAATGAAGATATTTCATTTTTGACACAGGGCCCTTTTATGGGATCTTAAAATTAGGTAATACAGCAGGGCCTCTTTAAAGGATTTTATCAATATTGATATCAGTTTATATTGTAATTTAGTGGTGCCTTATGGGGCCCCTGAGGGTCTGGGGGTTGACTGCTTTGCCTAGTTGGCACTCCTTTTAGATATCTGCTATCACCAAGGAAAGGCTACACTGCAAGTAGAAAGAAATGAGGGACACAATCGACAAAGTGAAAATCATAGCAATAATTTAAACACTTTCAGAACATGTGATGTAATCAGGGATGAGTTGTTCATTCACACAGATTTGTTCCATGATTTGCAGTGGTTCTTCCATTCCTAACCATAACCCTAACACTTATTGGGCATGCTTGGAAGCGAGGGCTTTGCCAGTACTTGAACAGTGCTTGGATGATTATTCACCGCTAAAACAATGAAATTACTGTCAAGAACTCTTGAGTGCCTGAGCATGTCATGTTCAAACTTGTACTATCCCATCTCATCTGCAGGAATTCCATCTTTCTGCCATTGAGCAGAGGATCATCCAGGAGATTGAACTCCGCATAATGACGATTACCTACAGAGAAATAGTGACAGAGGATGGAGAGTTGATGGTGACTGCCGCCCCCACTGAGGCTGTGCAGCCCGCCTTTGAAACCCCCGTCAAAAATTATAGGATCATGGAAGGGATGGGTGTCACTTTCCACTGTAAGATGGCTGGAATGCCGCTCCCCAAGGTACTGAATTTTTAAGAAATAGATTTCCTTTAAATATATGGTCTCTGTTGAACAAAAATAAAAAGCTTACATGGAATTGTTCATTTGTATCTAAAATGGTCTTACAGTGACATTTTGTCTTCTGCCAGATTGCTTGGTTCAAAGATGGCCAGCGCATCAGGCCTGGTGACCGTTACCAGATGGAGGTCCTTCAGGACGGACGAGCCAGCCTTCGTCTGCCTGTGGTCCTGCCAGAGGATGAGGGCGTGTACACCGCCTTTGCCACCAACATGAAAGGAAATGCCGTCAGCTCTGGGAAGCTCTACATAGAGCCATCTGGAGCTGTAACACCTCAGAGATACACACCACAGCCAGCAATGCAGAGGATCAGGTGAGGTCTCATTCAAAGGATTCTGAGGTGTACAGAACTGTCACCTGGATATCGACAACTCTGCTTCTTTCTCAGGTCAACATCTCCTCGTTCTCTGAGCCGCTCACCCGGACGTTCTTCCAGCCGTTCACCTGGACGCTCTCCTGCTCGCCGGCTTGACGAGACAGATGAGGCTCAGCTGGAAAGACTCTACAAGCCTGTGTTTGTCATGAAGCCTTCCTCATGTAAATGCTCTGAGGGGCAAACTGCCAGGTTCGACCTGAAGGTTGTTGGAAGACCCATGCCCGACACATACTGGTTCCACAACGGTCAGTAAAAGATAAATCTTCATTAAGGTGTTCTTGAATAAAATTTGTTGGCCTCACATTAATCAAAATCTGTATGTCGCTTTATCAGGACAACAAGTGGTTAGCGACTACACCCACAAGATAGTGGTTAAAGAGGACGGTACCCAGTCCCTGATCATTGTCCCAGCCATGCCACAGGACTCTGGAGAGTGGACAGTCGTCGCTCAGAACCGAGCTGGACGGTCGTCCATCTCCATCACTCTCACTGTTGATGGTAACACTGCAGCTCACCATGGACATTCAGTGAACACTTTTTGAGCTTTTTTGATGAGGATACTTATGAACATGACTTTAAGGTTTCTTGACTATTAGTTTTCTTCTTTTTCAGCGAAAGAAACTTTGGTGCGTCCCCAGTTTACTGACAAGCTAAAGAACATTAGTGTTAAGCAGGGCACTCTGGTTGAACTGGCTGTTAAAGCCATTGGAAATCCCCTGCCTGATATCGTCTGGCTGAAAAACAGTGACATTATCACTCCACACAAGCACCCAAACATCAGGTATGTTTTGTAATAGTTTTATCACTATTTATAAATTATTTCTCTGGCACCCAAGCTGAGTTGACCGTAAACCCACAGCACCGTTTAAGTTTTTTTGTATTTATATTGAGGTACAATAATTGTTCAGATCTTGATAACGATGGCCAAATAAGCAAGCTAGCTTCAAATACACAATCACAAATCATGGTTGTAGGACTGCCAACCAATGTATACACTCAGATGTCTCACTCTTTTCACCAGTCACTTGACTTTGACTCTTGAATGTGTGGAACTGTAAACTAAAAGCAGCTGACAAGATCCAAAGTATTCATCAAAGCAACTGTAATTTCTCATTGTAGTAATAACCTAAATGTTAGAGATATTCTAATATGACAAATCTATGTTCCAGGGTTGAAGGAACCAGAGGAGAGGCCAAATTCCAGATTCCCTCTGCAGCTGGCTCGGACAGCGCCTGGTACACTGCGACAGCCATCAATAAGGCTGGCAGAGACACCACTCGCTGCAGAGTCAATGTAGAGGTGGACTATGTTGAACCTGAACCAGAGAGGAAGCTCATTATTCCGAAAGGAACCTACAAGGCCAAGGAGATTGCCCCCCCAGAGGTGGAGCCCCTTCATCTGCGATATGGTCAAGACCAGTGGGAGGAAGGCGACCTTTACGACAAAGAGAAGCAGCAGAAACCACAGTTCAAGAAGAAGCTGACCTCTATCAGAATGAAGCGCTGTGGTCCAGCTCATTTTGAGTGCAGACTGACCCCTATTGGTGACCCCACCATGGTAGTGGAGTGGCTGCATGACGGCAAACCCCTGGCAGCTGCAAACAGGCTGCGTATGGTCAATGAATTCGGCTACTGCAGTCTTGACTATGAAGTTGCTTACGCTAGAGACAGCGGTGTCATCACCTGCAGAGCTACCAACAAGTATGGAGCCGACCAGACCTCAGCCACCCTGGTCGTCAAGGATGAGAAGGGCCTTGTTGAGGAAACACAGCTTCCTGAAGGCAGAAAAGGGGCACACCGAATCGATGAGATGGAACGCATGGCTCACGAGGGAGGACCCTATGGAGTCACTGCAGAAGAAGAAACTGAGAAAATGAAACCTGAGATCGTCCTTCTCCCTGAACCAGTCATCGTAATGGAAGGCGACACAGCACGGTTCCGCTGCAGAGTTACTGGTTATCCATCACCCAAGGTTAACTGGTACCTCAACGGACAACTTATTCGCAAAAGCAAGAGATATAGACTTCGGTATGATGGTATTTATTATCTGGAGATCACTGGAATTAAATCCTATGATTCAGGAGAGGTCAAAGTGGTGGCCGACAACAACCTGGGCTCAGCCGAGCACACCGTGAAGCTGGAGATTCAGCAGAAAGAGGACTTCAGAACTCATCTGCGCCGTGCCCCAGAGGGTAAGGTAGAGGCTGCACCTGAACCTGGAAAAACACCATTTGAGGTGGTAAAGGCTGAGAAACCTGCAGAGGACTCTCAGCTGAAAGAGGTGGTCAAACTCAAGAAGGCCCAGAGAATCGTCCATGAGAAAGCCACAGAGGAATCTGAAGAGCTCAGGGGCAAGTTCAAGCGCAGGACAGAGGAAGGATATTACGAGTCCATCACAGCAGTGGAGCTTAAGTCACGTAAGAGGGATGAGTCCTACGAGGATCTACTGAGAAAAACAAAGGAGGACCTGCTTCATCGCGCCAAGGAGAAGGAGGAGGCTGAGAAGAAGAAGGAGGAGGAGCGCCGCAAGGTTACAGCTAAGCCTCTAAAACCAGAGAGAGTCAAGCTCTCAGCCAGCATGGAAGCTCCTAAGATCCTGGAGCGTATTACCAGCCAGACAGTTGCACAAGGCGAAGAAGTCAAGTTCAGAGTCAGAGTTGTCGGCAGACCAGAACCCGAGTGCCAGTGGTTCAAGAATGGTGTTCAACTGGAGAAGTCTGACCGTATTTACTGGTACTGGCCTGAGGATCATGTTTGTGAACTGGTGATCAGAGATGTCAGAGCAGAGGATTCTGCTAGTGTCATGGTTAAAGCGTCAAACACTGCTGGAGAGACTTCAGGCCATGCCTTCTTGCTAGTGCAAGGTAACACAACTCTGGACTTTCTACAATTTACATGTATTCTGCATTTGAATTGTGTAGTTTCTAACAAAGATTTTTTTGTCATTTTTGCAGCAAAACAAGTCATCACCTTCACACAGAAGCTTGAGGATGTCAACGCAAAAGAGAAGGACACTATGGCTACCTTCGAGTGTGAAACCAATGAGCCTTTTGTCAAGGTCAAATGGCTGAAGAATAATATGGAGATTTTCTCCGGAGATAAATACAGGATGCACTCTGACAGAAAGGTTCACTTCCTGTCTGTGCTAATGATTGACATGAGGGATGACGCAGAATTCACCTGCATGGTTATAGACGATGACGTCAGGACAACCGCCAAGCTTAATGTTGAAGGTGGGTTGGCTAATGACTGACTATGGTCAAACAAGACAGTATCTAAACATACATCTTTTCTTTAGAGATGATGGACACATAGGCCCACATGTAACTACATATGTGAACATAGCTTCCTAGCTTTGAATTGGTCTTTAACACTCAGATCAGGAAAACTAAAAACAAACTTATTCTCAGCCATAGAAAAATGTGCATTGTTGGGCAGTCAATTAGTCATTTAGGACATATAATAATGTGGTATTGTGTAGGAACAATGTTTGACTGTAGACACTATTTAGTAACCTTGTGTCTGTAAATCCACCACATAAACTCAAGTTTATGAAGCACAGCATGCTTGCCCACAAATTATGAAAGAGATACAGCACTGACATAATTACCAGATGCAGGGAAATTGTCTTTGTTATAGCAATAACATTTGATCTGCTTCCTGGTGCCTTTGATAAGGTGTGCAAAAGATAATTTCTGGTATCAACAGACAAAAACTATTAAACTAGAAACAATGAATATGAGTTAACATGGGTTTCTGTCACAACTGTATCTGTGTATGATTGACCTTGTGACCTTGACCTACCCTACATGTGTATTATATAATAAACAGGAGCCCCGCTGGAGATCCTGAAGCAGCTGGAAAGTACAGAGGTGCCCGAGACGTACTCTGGAGAGTTTGAGTGTGTCGTGTCCCGTGAGGACGCTGAAGGCAGCTGGTTCTTCAAAGAGAAAATGCTTTCTCCCAGCAGTAAACACGTCATGTCTTCCCGCCGTGGAAGACATACCCTGTCTGTCAAAGACGTCAAGAAGGAGGATCAGGGAAAATATACTTTCAAAGTGGGCGAGTTCAAGACAAGTGCCTCACTGAAAATGAAATGTGAGTTATGGAAGTAACTATACATTTTGTACTTTTGTAGTAAACTTGGATCTTCTAGCTTAGTCAATCCTACCAAACACTTCTTCCAAAGAAAGACATTTTGATGGCTTTTAGGTCAGATTCTCATGAAGTAATTGGTATTTGAGTTCATGATCCCCAGAGGGTGACTCATAATTGGCTTTGTAACCTTCTAAACGTTCCTCTAGGATCACCCTCAGGCTAAAATTCTCAATTTTAGGAAAAAAATATTGAAATCTAACTTTTAGATTTTTGATTTCTTGTGCTTTCTTGTAGCACCAGAAGGTACCTCATAATCTAAAGGCTGTAAAACTAGCAACATCTTCATTGTGCTATTTGTTCCATCCAACAATTTCATAAATTCGGGTGTAAAGAATACTGTAGCCTCTAGGGTCTTTTATTCTGGTTGTATCCAGTCCTTAACATGTTTGTCTTGATGTTTCAGTGCGTCCGGTGACCCTGATGCAGCCTCTAACCGACCTGACCGTCTGCGAGGGCGACATCGCTCAGCTGGAGGTCAAGTTCTCCCAGGAGAATGTTGAAGGAACCTGGATGAAGAACGGCCAGCCAGTCACAGCCTCAAACCGTGTGCACATTGTTATCGACAGACAGATCCACAAACTTCTGATTGAAGACACTAAAAAGGATGACTTTGGAATGTACTCCTTTGTGGTTCCTGCTCAGGAAATCTCAACATCTGCAAAGCTGGTCATCCAAAGTAAGACAACTTAGATGCATGTCGTTTATCTAAAGGATTTAGTATTCCAAAATAAAACGTTACAAACAAAAGATTTTATCTCATGTTGCAGCAATTGGCGTCTTGATCCCACTGAAGGACACTAGTGCTGTTGAGGGCACCAAGGCTGTCTTGGAGACCAAGATCTCCGCTCAGGATGTCAGCTCAGTCAAATGGTACCACAACGACAAACTGCTGGTGCCCAGTGACAGAATCCAGATGGTGGCAAAGGGAGCCAAGCAGCGTCTGGTCTTCAGCAGGACCTACGCCTCCGATGAAGGACACTACAAACTGGTGGTGGGCAGAGCTGACACCAGCTGCAGGTTTTCTGTTCAGAGTAAGTTGTATGAGGAAAGATTGAGTGAGTTTTAAGCATGTTTTGACTTATGAAGACCGTTGAGACAGTTGTCAACAGGGCTGTTAATTCTGTATGATTAGTACTGTATATACAGATGATAGTTGTGTTTTCAGTTCGATAAACAGAATCATGAAACCCTTGTTTCAATTAAATCTGACTGGCTACGTTTTTCAGTCGACCTAAGCCTGACCAATCACACTGCATTATTTATACTAGACCTTTTCATGTAAAACATAAACATGATGCATACAGAAATACACTGTCTCCAAGTTTTGTCCTACCTGGACATTAAGTATAAGAGAGCTGCTGCTGCCTGGGGAAACAGCTGATCTGACTGACTCAAACAGCTCCATCTACTGGACACTTTAATAAATACATGTTCTGTGAAAGAGAGGATCAATGTTAAATGACCCTAAACAAAACTGGGCTTTTTAATATATGAACGTTTATCGTTGTGAATATTAAAGGTGACTTATTGATCATTAGTTAACTGGCTTTTGTTCCATCTCAAAGCTGTGCAGATCGTAAAACCGATGAAGAACAAGGAGTGCTCAGAGTCTGAGAACGTCACTTTTGAAGTTGAAGTTTCTCACCCGGGCATCGACGCCTTCTGGACCTTCAAGAGGCAGCCACTCAAAGCCGGCGCCAAGTACAAGATGGAGTCTAAGAATAAGTGCTACACCCTGACTGTCATGAACGCAATGAAGGATGAAGAGGGCGAGTACATGTTTGCTGCTGGTGAGAAGATGTGCAGTGCTTCACTCACCGTAACAGGTAAGCTGGGCAAAATAAATAAATTAGGTCAACAGATTGTAGTACTGACTGGAGTAAGCGTTAACTGACTGACACTGAAACTATCTTCTGTCCCCAGGTGGTGCTATCAAGAAGCCCCTGCATGATATGGTGGTGGCGGACTCACAGACCGCCGTGTTGGAGTGTGAAGTAGCCAACCCCTCCGCTGAGGGTAAATGGCTGAAAGACGGCCAGCCTGTCGACTTTAACGACAACACACTGAGTGAGATGAACGGTGCTGTCAGACGCCTCATCATCATCATCACCAAAGCCACCGACATCGGAGAATACACCTATCAGGTCGCCACCTCCAAGACCTCAGCCACCCTGAAAGTTGAGGGTAGGTCCAGTTTTAATTAAAAGAAACTGTCACATACAGAACCGAGAACAATTATTTATAGAAGAGCCCTTGAAGGACAGATATTTGAGGGAACTGAAGTTGAATTTTATGTACTTTATAATATGGATATATATCAAGTTATGAAGTTTTGATCTACAGTAAATCTTATCTTGTGAAAGTATATCAAAGGACTAAACAAAGGAATTACAAATTAATTTATTCAGTTGAATCTGTGCTAGCTCGTTTTTTACTAGATGTGTTATTGTAGAAAGTGAAATTTGAAAAAATAATTGGTTTACTCTTTTAAGAAGAAATTGCTGTTTCATCCAGTTAGCTCAGTGCATCACAAGCTAAGCTAGAAATGAAACATGTCTAACATGCACAGAGATAGTAGGATGACTGACCACCATTTTCCCAAAAATGTTGGATTGTTTCTTCAAAAGTATAAAATGGAAAATGAGATTTACCTTATTCAACTTTGGTTTTCTGGGAAAAATCTGTTCATAGTAATGGGTGATTGCATCCCCTGGGATAAGCAACTGATCTAAGGCACCCACTAACACACAAATGACCAAATGCTTGATTAACGACTGATTCTCTCCACAGCTGTGAAGGTCAAGAAGACCCTGAAGAACCTGAACGTGGTCCAGACTCAGGACGCCGTGTTCAGCCTGGAGCTGACCCATGAGGATGTGAGGGGAGCGCAGTGGATCAAGAACGGCATTGAGATCCAGCCCAGCGATAAATACGAGATCACTATTGAAGGAACAGTCCATACCCTAAAGATCAATAACTGCACCACACAGGATGAGTCTGTTTACTCTTTCAAACTGGGGAAACTGTCTGCAAATGCCAGGCTTAACGTTGAAAGTGAGCAACCACTTATGTTTAAAAAAACATTAGATTTCAGATTTTTCAATTCCTAAAAATAAAAACCCAAAAGTTGTACAGTTCCAAAGTGAACAGTTAAACTAATTGTAAAACTGTGAAATATTTTCCCCACAGCCATCAAGATCCTGAAGAAGCCAAAGGATGTGACATCACTGTTGGGTGCAACTGCCATATTTGAGCTGGGTATCTCGGAGGATGATATTCCTGTGAAATGGATGTTCAACAACGTGGAGCTGAAGCCAAACGAGCACTACAGGATGCTCTCTGAGAAGAAGACCCACAAACTGGTTGTCCAGGACGTGAACAACAGCAAAGAGGGAGTGTACACAGCTGTGGTGGGCCACCTCCAGTGCAGCGCTCGCCTCATTGTCGAGTGTAAGTGTTAGCATAGCACGGCACGATTCTCTTAAAATGTCATCTTTATGAAAAACCAAAGATTTTACTTTTATTTATATTCTTTTGTAAATTTTCTGGCACTGTACTGGCCCTTCTCCTTAATGAAGAAGTCATCTTAAAAGAGCTGTATGTTCGTCTTAATAAAATAATAAATATGATGAGATTGACATTTTGCTCCACATGTTTCACCCTCAGCCCTGCGAGTCACCAAACCCCTGAAGAGCGTTGAGGTCCCGGAGACGCAGGTGGCCACGTTCGAGTGTGAAGTTTCCCACTTCAACGTGCCGTCCACCTGGCTGAAAGACGGCGTGGAGATCGAGATGAGCGAGAAGTTCAGGATCGTAGTTCAGGGGAAACTCCACCAACTGAAGATCATGAACACCAGCAGGAACGACTCTGCAGAGTACACCTTTGTCTGCGGGAACGACCGAGTCTCCGCAACGCTCACCGTCAGCCGTAAGTTCTTCCCTTCAGCTACTCTCAACGATGGCAACATGGATGATGTACATACAGTTTAAGATTTATTTAATAAAATTAATCCATAAACACACTGAAGGTTGATTATACAATCTTTAGCCAATAATGGATACTCCTGCTTATTCCGAATGAAACACATACCCCTAGAGTAACCTTAATTTACTCAAAAAAACACCTACTTTAAATCAGGAGTGTTTAAAGAGATCCTTTAATTTGTCCATTCATTTTGGAAACTAAACCCTTTACTAACACTAACAATAAATTAAGTCGATTAAAGGGGTACATGACTTTCCCCTTAATTAGATATTAATTTGAAATATTATCCATTTTCTTATTTTGTATTAGTATACCCATTTATTTACCCCAAATATGGGGGGAGGCCCCCTGAAATTTTAATTTCCACATGAGAGTATTTCTTACGTTAACCAAAATGCCAACCTTAATAATACCTTAAACCAATCATAAGAGGATTTGTAAACAATTTTCAAATGAATTTGTAAATTAGGATCTCAAAAGCCAGTTAACTAATAATCTAATTGGCTGTGCTTGAGGGGCAAATTAAGGTTCATATTGTTAGGACAGTTCTGTACGTTTCTCTGGAAGGTGTCTGAAGGCTTTCTGTGAACTTACCCTCAGTTTCGTTGTTTTTCAGCCATCCTCATCACAACAATGCTGCAGAACCTGAATGCTCAGGAGAAAGACACGGTCACATTTGAGGTGAACATCAACTACGAGGGAATTACGTACAAATGGCTGAAGAACGGTGTGGAGATCCGGTCCACGGACAGATGCCAGGCACGCTGCAAACAGCTCACTCACACTCTGAGCATCAGGAACGTTCACTTTGGAGACACTGCCGAGTACTCTTTCATGGCTGGCTCGGCAGTTACTACAGCTAAACTCTATGTTGAGGGTAAGACTTCTTTTTTTGATTAAACTTTTTTTCCTTTTAGCTCCGGTTTGGCCTCCAGCCACACTTCATAAAAATATCTGGCTCTGTAGCTGCTAGATGCCCCACTTTCTTCACCAGCTAGTCTCTTACTGTGTCTCTGCGGTGGACACCAAACCTCCTCAATGACCTATGAACCACTTACAGACTTACTTAAAAACCCCAGCAATGACCACACAAACTACCAAAAAGACACCTAAAGTTTACTCAATGACCAGTAGAACCTCTCCAGTGAACACTAGAACCTCCTTAAGGACCACTTGAACCACCTGCAGGATGCAAGAATTTTCTTATTGACCACTAGAACCCGATGAGACCCATAGTATCTCATTAATGAAAACTAAAACCGAAGGACCACTAGAACCTCCTAAAGGACCTGACCTGTATGGAAACATTCATTATGTTTTTACGTTTATTCATTTGCTTTTACTTTAACTTGCTGTAAACTGCGTTGACGAGAGAACTGAGATTCATAGAACCAAAACTATCTAAAAGAGGCTAAAAACACATAGTTGAGTTGGGTATTTTCTGTATGTTTCTGGAACTATAAGCAACACCTTTTGACATTACACAGTCAAAATTAAAAGGTAAAATTAAACATACTGATACATGGAGGTTTAAGTTGATTTATTTCCCTGTTTTTTCTTCTGCTGCAGCCCGTGTGGTTGAATTCACCAAACACCTGAAGGACCTGAAGATCACTGAGAAGAAGAGAGCGACTTTTGAATGTGAAGTTTCTGAACCGAACATCCAGGTGATGTGGATGAAGGACGGTCAGGAGCTGGAGATGTCTGACAGGTACAGTAGCTGTTGAAACACTTTTACTAATTATACCGACAATCCTGAAAACTAATAAATGAAGAAAATCTCTTGGTCAACCTTCTCCTTTACCTACTGTGTTTCCTGCAGATATAAAATGAGCTCAGATAAATTTGCGCACCGCCTGGTTGTGCCATCAGTCCGCCTGTCTGACGCCGGAGAATACACTGCTGTGGCCGGGTCAAGCGTGTCGAAGGGCCACCTGGGAGTCGAGGGACGGGACATCAAAATCTCAGAGCCTGCAAGCAGGGACATCACTGTGAGTTCATAGTAGATCGCTACGTACAAATGCAGTTTGAACTATTTTGCCTCCATCGTTTACCTGACTTTAAAATGATTAGTACCTGGGAAAATACCGCTGTTTTCCTGCTAAACGGGAGCAGATTTTGCTGAGAATTCCTGGGAAATACTAGAATCTCAAATCTTGTTATTCAACCCTACCAAACCTGTTTTTGCAGGTTGTTGAGAAACAAAGAGCGACCTTTGAGTTTGAGGTGAACGAAGATGACGTGGAGGGTCGCTGGATGAGGAATGGGGTAGAGATCCAGTTCTTGGTGGAGGAAAGGTTCAACTACGCCACCATCAGGAAGCTGCACCGCCTCACCATCTCGGAGACCTACAGGAGTGACGCCGGGGAGTACACCTTCTTAGCCGGCAAAAACACAAGCACCATGAACCTTCATGTCAGATGTAAGAGACCTGACGTCACATAAACAAATCTGACATCAGTCTGCTTTCACTACAGTTCTACTGTTGTATGTATTTATCTGTGCTAATTTATGCTGTTTTCTA
The DNA here is from genome assembly GCA_031216445.1 of Lateolabrax maculatus. Lineage (NCBI taxonomy): Eukaryota > Metazoa > Chordata > Actinopteri > Acropomatiformes > Lateolabracidae > Lateolabrax > Lateolabrax maculatus. The sequence continues at coordinate 425,300 of CM062208.1, forward strand.
AAATTAATATCACTATAGTCAATTCATAAACAGTTTTCAAATGTTTTACATATAAAGTACAAGTGATGAAACTCGTAAAAAAATTTAGAATAATACGCTTTCTGTAAAAATGTTTTTTTTGTGTTTTAAAGGAGAACATTATTACTAAAAATCATTGAATCTTTACAATGATTTACTGTTGACATTGTTCTTCTAAGGTAACATTAGAATTTAAAATCAATCCAACACAAAGCATAAACGAAAAAACCTTTAAATAACTTTTCACAGGGTCATAATTTATGAATTATTTTCTAATCGCTTCCAAAACAGTTCTTTGACAGAATTATATAATTTAGAGCTGATTTAACGAGAACACTGGAGAAATGTACCTTCTTCCGTTAGCAAACAGCTGATCATGACAACATTTTTTAAGATACTTAAACGTAGTTGGAGAGTTGACATCTCTTCTGCTCTCTGTCTACAGTGCCTGAGCCTCCCCAGATCGTCCGCCACATGCAGCCCCAGGCAGCGACGTCTGGTAGGTCGGCTCGCTTCTCGGTGCAGGTGAGCGGCATCCCTCAGCCTCAGGTGTTCTGGTATAAAGACTCCCAGGCTCTGGCCACCAGCTACAAGTGCAAGTTCCTTCACGACGGAGACGAGCACACGCTGCTGCTGCTCGAGGTGTTCCCAGAGGACGCTGCCATCTACAGCTGCGAGGCCAAGAACGACTATGGAGAGGCGGCAAGCTCCGCCCCTCTCACTGTGGAAGGTATGTTTAGAAATGTAGAGAAAAAGGTAGAGACATCAACTACATTTTTTAAAATTCATCAGTTAACCAAACCATTCTGCCATACGAAGACAGTGAACAGTAACTACAGAAACAGTACAGCTAACCAAGTAACTACATTTAGCTTCAGCTAACACAGTCTCACCAGATAGCTTTGGCAGTAGAAGTTTCTGCAGATTTCCAATCCAGTCTGCAGGTTCTTTGGTGAGGTTTGCTTTTTGCGTATTTTACCTTCCATTCATGGAAACTGTTATTATTTCTTTATATATACAAAAAACATGTTAAAGGTCAGATTCTAGTTTGAACTCAATTTTGAACCAAAATGGAGCTATTGTGTTTTGGCTTTGAAGGGCAGTATTACTTTTTGGTTCCACTGATTGTTTTGTTGATTTAATGTAAAATGACTCATGTCCAAAGTCATGTCTTCAAATTACGTATTTAGTCAAAAACTCTTCTATTTACAAGGATGTGAAAAGAAGAACAGCTCCATATTGTCACACCGAAGAAACAATATTTAGTATTTAAACTCGATTGATGGCCAAAACTGTCATTGCTTATGTTTTTGTCACCTTGTCTGTCTTCCAGTTCCTGAGGTAGTCGAAACCATGGCTCGGGTCTCGGCTCCGGTCCTCATCGCTCCCATGCAGGACATCCTGGTCACAGAGGGACACCCTGCCCAGTTCCAGTGCACTGTCTCTGGGGAAGGTAGTCACCACTGCTCATCTTTATCTGGTTGTTGGTTTAAAATAAACACTTCTAATTTTACTTAGATACCCGTTGACTAAAACTTACCTACTAGGTGTTCAGTCATTATTAGTACAATTTGCAGTAATGACATCATAAAACTCATAAATCTCAATGTGGTCCAGATGATCCTGACTGTAAATGAACACTGTGTCTCCAGATCTGCAGATTTCTTGGTTCTGTAAAGACAGAGAGATCAGACAGTCAGACATCTTCAGGATGTCTCATTATGATGAAACCTGCCAGTTGGAGATTTCCAGAGTTCTCCTCGACCACGAAGGAGAGTACTCATGTATTGCCTCAAATTCGGCAGGAATGGTCACATGTGCTGCGACTTTGAATATCGACGGTGAGTAATTCAGATGCACACTTGCCAGCTACGTTCAGATAAAAGTATCCCTGCTTGTGCTTCAATAGTTGAACTAAGACCTTCTCTGCTAGCATGTTTTTAACTAGGGATGCTCTGATTTTCAGCCTTAACATGTTGGTTTCCACTATGTAGAAACCAAATCTCAAATTCGCTTTTTGCACTGTTAACGGGTTGGCTAACAGAGGCCCTAATTATCAAGAACTAATCAGCGAAGTATAATGCCATAATACAATGATTATGGGCTTATACAGATGGGTACTCGATCAATCAGCATCCAGTGTTTGTGAGTACAGCACATGATGTGCTTGTAGAACCTCCTCCTTCCCTCCAGGGCTGATGGCAGGCATCAAACCTTTAAGGCATGCTTCACACTCCTTTGTCAAATATAAAATGAAGCATCTATTGGCACAAACACAACTTTTATTGAGCCAGTAGAAGGCTGCATGGTTTCAGGCATGTGTGTTTGGTATTTCACCTGCTGCTGGTCGCACAAAGACCTCTTTACTGTGTCTTCTCCATCAGTTCTGTCTTTGCTTCCAGTATAAGATGTGTTAAGCTTAGCTTAGCACAAAGACTGGACGTAGGGGGAAACTTTTAGCTTTGTTAAAACTAAAGAAAGTTAAAAAATCCACTGCAAATGTATTAAATTTCTGCCAAATAATCACAAAAACTATAGGGCAAGTAATGCTAGTATCAGCTATCAAGTTATGTACATTTTAGGGCACACATAATGTAAAACATTTATTCAGGCTACTGAAAAGGATTTGATTCCTAAATCCTAAACTAATGAACTAAAAATGTGTTCGCTTGGTCAACAAGAAGTGTAACGTGAGCCAGCTGATGCCAGTGCGCTCAGTTTAATCCACACAGAAACTGATACGTGCTTCGAAAGGGAAAAAAGTGTCCTCCACAAATGTGGTGATTTTCAGCCACAGTAATCACCAAAAGCTTTTTAAGATCATGGTATTAACCCTAGCCTAGCTTAGCACAAACATACTGCAGTGTGTCCTGAATGTTTTACGTCTCTCCATGTACTGGATAGTTATTGAGTCTTATTTGACTGGCTAAGACAGCAAACAGAAACTTTCTGGTACTGAAGCTCACTGGAGAAAATTGTTGGTAACAACAAATAAAGAGCCATTTTGTCTGTATTTCTTTTTCAGCCTTTTTTTTCCTCCAAAACTTAGATTCATAGCCAGAAGATTGGATGAATTTATAGACATTAATTGGTTTGTCTTTATTTGTGTGCCACTGTTTGTAAAATCTGATTTAAGATTAAGCCTGAGACTATCCTAATCTCTATAGACAACAAGATGTTTGTGCAACCAGCCTGGTTTTGTTACAATGTGCAGGCTCCACCTTTAGAAAGTCTATTCAAATTATATTTTCATTTTGGAGATGTGACAAACAGTTAAACTGACTGTAGTTAATGGTTTCTGTGAGCATGCTGCCGTCCAAGCCGTGGATTGTTTCTGTTCTGAGATAATCTTACAGGTTTCCCTTGCGTGTTGCATGGCTGTATTCTCTTCCTACATGAGTAGCTCTTAACAGTAGGGATGTCCTTATTCTGAGACATGAATTTTGATTTCAGAGGAATGCAGCATGGTCAAAACAGAGCTGAACTTTGGAAATCTAGCTTTCTGGGTTCCTCACGCTCTGGCACGGATATAATCCATAGCTGTCATTTTATTTTACATTTTGGCTCCAGTCAAGCTTGCATGATTGACAGCGGAAACCAGCCACTGTCCATGCCCTCACTGATCATGACTGATCCTCAGCGTTCCTCTCCAGCTGCAGTCTTGGCCACAAGTAACCTGAAGAAGTCACCAGATTGATGTGTTGACCTAATTCTTCTACTCTTTCTTATTGCCCAGATGAAAAAGCCTTAGCTAGTGTGTCGAGCACTGGGGCTGAGACTAAACTAAGTCAGAGACTGGAGGCTCAGGCAGAGACTTTCAGCTCTCTGTCGGTGGGACAAACAGCCCACAGTGTTGAGTTTACTGAGAGTTCCTCTGTGTCTTGGAGGATGGTTGAGATTCAGATGGAGAGTGTAAGCTCGGTGGAGATGAGCTCTGAGAGCAGCTTTGAGAGCATCAAACTCTCAGCCAGCCCCGAACTGCTAATGGAAATGAGTGACATCCGGGTGAAAAGCGGAGAGATGGCCGAGTTCAGCTGCTCGTTCAGCGGGCAGCCCTTCACCGGGGTGGTATGGGATCATAACGGCCAGAGTCTGGTGGACACGGAGCGGGTGAGGAGCTCTGAGATGGGGGGGCTGTTGTCCCTGGTCATCCAAGGTGTTGGTGTGGCGGACCAGGGTGTGTACCGCTGTACCGCCATCAACCAACACGGCCAAAACAGCTCCTCCGCCCAGCTCACTGTTGAAGGTGGTTAATCTATCTTTTTTTTAATCAGTCTATTTCTCCATCTGGTCCATACACGCCTCCGCCTGCTCCTCCTGCTTCGTTCCCTCCTCTCATTATTTAATATTTCCTCTAGGTCTGTAACCTGTTAGACTGTAATAGAATAACAAGCTTTGTAGTCTAGTTTATTCTCTTCCTGCTGTTGCCAGCTTTGCCTCGCTAACCTCATCCATCCATCCTACTAATCCCTTTAGTGTTTAGAGTCACAGCCTTATACACTCTGACCCCTAATTACTCTCCCTAACTTTATTCTCACCCAGCTAAAGAAGCAAATCTCAAAGCAGAAACCCCCATCCCTACCGATTCTGTGCGTAAAGTGTCTCAGGCAGACAGGGAGACCCCTAGAGATCCCCCTGAACAAGACAAACAGGAGGTGGTGGAGAAGCCGGGACAGTCGCCTCCATCTTCCCAGAGACCTTACAGCCTCATCAGCCACCTGTATTTCCCTGATGTTGTGCCTCATGACAAGCGAGGTCAAAGCCTCTCCAGCTGCCCCGAGTTCCTGATCAAACTCCCCCCTGAGCTGCTGATAAGAAACAGAGACAGCAGCTCCTTGTGTTGCGTTATGAAGGGGGTTCCCACTCCATTTGTCATTTGGCTTTACAACCGGTTGAATGTTGAGGACTCTGTGTCTTACTCTCTGAAACATGACGGCCCCCTGTGCTGTGTAAATGTTAACAATGTGGGACCCGGACAAGGGGGCTCTTACACTTGCAAAAATGTCAACTCAGCTGGGAATGCTGAGTGCAGCACAGTGATGAAAGGTTGGCATCTGCATGCTTATGGTCCTTCTGCTCGCTCGGGCTTTGTTTGGTCCACCACTTATCCACACTGCTTTCCACGTACACAGCCAGCAGAGGCACACTTCTTCACACGGTGACACCACTTCTTCAACAAGGTTTTAACCACTGTGTTTAGGGGAGGTTGCTGACCTTTGTGTCCTGCTTTACTGACTAAAACATCGAAAAGAGACAACAAAGAGAGAGACACTCATCATCACTGAGCATTTTCCAAAAAGCCAGAGGTGCTGCACACTAAAGACCGAGAGGAAGCATGCCAGAATGTCAGTTAAAAGCAAAACAAAACAAACGGATAATATGGATGCACGACCTGTACACTGATTCTAACAGTCTTGCACCATATGAGACTTTATGTTCAGTTTTGGAAGTATTTTTAATTTGTAAACATCTGTGTCTTTACAGTAACTGCAGTGGAGAAGGAACCTACGATTCAGGTCCAGGAGGAAGTGAAAGGTAAATATTGTTTTAACGTCAGCAGAGATGGCGTTAAAACGTGATGTTGATTTTAATGGCCTTCTTTATGTTTTAACAAAGAAGGTCATTTTATTGTTGTGACTTGTCTTCAGGTTGCGCTGGTAAGAAATTCATGTTTATTTTTTACTTCATTTTATGTTTCAGAATGTTTTACTGGTATGTTTGGATGTTTCAAAATTTACTTTGAATCTTAAATTATGCTAAAGCAAACTATTTTCCAAAATGTACAGTATTTTTTCAGTTTGACAAAACCACAAATCTTAACTCAAGGTCCAGTTACAAGATTTTTTTTGCTTAACTGCATCTTCATCTTCGTGAGTGGATGGAATTTGCTCAGATGTCGTGAATGAATGTCATGAGTGAATGATGGAACTTCGGTCACATGTACATAGCCAGAGTAAAGCCTGTTTCTGTTCGAAAACCTTATTCAGTCTATGTTTTACCTCTCGTTAATTGGCTAAACAATACGGACATTTGATTTACCTTGCAGTCAAATCTAACTCAACTGTAGATGCCATTCTGTCAAGTCATTCTGTTTTCAGTGCAGCTGATTGTTTTGTGGTTGGAGTTTGTGTCTCACTTTAATTTGTCATTATTCCACTCAGCCTTCTCTAGCTCAACCATCACAGTGGAAGAGGAAACCCAGGAGTCGTACTACACTGGCCTAAAGTTACCAGATAAAACCAGAACACTTGAACTTAAGGGAGAGTCCAAACACTACTCCAGCACTTTGGAGAAGAAAAAAGAAAAACCAGTTTTCCTCAGTGAACTTTCTCCAGCAGCTGTGACTGTTGGAGAAACTGCTATGTTTACAGTAAAAGTGTCCGGTTTCCCTAAACCCACTGTTCAGTGGTTCCATAACGGGGAGACTATATTGGGTTCATCCGTGTATACATTTGTTCACGAGCAAGATGAGTATACCTTGGTCATTAACAAAGTTCAAAGGGAATTTGAAGGAGATTACTCCTGTACTGTCAGTAATAGATTTGGACAGTCGACTTGCACTTCTTATTTGCATGTTCAGGTGAAGGAGCCAGAAAGGGAGGACAAAGGTGACAGGAGAACATTCGTACCAACTGGCAAACCCCCAGAATTCACTAAAACTATAGAGTCTCTTCAGTTGTCTGAGGGGGGTCAGGCTTTCTTCAGGTACAATGTGACTGGAGAGCCCCTCCCTAAGGTTCAGTGGCTTAAAGGCAGCTTCCACATTCAGCCGAGTGGATTTTGTATCATTGTAAACAACCCAGACGGATCAGGCTTTATTAATATTAAGAGTGTCACACAAGAGCATGGCGGCATCTACACCTGTAAGGCTTCCAACCAATATGGGGAAGCGTCTTGCACCGCCGAGCTGATGATCAAGGAGAAACTTCAGGAAGCGCACGCGGTAGTCAAGAAAACAAAAGGTTTAAAAATCTCCATGACCGAACAACCCACAGAATCCAGACTATATCAGGGGAGAACTCTGTCTGATCAGATGATTTATACCATTAGCACTGAAGACCGGCAGATTATTCCCAGCGAGGAGGTGGGAACCCTCAGAGAGCTCGATATCTCTGCTGCTACCCTTCATCGAGAGCAGCTCACGCACCAGGCAGCAGTGCTACAGTCTCACGAAATAGAGGAGAGGGTGTCTTTGGCACCCACTCATCCACCTCAGGTCTCAGCTGTTCCTATGAAACAGCTTCACATGGCGACTTTCTTATCTTCAGTCCAGGAGAGACAAAAGATCACTGAGCAGCACTCCGAACGGATTCTCAGCCCTGAGATTGTTGAACTCAAGTTAGCCAAAGAGCAGCCATCGAAACTCATGTCGGCCACATCTGAAGAGGTCCTCCCACTCACCACAGTGAGGGCAGAGGCCTTGACCGATCAGGCTCCAGAGCATGTGAAGACCTTGAATGAACCCAAACAGCTTGTTAGCGGCCACAAAGTAGAGTCCACTCTGCCCATACTTGATGAAACTTCAGGTGTCACCCGCAGGCCAGAGGAAGAGAGGAGTTTCAGAGTCACAGAGGGGGTTAAGATTTTATACTCGGCTCAGTATACAGGGCAACTGCAAGTCACAGAAAGACACTCTGAGCCTCTGCCAGCTTTAGATGCAGCCACTAAACCCTTGCTTGAGAAAGAGCAATCTAAACCAGTGGTAGCACCAGTGAGTGAAACTAGAGTGGCTTTATCCAAGGAGCAGACAATTGACATACACAGACCAGAGCACGAAAGTATTACCCCACGCAAAGACGTTGTCTATAAGTCAACTATAACTACTGAAGAGAAATATGAACTCCAAGGTGAACAGGCAGGACAGGTGCCTGGTATAGCATCTACTGTGTGTCTGCAGCCTCAGCGAGAGGGAGAAAGACTCTTAAATTTGCAAGTTATCAGCGATCAAGATGTTTTACAGTGCGAGGGTAGGTTCAGCAGCGAAAAGCCCTCTACAGAGCAAGCAGAAGCGAGGACGAGTCCAATTTTGTTGCATTCTGTGACTCAAGAAGAGCAAAGAACTGCGGTTTTTGAGGCAACTTCAGAGTTCTCTGCAAAGACTGATGCTACGTCTGTTCAGCCGACGAAAGAGTTACCGCAAACAAAATACCTTCAGTCAATTAATTCTTTATCAGTTTTACCAAAGGAAGGCATACTTAATACTACTAAACCTGAGAAGCAGGTGGCAGAGCAGAAAAAGGAAAAGGCTAGAAGGCATGCAGTTACATCAGAAGAGAGAAGGGAGATCACAGCAAATTATCACAAAGATCTTGATGTGTCTGTGACCGGGGTTCAGTCACATCTTCGAACTGAGCCCAGACCTTCGAGCATCCTCACAGTTTCCTCCCAGCCCATTCAGCTACCAAAGGAAATGCCTTTCCTTACCGATGTCAAGCAGCAGCGAGCGCTTGTCCAGAAAGAGGATAACTGGAATATCATGCATTCTTTAAATGTCACAGACACTCAGACTCTGGAGGAGGGTCACACCATTATCCTTAAATCTGATGAGAAATTCAAGCTTGAAATGAAAATTGAGCCCAAAATCCCCCCCAAAATTGTTTTTATAGAGGAGAAGGCAGTTGCCACTGAAAGCTGTACTATCTTAGAAGCCACTGAGCAAGACTTTGCAGTTCAGATCCAAGAGGGCCAGTCAGTCCGACAGTCTGTGTTGCTAGAAGAAAAGCAGGTCATTACGGGAGAGCAGTCAAGTAAGATTCATAAATCTGAGGCCTCGACTGTCAGCATCATGACTCAGCCTAAAGGAGTTCTGTATGCTCATGAGTCCCAAGACACTCAGACTCTACCTAAAGAACTCAACTTTGTCATTCAGATTCCCAAACCAGCAAGTTTGAATATAAGACGTCAGCTCAGAGACGCTCTTCAGTCTGCTGTAGCCAGTAACCAGCCAGTGTTATTAGCTGACATCGTAGGAAGGTTAGAGACAGTGGAGGTACAGGAAGTGAAGGTTCAGAGAGAGCCAAAACAGGCCAGGTATGTATACGTGATCACAACACCAGGTGCCCCTATGGAGATCACACTGTCTTTTGAAGGTGAATACCCTCAAACAGCTGATCTCAGGTCTGAACTCCAGGTAGCTCTGCATGCTATGGTTCTACAGGAACAGCAAAACCTTACATCAGAGCAACCAGGTACTATGCAGATTGATAAGCCCCAGAAAGCACTGGTCAGCTCAGCGCCCTCCAAAGAGGTGTTGTCATCTGTGGTGGACACAACGATGGTGGCAGAGAGTGTAGTTGGGTTTCCTCCTGCTGTATCTGAGTCTGCAGCCCTTAAAACTGAAGCTGCGGCTACCTTCCAAAGTGCAGCAGTTCAGAGTCGATCTGAGATCCACGAGTCTATGCAGATGAGCAGGAAGACAGTCAGGTCAGAGAGGGATGCCACCGCTGGTGAAGTGACTACCACAGTGCCTGTGGGTCAGGTTCCTGTTGAACAACATGTGGACATTTCTGTCCACAGAGAAACCAGAGAGGAGTATCTTTCAGAGGCAATCATTATCAGCGAGTCCTCTGACAGTCTGGTAGATTATCCTGTTGTCATTTATTCTCTGGAAGATGTTTGCACTGAGGAAAATGGCAAGGCCACTTTTACTGCCACCATAAAGTACGTCACCAAAGTTAACTGGTTTTTCAATGGCAAATTGGTGAAATCTGGCAAAGAGTTCAAGTGTTCCAAAGACCATGACACATACACACTAGTTATCGACAAAGTTGTCAAGGAGAGGCATCAAGGAGAATATGTTTGTGAGGCTGAGAATGAAGCTGGCAAGACTACAACATCTTCAAGACTCACTGTGGTCTCAAGAGGTTTGATGATGGTTAATTCTTTGATATCATCATCAACTAACTTCACACATTAGTTAATTTCCAAATCTGTTGTCTGCAAACCTCAAGATCACTCAAACTCTATATGAACTTGGGACACAATGTCTCTTAAGGTTTCTCTGGTTATTTTTCCAAGCAAAACTAAATTTTGAGGTTTGAGGTTTTCAACAGACAGCATTGACATCCTCACTTTTCCTTTAAGCTAATCCATTCCTCCACATGCATATCACCCCCATATCCATTCCTCTGTCCTTCCAAGGAATCACCTTTGACTCCATATCTTTAAACATCCATCAGTCCTCATTCCTGGTCTATTCCTCTTTGTATGCTTTCTCTCCTTTTCTTATCGCAAAATGCATTTCATCACCTCTTCAACCCTAATTTAATACCATTTTCCTCCCAAATCTTTTTTCCACAGTCACAACAGCTGTCTGTCACTTTCCATCCCAGGTTCACTACATCACCACCTCCACTAGAAACATTCCTCTTTGCCTATGTTTCAGCTAGTTCTGTTTATTTACTATCTTTTTATCTTTCTTTCTCTCCAAAAACGCAGTGAAACCTGTGTTCAGGCACAGAATTGTCCCCGTGGAGATCAACATTGGCAACATTGCTAAGTTTGAATGTGAAACTGAGGATGCTCCGAACGTGAGCTTCAAATGGTTCAAAGATGGACACTCCATCAAAGAGGGTGATAAATACAGGATTATCAGTCGCTTCAGCACTTCCTGTCTGGAGCTTCTGAGCCCAACCAAGGATGATAGTGGTGAATACACCTGCAAGGCGTCCAATCGGCACGGCAGTGATGAATGCTCCGCCTCTCTCAGCGTGACAGGTAAGAATGACTCATGTTTTCTTCTTCTTTGCTGGTTGACTTTGGAGCTGTTATTGGTGTTGAACGAAACTTAAACTTGAATCTAAAACTGTAGTTGATTTTTCCTACATGGTATCATCGTATGTTGTTCTTAGCTGGTCTTGTGTTTTGTGTGTTTGTTTTTTAAGCTTTCTTGCTCTGCTGGTTTGTTTTCCTTAATTGGCATTGGTTTTGGTTAAGGTAAATCAACAGGGTATAACATATTACTACTAATGCATTTCTCTTTTTCTTAATTCTTATAGAGCAATTCCCTCCTGCCTTTATAACTAAACCTGACCCTCAGACTATGTATGTTGGAAAGACAGCAATGATACAGTGTGTAATAACAGGATCTGCTCCACTGAATGTTGTCTGGCTCAAAGACAATGAGGCCTTACCCAAAGTGCCTACACACTACCAAACCTCTTGTGAAAAGAATAAGCACACTCTTGAGGTAACCAAACTTGAGCCAGCTGACAGGGGGCTTTATGTGTGCAAGGTGTCTAATAATGTTGGCACAGCTGAGTGCAGCATGGAGCTGCGTGTTATTGATAAGCCCAACTTTGTAAAGCCCCTGGGTCCGATCGCTGGTGTGGTCGGAGCTCCTCTGCACCTGGAGTGTCAGGTGGATGACGACACTGGAGTAACTGTCACCTGGACAAGAGATGGCAGAAAAGTCCACCAGTCTCCAGACTGTAAACTGTCTTTTGAGGATAAGACAGTTACTCTTGATATCCTAAAGACCACACTGAAAGATTGTGGAAATTACGTGTGCACGGTGACAAATGAAGCTGGGAGTGCAATTTGCTCCACTTTGGTGAAGGTACAAGGTAAGAGCTGTCTAGTTCATTTTCATTGCTACTGCAGCATTTGAAGCTGTTGCAAATCTGCAGTACTGAAAATTAACATATTTGTATTATGTGGTGTCTAATTTAGATGGTATAAGTGCAGCTCCAGCTGCCCTTTTTTCAAGTCTTAAATCTCTTCTCTTTCAATGCTGGGTTGTTTTTGTAAAATGACTTCTTTGAACTCAATGGCTCGTTTTAATCATACACCTCTTCAGAGCCGCCAGTCTTTGTAAGGAGGCTGGAGGCCACCACTGTTTGGAAGCAAGGCAGCACTGCACGGCTGCAGTGCTCCATCAAAGGATCCCCTGAACTTCACACCACCTGGTTCTTTAATAACAACGAGCTGTCTGCTGGGGGCAGATATGATATCAGTCTGAAGAATGGTGTCACCACTCTTGAGATAAAGGATGTCATGTTCAGTGACAGTGGAAACTACACCTGTGAGGTTCTCAATGAGTCTGGGTGTGAAAGCTGCAGCACTAAAGTAACAGTGAAAGGTGTGTTAACTTAGGTAGTTTTAGTACAGAACCAAATTTTTCAGTCAGAATAAGAACTCATCTAACTGAACTATATGTTCCCCTTTAGAACCGCCGTCTTTCAGAAAGGAGTTACTCTGCCTAGAAGCAGTCAGAGGATCTGTAGCTGTATTGGAGTGTGAGATTGCAGGCTCTGCACCATTCGAGGTGGCTTGGAAAAAGAATAAGAAACGCCTTTCTGCAGATAAGAAGTACAGAATAGTGTCACAGGGATCCCTTACCTCTCTGGAGATCCACTCATTTGAAAGCGCTGATGCTGGTGAATACGAATGTGTCGTGTCAAATGAGGTTGGGTCAGTAACCTCTAAGTCAGTGGCTAAACAGAGAGGTTAGTAATGTAAAATACAGGACATCCTTAAAAACGTTCATTATAATTTTTGTAGTCGTCTTGGCTGTATATTATATATTATTATACTGTTATTTCAGAGCCACCTATGTTCTCAAAGAGGATTGAGAGTGCTACAGCAGTGTTGGGAAATACAGTGAAGCTACAGGGAACCCTAAAAGGCTCAGCTCCCATCAGTATTAAATGGATGAAAGACTCTGAGCTGCTAAGAGATGACGATCTACATGTCAAAATGACATTTGAGAACAACATCGCTAGCATTTCTTTCTCATCTGTTGAGATAAAGCATGGCGGCAAGTATACTTGCTTTGCCGAAAATGAGGCGGGACAGCAGAAATGTGAAGCTATCTTAACAATTCAAGGTTAGAACACATTCCTATTTATTAGAAATATTTGCAAAGTTCAGATGCAGATGTTTATGAAGTCTAAAACTCATGTTGTATTATAGAACCTGCTAGGATCTTAGAGAAAGCAGCATCCATCAGTGTGACTGCAGGGGATTCAGCCACATTGGAGTGCACGATTTCTGGAAGCCCAGACCTCAAAGTGAAATGGTTTAAAGATGGCAAGGAGATAATCAGTGGTCGTAAATATAAAATGACGGTGAAGGAGAATGCTGCCATCTTAAAGATTCTCACAGCAGATAAAGGAGACACTTCAGAATACAAGATGGAGGTGTCCAATAAAGTCGGAAAAGACCACTGCACCTGCTCAGTCACTGTTATAGGTTAGTTTTAGCAAAGAATACATCATTAATACAATAACAACCGAGGTTTGGCCCTTGATGACAGTTACATGTTTGATATATTTCCTTACACAGATCGTGCAGTTCCACCATCCTTCACCAAAACTCTAAAGAAAGTGGATGGGAGTATTGGAAGTAATATTACCTTGGAATGCAGAGTTGCTGGATCTCAGCCGATGGTTGTTTCTTGGTACAAGGACAATAAAGAAATCCACAGTGATGAAAAATATAGGCTTGATTTCATTGAAAATACAGCCTCTGTGGCGATAACTGGCCTGGAGCAAATCGATGGTGGAGTTTATACATGCCGAGCCTCTAATGATGCTGGAGAAAAAGAGACCAGTGGTACTTTGTCTGTAAAAGGTCAGAGGAGTTGAATTACTTTACCTTAAACCTGAGATTTAACAAGAATTTGGCAGAAATTACAAATAATCAGAAGTTACTGATAGACTATGAATATATGCTGTTTTTCTTCCCAAAAACCTCCAGAACCTCCCGTCTTTACGGTGAAACCTGAATCCCAGGACACAACACCGGGATCAAATGTTGTCATAAAATCAGCCTTTACAGGATCAGCTCCTCTAGTTGTTCAATGGTTCAGAGAGGAGAAAGAGATTTTCACTGGGGGAAAGTGTTTCATAAAGAAAGATGCCTCTTCAAGCTCTTTGGAGCTTCATTCTGTGAAACCCAGTGACTCCGCTAAATACACATGCCAAGTATCCAATGCTGCTGGGAAGGTGGATTGCACAACAGTCCTCTTTGTAAAAGGTGCTGTTTTATTCTTTCTTTTAAAAAAGTGATATGCTGAACTATTGTTTTCTTTATGTAACCTCTTGTTTTTACTGTTGTTGTTACTGCTAATTTCCAGAAGCCCCAACGTTTACAATGAAGCTTGAGCCTTCACAGCTGCTGAAAACTGGAAAACCTCTGAAGTTGTCCTGCAAAGTGCAGGGCACCCCTGTTATTAGCATCACATGGTTTAAAAATGGTTCAGAAATCAGTTCAGACCACAGACACAAACTGTCCTTTGACAGCTCAATAGCGACTCTGGAGGTAGAGAACTGTTCTGTAGAGGACAGTGGAGAGTATGTCTGTATGGCATCAAGTGAAGCCGGCAGAGACCAGTGCAGCAGCTCAGTAACAATGAAAGGTTGGTTCAGTCTTTAGTAGTCTTCTTCATAGAGTTTATCCTGTTTTTCTTACAAACCTTAGACTGTTGGCATGAAGTCTGGTCCACATTGTTCTTTAACACGTTCAATGCTGCCTACATTGACAGGGAATCGGGACACTGTGCAGAGGTTACATTCCTGTCTAGTCCTGGTAGTGGTACCATCCGGCTTGCTTGTATTTTCCACCAAGCATAAATGGCTGTGTTTGTAGGTGGGAAGCCAGTGAGGTGTCACACCTTTTATTTTTCACTCATGACTCCTATTAGTGCCTAAACCCAACCCAAAGGTTTAAGTTGATTGACGACCATAAAATACCTGAAGGTGTGAGCCCAGCAAGTCAGCTCCAGCCTGCCACAACCCTCTAAAGGGTAAGCAGGTATAGCTAATGGATTGATTTATGGATGGATGAACTCCAACACGAACTCTTACATAACTTACACCCTGGAGGTCCTTGCTGGGTGATGGAAAGATACAAAGAAAGGCCTCTATGCGAGCCTCTAACCTACACAGAGGCTCGCACATGAGCTGACTTGCACTTCACCCAAATCTCTTCTTGTGGACCTGCATGTCAAGCAAGCTAATCGGTTGATTCTTACTCAGTGTTCTTAACTTCTTCAAGAAATTTGCTTCGAGAATCTATGCACCTTCATTGCTGCATTAACTTTGGACATAACTAATGACAGTGGAGAGTTTGTAATGTGGAGGCTGTGAACAGTTAAATTAATTCTGTGGACCAGACTGGCCTCATGAGACTAGAACGTATTCTTCGGCCCTCAGTTGCCTTAAAATATAACATTTTGTTTTGTTTTGTTTTTAATAGAGCCTCCAGTGTTTGTGAGGCCTTTTGAATCAGCTGAGCTTGTAAAGGGATCCGACATTATCTTGGAAGGAACCGTTTCAGGTTCTGCTCCATTTGAAATAAGTTGCTTGCTCAATGATAAGCTGATCAGAAATGACAAAAGGCACAAGATCAGTGTTGAAAACAACACCATCACTCTTCAGATCTCAAACTGTGAGACCGGAGATGCTGGAACATACCAGTGCATTGTTGCAAATAATGTTGGGGAGACATCTTGTTCTTGCCAGATTTCACTGAAAGGTTAGTCTAATGATAGTGTCAAATACTGTTGCTTTCTGCATGTTGCCCAATTGCCTATGGATTTTGTTTTTAATCCAAATTTCTGCAATTACATTTGGGAAATATTCTGGCAGTGAACAATGTGCAAATTCTTGTATTCTGACAAAAATGAAATACAGGCACCATGACATTTTTTACAAAGTCTATTTTGCTAGTAGAAGTAAATGGTTGTATATTGTATTTTGTAAGGATATAAAGTTGCTGCACTTTTTCTTATTTAGTCAACCAGGAGAAGGTTAGATCAGGGAGATAAAGATTTGCAATGTGTATCATCTGTGTTTGTGTAAATTGTCCTGCTGCCTGCAGTCTGACTCGTGGTCTTCTCTCACTAGAACCACCATCATTTGTTCAGAGACTAGAGGATATGTCCTGCATGGTGGGCTCTGAGATCTCTCTGAAGTGCATGTTGTCTGGATCACTTCCAATGACTTTCTCCTGGATCAAGGATGATCATGAGCTCACAGAAGACGAGCATGTTACGATGTCCCATGAAACCAAAAGTGCCGTGTTGAATTTGAAAAATGCTCAGTTATCACATGGCGGGAAATATGTCTGTCAGGCACAGAACAAAGCCGGGACTCACAGATGTGCTGCTGTGCTCATAGTGACAGGTTTGTAGGATGTTTGTGGCTCTTGTCTTTACTGCTGTTGCTTTTATGTCAAGCTTGACATTTCATCTGTCGCATTAACACACCATAAATGGTAGCAGCTAACTCACTTTTGAATCATTTGGTTATCCCAGAACCAGCAAATATTTCAGAACATGCAAAGTCCATCAGTGTAACCCAGGGCGACCCAGCCAGGCTTGACTGCAGATTCTCAGGCACCAAACCGCTCAAGTGCAGATGGATGAAGGCGGGAAAGGAGCTGACTTCAGGCCAGAGATACGAAATACAGAGCACAGACATCAGCTCTGTGCTCAAGTTTACTAAAGCAGAGAAAAGTGATAGTGGTAAATACACCTTTGAAGTATCAAACAATGCTGGGTGCAGTTCTTGTGAGGCAGATGTCACTGTCTTAGGTCAGTTTATCCCAAAATTGTATACATTTTATGATATTTTTTCTTGTCTATCTTATTCATACAACCAATTTAACATTGTTTTTGCACTTTGTATACAATAGATCAGATTATTAAGCCTTCTTTCACAAGAAAACTGGAGGAAACAGAAGGTATCAGAGGATCATTTGCTCATCTGGAGTGTCTTGTATCTGGCTCCCTGCCAATGATGATACAGTGGTACAAAGATGAGAAAGAGATCCAGACTGATGAGAAACACAAATGCACATTCTTTGAGAATGTTGCTTTCCTGGAAATCAGTCATCTTGACAGTAGAGACAGCGGCAGCTATACCTGCATGGCTAGAAATAAGGCAGGATCTGTCCAGTGCTCTGGGACTTTGTTTGTTAAAGGTTAGAACTCATCTCACATTCTCAGTACTTTCTTGCAGTTTAAGGCATAACCACATTGTACATGTATATATATATATATATATATATATATCTATGCTATAACAGAAGTGTCGGGTTTTGTCCACCAACAGAACCACCATGCATTCTTGAAAAGCCAGAATCCATCAATGTTTTGCCTGGATCAAATGTTAAGTTTAAGGTTTGTGTCTCTGGAACGCCACCGGTGACCATCAAATGGTTTAAAAACAAGAAAGAGATTTTCTCCAGTGCCGACTGCTCTGTGATTAAAGACAACACCTCAAGCTCACTGGAGCTCTTCTTTGCCAAAACCTCTGATTCTGGAGACTATATCTGTGAAATACAGAATGATGTTGGCTTCAGATCATGCCAAGCAACACTTGTTGTAAAAGGTTAATATTGGTCCCTCATATTTGTCAGGTTCCTTTACTTTGTAGTGATGACAATACTTAAATAACTTTTGTATGTGTTTGTTTCAGAACCCCCATTTTTCACTGAAAAACCTGAAGGTGTATCAGTAGTAAGATCAGGAGACAGTAAGGTGTTTGAGTGCAAGGTCGCTGGTACTCCAGAGATCTCTGTGCATTGGTTCAGAGATGGAGCTGAAATTCACCAAAGCATTAAACACAAGATGTCATTTTCCAACTCTGTAGCGTCCTTAGAGATTTGTCAAGTGAGTGAAAATGACAGTGGGAAATACTTCTGCGAAGCCTGTAACAACGCAGGCACAGAGAGTTGCACTGTTGAGCTAGAAGTGAAAGGTTGGTTTTCCTCTATATGTTTAAATAAGCGTTTTAGTTAAAGTCAAGATAAAATTAAATATTATATCACTAATACAAATCAAAGGTTGCTTTAGTTTGATTTGCTTTGTTATTTCAGAGCCTCCTGTGTTTGTTGAAGAGCTGACATGTCTTGAAGTTGTTAAAGGTTCCACAGCAGTGTTTGCTTGCAAAGTAGCAGGAAGTGCTCCATTTAAGGTCTCGTGGATCAAAGATAAAAAGCCAATTAAATCCAGCCAAAAGTATATTCTTGTTGATAGTGAAAATGTGAGCTTGAAAATCCAGGACCTTAAAGAGGAAGATGTTGGTACTTATCAGTGCGTGGTTGCCAATGAGGTTGGAAGTTGCACTGGCTTTGCAGCTTTGTCTCTGAAAGGTTGGTTTTACCGATGATTGTACATCACACTGACCTACATTAGGCATACAGCACTGTACAATTTTTGATATTACAATGAATATTTTCTTTCTATTAGTCCCTCCAACATTTGTTAAGAAGATAGACAATGTCTCCACTATTTTGGGCGATACCGTGGTCTTTCACTGCATCATGAAAGGTTCTCTGCCTCTCTCTGTACAATGGCAAAAAGATGAGAACTGGATCCCAGAGGATCCAAAGATTGAGAGAACATTTGAGAACAAAGATGCCACTCTCAGGATTCCTGCCTGTGAGGCGATTCACAGTGGAAAATATACCTGCCAGGTCATTAATGAGGCCGGGCAGGACAAATGCTTTGCCACCCTGGTAGTGCAAGGTACCTCTGCTTCATGCTTAGTTCTTCTGCATAACATCATAGTTAGCTCTAACGGCATTAACAAGTGCACTCACCACCTTTTTCTTGGTGTTATAGAACCACCTACAATCCAAGAGAAGCCAGAGGTAGTCAAAGTGACTTGTGGAGATCCGGTTAGTCTTGAGTGCAGGGTAGCTGGAAGTCCCCAGATCAGTGTAAGATGGACCAAAGATGGCAAAGAACTCCGGTCAAGCATAAAACATCATCTCTGCTACGAGAACAACCTCAGCAGTCTTAACATACAATCCTCTCAGCTGGAGGACTGGGGAGAGTATCGGTTTGAAGCCACAAACTCTGTTGGGACTTGCAGCTCTAAAATCATGCTGGTTGTTTTAGGTTTGTAAAACACTCTTTAACTCTTGTCTTCAACAAATATTTTAAGTTGTAGAATTCCGCTTTCTCTTTGACTCTAATTATCTTTTAATATCATTTTAAACAGAAGAAGTAATTCCTCCGACGTTCATTAGAAAATTAACAAACATTCAAGGAATTATGGGTTCAGTGGTCACCATGGAGTGCAAAGTGGCTGGGACTCTTCCAATTTCAGTTGAATGGAGCAAAGGGAAACAAAAGATCACCCAGAGCTCCAAATATAAACTTCTGCACATTGAAAATACCATCTCACTGGAGTTAAAACTGTCTGAGAGTGCTGATACAGGAGAATATTCCTGTAGAGTTACCAACAAAGCAGGCAGCTGTCTGTGCAGTGGAGTTCTTACAGCTAAAGGTTTGCATTCAGAGGTCAACTTTATAAGATTTTCAACTAACGCTGTTAGTGTGTTATGTAAAATAATAATTTTTCTGTATGGGTTTTAGTGCCACCAAGATTTGTAGAAGAGCCTGAGGCTCAGGCTGTTATCCCAAAGTCTACTGTACTCTTCAGAAGTGTCTTTGAAGGAACACCTCCATTTATGGTGAAATGGTTCAAGGATGACATGGAACTCATCACTGGGCCATCATGTACGATTAGACTGGAGAAATATTCTTCCTCTGTAGAGCTCTACTCAGTCGGGACTCTGCAGTGTGGGATTTACTCTTGCCAAGTTAGCAACGAAGCAGGCGCAGTGAAAAGTGCATCAAAGTTGTTGGTGAAAGGTTGGACTATTCTTTTTTTCGTCCACCACCGCCACTCAATTAACTCCATCTTTTTTCTCCATTTTCACAGCTCCTCTTTCTTCATTTTCATTTTCTCCACATGACCACCTTACCATTTCTTTTCTTTCCAGAAATATATTCTTTCCAGTCACCTGTCTGCATCTTCCATACGTCACATTGATGCTCATGTGTTACTTTATACAGACGATAGTAACTTGATATTTTTTTGACTTTGCAGAACCTCCTCAGTTTGTGCTGAAACTTCCTCCCACTGCCTTTGTGAAGCTGTGTGAGGGATACCGTTTCGAATGCAAGGCCACCAGCGCACATTCCCTGAATATGTGCTGGTACAAAAATGACCAAAAGATAACCGATGGAGGCAACTATAAAACAATGTTTGTTGACTCTACTGCGTACCTCCAGTTGCAAACCACAAGGTTTGAGGATAACGGAGTCTACACCTGTGAGGCTCATAATGATGCTGGCAGTGTAAGCTGCAGCACAGTTCTCTCAATTCAAGGTCAGCTATTAAGATAGACATCTTGGCTACACATTGCTGTTTTGTGGATTTTGTTCCCTCTGAACTTGTGTAGCATGAAAAAGATGGAATGAAATTTATATTTCGTTTGACCTTTTTTGAGTGCTTTTGGAACCCTGTCTAAAAACTTCAGCACCTTTTGTTTCAATCGAAAATCAGATTTTTGTCCTCCAGTGTGATAGCATGAGTCTGAGTGTATCCTCTTTCCAATTTTTTAATGGAATGACCTAGAATATACCCTTGACTTACCTTTTTTCTCTGATGTCAATGTGATATGACATACCCTCTAATCATAGCATAAACAAGTGTTTCTTATGGTTCTTTCTTTAATGATCTTTGTTTTTTCTGTCAACATCTGGATGGATTTCCATAGCATGGATTGAATTTAAGCATGACTGCCAACCAAAAGAAGACTTGCTTGTCCACGAATGTTCTTCTTCTTTTAATATATCTTGATATATTTTCCAGAGTCTCCATCCTTTATTAAAACTCCAAACCCAGTAGAGGGCATTAAAGGGAAAGATGCCAGCCTACACTGTGAGGTGTATGGCACACCACCTTTCCAGGTTAACTGGTACAAAGACAGAAGGCCATTGAAGGAGAGCAGAAAATATAAGATAGTCAGTGAGAGCAGCTCTGCCACGCTGCACATTATGAAACTGGAGCAAGATGATGCTGGTCTTTACGAGTGCAGAGTGTCAAACAATGTAGGAACTGGATCCTGTCGCACTACCATTAACCTAAAAGGTTAGTACAGAATCAGTGGCCATTTCCTCAAAGCTTAGTCTTAGTGTGATTTCCTCTCCTCACTTTTGACCTTTCCATCACTATTCAGAACAACCAGTGTTTGTCAAGAAACTGATCGATCAATCGGTGAGAGTTGGTCAGCAGCTGACACTGACAGCTACAGTGAAAGGCTCTGAGCCTTTGACTGTGTCCTGGGTTCAGGACAAAGATCACATTCTCAGAGACGGTGACAACAGGAAGATCACCTCTGAGAACAATGTGGTCACTCTTGTAGTGCCCAAGGCTGACTCGACCACAGCTGGTAAATACACCTGCCAGCTGAGGAATGACTCTGGAGTTGTGGAATCTGTCTCCCAAGTGACTGTTCTAGGTTTGTAGAGCTCCAGACTTTGCATTACATTACCACCAGTGACAGTGTAAGGATTCATTTAGCTTAATATATTCTTCCCTAATTTCTAGAACCTGCTGCTATTGTGGATAACCCAGAGTCCTTGAATGTGAAGTCAGGAGAAAATGCAGCTCTTGAAGTCACAGTATCTGGCTCACCAGAGCTAAAAACTAAGTGGTTCAAGGATAACAAAGCACTCACTGCTGGTGCGAAGTATCAGATGTCCTTCACAAAGAACGTTGCCGCCCTGAAGATTCGGTCTACTGATAAAGCAGATGCTGGAGAATACAAGCTAGAAGTTACAAACCATGTTGGTACAACCTCTTGTAAAACTAAGCTCTCTGTCTCAGGTTGGTGGCCATTGTATACATGCCTTTTCATGAACTTTCATGTCGTCTTAATTAGCAGTTAGCTCAGAAATGCATTACAACTTGTTGTTTCTTTTTGACAATAGATAAGTTGATTCCACCAAGTTTCATAAGGAAGCTGAGAGATACCCACCTTGTTGTGGGTAAGCCCGGTGACATGGAGTGTAAGGTCATTGGCTCTGCTCCTTTAACAACTTCCTGGTTCCACAACGGCCAAGAGATCAAGAGTGGGCCAAACTATGACATTAGCTGCACTGATAATAACTGCAAACTGAGAGTTCCAACTATCAAGATGTCAGATTCAGGCAAATACACATGTAAAGCTGTAAACGCTGCAGGAGCTACTGAGACGAGTGCTTCAGTGAATGTGACAGGTCAGTAGATGGCGACAACGAAAAATTTCAAGAATGTTTTTCTTAGCACGGGATCGGGCTAATCACAGAAAGTTAATGATTATCTTACAACACATCTTTTTTACTTGGACACAGAACCTCCATCTTTTATGGAAACACCTGAAGTGAAGGAAACATTGCCCGGCAAAAATGTGTCTTTCTCAGCTAAAGTGAAAGGCAGTGCCCCCCTGAAAGTCAAATGGTTCAGGGGAGCCAAGGAAATGCAGCATGGAAGGGGCTGCGAGATCAGCCTTAAGGATGATGTCGCCACTTTGGTGCTTCACAGAGTTGAAAAGTCCCATGCAGGAGAGTACACCTGCCAGATCATAAACGATGCAGGGAAGGAAAGCTGCCCAGTTCACCTGTTTGTGAAAGGTTTGTTAGCATGATAGATATATTTTTTAACCATCTGTGCAACTTCAAAGTGAATTTTATGTAACTGATCATGGAATTACCTCTCTCAGAACCAGTCCACTTTGTGAAGAAGTTGAGGGACATTTCCACTGAAAAGGGCAAGCCGTTGAGGCTTGAGGTCACATTTGCTGGAACCCCCAGGGTAAATGTGACCTGGATGAAGGATGGTAAACTCATCTGGGCCTCATACCAGTACAATGTGATCACCACAGACACCTCCTGTATCCTGGAGGTTCTTAACTCTGACAGGATGGAGGCAGGCGGTAGATACTCTTGCGAAGTAGACAACGGAGTCGGAAGTGACAGATGCGAAGCACAAGTGTCAATTCTAGGTAATATTATTAACGTGCATGTTATTGTGCTTAGTTTTGTAGTTTCAGTCGTAATAATTCAGAATCATTCATTCAGTCATTCATTAATTCATTCTTTCATGTGTTCATTCAAAACTCAATATCTGTAGTTATACTAAATCATCATCATCATCTTTCACTTCAGAACGACCGTACTTTGTTGAAAAGATGGAGCCAGTGGAGGTAGTTATGGGTGATGCGGTTACCCTGAAATGCCGTCTTGCGGGAACCCCTGACATCTCTGTAGCTTGGTTTAAAGCTGATGGAAAGCTGCGCAAGTCGAACACTTGCTCAATGGACTTCGCTAATGGTGTCGCCACTTTGAAACTAATCAAAACAACCAAGTTCGATCATGGTGAATACATCTGCAAGGCAGAGAACCGGGTCGGTTCAGCCTCTGCCAGCTGTAATGTTATGGTGAAAGGTGATGCCCGTTTTCTATATTTCTTTTTTCTATGTTAATGAATCCTGCTGTTATTGTGCATCAATTTGTAAAGAGACATTTTGTCCAACTGACTTGTTCATTGACAATGAAACTCAAACGATCAGCCAGTTATTAATGGATCCTTTGCCTTAGAACTTTCCACCTTAAACACGGTTTATTTGTATTATATAAAAATTGTCGTAGATTACCTCTGGTGAAATATGCAGCTCTTGGAAGAATACTAATATAGCTTTCTCTTAATAGTTCGCTCACGCTTTTTGATACAAGTTACATTTCATCCATATTAGCTAATTTAACTGTGACATGCATGGCAACATAATGGGCACATTTCTAACATCAGCATTGCTTCTCTCAGAACCTGTGCGCTTTATCAAGAAGCTGGAAGACACAACTTTCATAGTTGGTCAGCCACTGAAGCTTGTCTGCACATACACCGGAAGCCAAAGGGTCCACATCACATGGAAAAAGGATGGCAAGCTGATTTGGGCCTCCTATCAGTATAATGTTAAAACTACTGACTCAACCTGCATTCTGGAGATCCTCAACAGCGACAGGCCTGAGGCAGCTGGAACATACACTTGTGAAATTTCTAATGGAGCTGGAACCGACATCTGCCACGCTCGTGTCAGCCTAGGTAAAGTCACAAACTCTTAACACACCATTTGCTTTCAATTCATTAACTGTGTCAACAACAGAGGCCTTCTCCTGTTGTCTTCAAGGCCCAGTGGGCTGTTGTAGTCATCTAAAACTAAACAATGATCTCAGTTAGTTGAGAACGGCTTGCTAGCATAACAGAATGTAGGCTTCATGCAACTAACCCAACCATTACTCCTCTCAGAACCGGCTCACTTTGTGAAAAAGCTGGAAGACACGTTTTTCAGACTCTGTGAACCTTTGACCCTCAAGTGCATGTACACTGGAAGCCAGAGAGTGTGCGTGACCTGGAAGAAGGACGGCAAACTAATCTGGGCATCGTATAAGTACAACGTCAAGACGACCAATGACACCTGCATCTTGGAAGTCCTGAACAGTGACAGAGGAGAAGCCGTCGGAAGATACACGTGTGAAATTTCTAACACTGAAGGAACCGATATCTGCCATGCTAATGTCAAACTAGGTAAAACACCTTAGCAACTAACCTCATGACCTAATATGATATCATGTAACCAGTTTGTTTAAAAGGGTAAAGACCACTGCTTATATTATATAACACCACCATTGCTAATTGATTTCTTAGAACCGGTTCGCTTTGTGAGAAAACTGAGAAACACCTTCTATAAAATTGGCCACCCTTTGACGATGGAGTGCACATTCACCGGCAGCCAGAGGGTTTATGTCAGCTGGATGAAGGATGGCAAACCCATCTGGGCGTCATACAAATACAACGTTAAAACTACCAACTTCTCCAGCACCCTGGAAGTTCTCAACAGTGACAGTCGGGAAGCCATCGGGAAATACTCATGTGAGGTTTCCAATTCAGAGGGCACTGATATCTGCCATGCTATGGTTAAGATAGGTAAAGCCACTAACAATGCACCTTATGAACATCATTTTTGTTGATTTCAGTTCATTTGAAATGTAGAAATGTCAAAAATCATAAATTATAGCAAACCCCTGCAAACCAATCCTTTGGTATAAACATGCATTTGCGTGCTGTAACATAAGAACCTGCAGCTAACACCAACATTACCTTCTGTAGAACCTGTGCGCTTTCTTAAAGAGCTGGAAGACTCCACTTTCAGACTCGACCAGCCCCTGTTGCTGTACTGTGCTTATAGTGCCAGCCCCAGGGTCTATGTGAGCTGGAGAAAGGACGGGAAACCAATCTGGGCGTCCTACAAGTACAGCGTCAAGAATACAGATAATTCCTGTGTCTTGGAGGTCCTCAACAGTGACCGGCTAGAAGCAGCAGGGAGATACTCATGTGAAATTTCTAACTCCGAGAACACCGCTATCTGCTATGCACAGGTCAAACTAGGTAAACATTAAGCACGAAGGGTCATTGTTAGGGCTCATTTTTTTCAGTTTTTATTTTTTCAAAGAAGAACTTGAATTTTCAGTAGTGACAATGCATTTATTCTGTGAATATTATATACTATTATAAACACCAATAAATTTGTCTCATATATGTCAAATTTAAAGAATTTGGTGAAAACTGCATGACAGTATCAGTAACGAACAGACAAACAGCAAAAATCTGATTACAGAAATACCATTTACAACACAAAAGATTATTTAGTTTTAGTTTTTCTTTTCAAATTACAATGAGGGACTGAACTACAGTACGATTCATTGCCCTTTGGTGTTTTCTCTCCACTTTTCCACCAATGTCTGGACCACCAGAGGACCCAGTTTACCGTTAACGGCAGTTAATGTTAATTTTGGGGAATGGGAACATAAGAATCTGGTTTTAAATGGGCTTATTTTTTAATTGGAAATCGTTAAAGCTGAAAACAATGAGCCTCATTTGTAGTTTTACTGATCACAATTACAGCTTACTTGTCAACTCTATTTCACATAATCTCACTCATCTTTCTCAATAGTTGACAGGCAACTAATAACTAACGTCCTTGCCTCTCCTAGAACCTGTGCGCTTTGTGAAAAGGCTGGAGGATATAAGCTTTAGGGTTGGACAGCCTCTGAAGCTTCAGGTCACATACACGGGCAGCCAGCACGTGTATGTGAGCTGGACTAAGGATGGCAGGCCAATTTGGGCTTCCTACCAGTACAACGTCAAGACTACAAACAACTCCTGTGTCTTGGAGGTTCTCAACAGTGACAGAGAAGAGGCTGCAGGGAGATATTCCTGTGAAATATCCAATGCTAGTAGCTCTGCTATCTGTCAGGCACATGTCAGACTAGGTAACTGCCCCCTAACATACTCACGCACTGATTTGCTAACAGTTCAGGCTAAATGACTTGATTAACACCGGTGTTGCTTCTCTCAGAACCTGTGCGCTTTGTGAAAACGCTCGAAGATACATCATACAGTCTGGGCCATCCATTGAGTCTGACGTGCACGTATATCGGCAGTCAGCGAGTTCAAGTGAGCTGGATGAAGGACGGCAAGCCAGTCTGGGCTTCGTACAAATACAATGTCAAGACCACCGATTCCTCATGCATTTTGGATATCCTCAATAGTGACAGAGAAGAAGCAGCTGGGTTCTATTCTTGTCAAGTTTCTAATGCAGAAGGTTCTGCCGTCTGCGACGCTTATGTCATTTGTAAAACATCTAAGAAAGGTATAACCCCCCTGACTCAGCACAACACTCTCCCATATCATTCACTAATACTAAACATTAAACATTTGCTAAAACATAGCCATAGAAATCAGGAGTTTCGTCCTATTCCCAGACCAGCTTCTGTTTCACTGGTTTAACAATCGTGTCCAGCCTATTTTAGATAAATGGATATCTTGTACTAAGTTGAAAGTGAAATTAAAGTCATCGCGACCACAAGTTTTGTGTCGACCTGGGCTGCAAGTGGAAAGTAGCTGGTAGCTAAACCTGGAGAGAAGCATTTGTTTTCTTTGCTTGATATACATGGAGACACCCTCTATGAGTACACACATTGTGTAAGTGAGGTTCGTGAAACACAAGCAGGCCTGGGAGCGGGGAGGGATTTTGGCTCTTTATAAACAATAGTCCACATAATTAAATTAAGGCTAATTGAATTCTAGCAGTTAATTATATTGAAGGATGTTTGCTTCTGCTTGCTCACCATCATTTTTGCATCTAACAACCACCACTGCTTCTCACAGAACCTGCTCGCTTCATCAGAAAGCTGGATCACACCATGTTCAGAGTCGGGGAACCACTGACCCTTAGAGTCGCATTCACGGGTAGCCAAAGAGTGAATGTGAGCTGGAGAAAAGATGGGAGGCCGATCTGGGCTTCTTATCAATACAATGTCGAGACCACAGACTGCAGATGTGTGCTGGAAGTCCTCAACAGTGACCGAGAAGAAGCTCACGGAAGATACACTTGCGAAATTTCTAATGCTGAAGGCTCTGACATCTGCCATGCCTATGTCAAACTAGGTAACACTAACCAATACAGTGCTTGTAGTTCAGCGTTCATTTCATGCATGAAGTCAATAATTCCTGGAGGTAACTACTAATGCCACTCACATAGCCTTTCAAATGCGTGTAACCTTTCTTACCTTCATGTGCAGGTAAATCTCCCTCCATTCACATAGCCTCTCTTTCTATGCACGAAAACATCCACGGATTCCTTTGGATATTGCGTCATATAGTCTTTCGTTCTCCGCATGTAAAGATCAGTGGTTTCTATGACTGATTTCAACATTGCTTCTCTCAGAACCCGTACGATTTGTCAAGAAACTGGAGGATGTCTGCCATGAGCTGGGTAAACCCTTGAGGCTAGAGTGCACTTACAGTGGCAGCCAGAGGGTCTACGTGACATGGAAGAAGGACGACAAGCTGATCTGGGCTTCTTACCAGTACAACGTCAAAACCACCGACTCCTCCTGCATTCTGGATGTCCTCAACAATGACAGAGCCGCAGCGGCAGGAAAATACACTTGCGAAATTTCCAATGCCGAAGGAACTGACACCTGTCATGCTCATGTTAAAATAGGTAACACAGTAACCATCACATTTCCACACTCCATCTCAACCCATTCCCCACTTGTGGGTTCAGTTACTAATGCTAACCTCCAGTGTAGTTGTTGTTTCCTGTGGTCCTGTGGTTGTTGGTAAAAGGAAGGAATTTCATAACATCTAAAAAGCCCTGGGTTACGTTATTGTTGTGTTTTAGGTTGGTTGGTTCTGTGTTTAAGTTTGGAATTTCTTTTTTTTTATTAAATGTATTCGAGGTCTTTGAAAGCATGTTTTCCATGTTTTAGTTGGGTCAGGTAAACATTTGCTTGCTTAAAATAGGGATTTGTAGACCGGCAGAAGTATTTGGTTATAGGGTGGATATTCTGTATTTGTTCGTTTTTGTGTTGCAGGTTGTTTTAATGTTGTCTCACGTGCTGTGGCTCTCTGTTGTACCAAATGCAATGGTTAAGACCCGGTGGTCTGTTGAATGATACTTTAAAATTCGAACCATTTCCCCATGTCATGACGTGGCCTGATTTTCTTCATTTTCTCCCCCACTAACAGAGCGCAAAGTCCCCCCAAACTTCACCAAGAAGCCCTCTGAGTCCATGATGGATTCTGTGGGTAAGACGGTGAAGATGGAGGGTCGAGTGTCTGGCTCCCAGCCACTGACAGTCACCTGGTACAAGGAGAACAACGAAATCCACAGCTCTGACAAATATGATGTCAGCTTCAAGAATAACATGGCCGTGCTGTGTGTCAGAGACTCTTCCAGCTATGACAGCGGTGTATACACCTGCATGGCCTCCAACGAGGCTGGCAAAGCTTCCTGTACGGTTTCTCTCAACATCTCAGGTATGTCGGCTTATCTTAATTATTTGACATCTTTCAATCAATTACATAAAACTGATCATGATTGGGCTTCTTTGCATCTCGATGTACAATGACTATGTTATAAAATGACAATCAGTTGACCTTGTATCCTTGTATTTTTATGTTCTGTAGTGTGTTTCTTTGAAAGTTGAATGATCGTTAGGCAAAACCTTTCCCTCAAAAACCACCCAATATACAAAGACTTCTACAAAAGAAGGTTTCCGCCAAAGTCTGCAGGAAAGGCTCCTATGCCATCCGCTTCATGCATGATGTTTGAAAAGCAAATATCTATAGCTGTCCTGCTTCTTTCCCATCACTCCCTTAGAAACTGGCCAGGCTCCTAAATTTGACGTCCCTCTGGAGCCGGTGATGGTGAGCGAAGGGGAGAAGCTGAGCCTCAAATGCCACGTTATCGGCTCTCCTCCACTGACCATCCAGTGGATGAAGGACAGAAGGGAGCTGAAGTCCAGCGGAAACACCAGAATCACATTTGTTGGTGGGACAGCCTGTCTAGAGGTCAGCCCAGTCTCAAAGCCTGACGGTGGGGATTACCTCTGCAAGGCCAGCAATGCTACCGGCAGTAACTTCTGCAAGACCAGGGTCACTGTGACAGGTACCAGTGTTATGTGATGAACTATGAGTAGCCTGCATGATGATGTTTACTTCTTGTCCTCTTGTGTTTACTTTTTTATTTTCCACTTAATTTTTACACAATAAGGAACATGAAATACTTTACTGCTACCAATGCTGACAGATTTTTTACCCAACTGGCGTACTTTTCCATATGAATGGACAGGTAAAAATTCCTTTGGGCGACTCGTGATCACTTGGACTACTTTTTGTGAAATTTAGGCCTTTTATCCAATGAAAGCTTTTTGGTCAGCTCTGTGAAAGCTCTGTAAAAAAAAAAAAAATCTTGATGGAACATTATCTAAAAGGAACTTTTCATTATTGTTACTGTGATTATTTGGTTAACTATACTAATAAAACAGTCACAGAAACAAAAAAAAGTAGCCCAGTAAAAGATTGTACGATTTTAACGATGGCTCTGATTGGGCTGCTTGGTGTCAGTCAAATGTGGTAACACTGCACTCACCTCCGTGATTTCTTTTCAGACAAAGCAGCCAAAGCCGCCCCCACCGAGGCCGTCGCCGCCCCAGCTGCAGCTGCCCCGGTCAAAAGGCTTGACAACCTTTTCTTTATCGAAGAACCCAAAACTGTTTCTGTCTCAGAGAGTAAGTAGACTGTTTGTGGACTTCTGGACCTGAGGCTGTTTGTCATTAACATTAACTCAATGCTGGCAACCAGGAAACCAGTCTAGCAATGCTTGCCCCAGCACAATGGTGGATTGAGCTTGACACTTGACAAGGCTCATCATAACATCAATTTTCTTTGCAGAAACATCTGGGAAATATTTGAAAAAGAAACAAAATAGAAGTTATCAACATCTTGATGTATAGACTTTATATTAGTGTCATTTTTGTGTTTGTATAGTTTGTTGTTTTTGTATTTTTTGTCTAGCAATTAATGTTATGTGAGGTTTTGTCTGAATAGTTTAATGTAGATATATATGGGTAGACATTGGGTATGTGCGATAATATTTTCATATCAAAGACACAAGTTAAAAAAAATATTTTTCACTCCTATTCCCATAACATAAACAATTCAGGGTCAAATGTCAGACGAAAGGCTTTCAAAGAACTGTAGGACAGATTCAGGCTCTTGCACATTATATTCATTTAAAAGCGCAACATGAAGAATTTATAAGATAGTACAGTAGATCACCACAAAATGACGTACACTGAATGTTTGCTTGTTTTATTCCTTTCCAGAGGGCACTGCAACCTTCATCGCCAAGATTGGAGGAGACCCGATCCCTAGTGTGAAGTGGATGAAGGGCAAATGGAGGCAGATCACCCCCGGTGGTCGTATCTCCGTCGAGCACAAGGGCCAGGACGCCAAAATGGAGATCAGAGAGGTGACCAAGTCCGACTCCGGTTTCTACAGATGTGTCGCCACCAACAAACATGGAGAGATCGAGTGCAGCACTGAGCTGGAGGTCACCAAACAAGAGGAAGTGGAAGGAATGGGAGACTTAAGGACAAGGCTGAAGAAGTAAGATATGTTGAATGTACTGGACCTTTGTTCTTTGCATGATTGATTTTTTTAGTTGTCAAAGTCAACGTCCACGACAGATGGATTGATTTTTATCACGTCCTCTTGAATAACAGATAATCTTTATATACTGGTCCTGTTGACAAAGAATTCTCTGATTATGTGTTTTTGTGTGTCAGGACTCCCTCAAAGCAGAAGAGTCCCAAGAAAGACGAAGACATCGATATTGTGGAGTTGCTCAGAGGTCACGAGCCCAAAGACTACGAGAGGATCCTGCGGGAGCACGGCATCCACGACTACCGCGCCATCCTGCAGGCAATCGAGTTCCTGAAGAGGGAGAAAGAGATGGAGACTGGAAAAGTGGTGAGAGAAAACTGACCTCGTACCTGTGGTGGTTTGGGTGGAATTCAAAATTTCATGTTAGGATTAAAGTTTTGCTTCGAAGATGCAGCTACTCAAACTATTTATAAGACAAGATAAGGAAATTGACATTTTACAGTTTCATATTTACCACACAGAAGTGAGCGTAGCATTAATCTGAACATTGAACTTTCCACCAGAAATCAAGTGTTTCAACTATCTACTAACCAACTAAGAGAGCGAGTACATTTCATTACAGTGTTGTAGAAAGAGATAAAGTGTAGCTGATAAAGATGTCGTTGCATACTTTTGTTAAACTTTGTCTGTCCGGCTGCAGGAGGTGGAGCGTGGGGGCCAGGTTGAAGAGGAGGACATAGCCCGACTCATGCAGCAGCTGGAGGGACGCGTCGGCACAGAGGTCCCAAAAACAACCAACACAATAACCAGATTTTATAGATCTAATGGATACCAATCCGTCGAAACATTCATGGACATCAGTAGTAGAAACTGAATGTTGTTCACTGTAACTAAACTCTGTGACACAGAACATAAAGCACAGGAGCTCGTTATCCTAAGATAATGACACATTTAAAGCTGCATTATCACCTTTTGGCCACTAGGGGGCAGAGAAACAAGCTGACAAACACTCAGCCCTGACATATACACCTCATCAAGTAGACATTTTACACAATGTTTGTAACTGATAGAGGCTGAAATTGACATGGGTACAATTTCCCTTGGGGAAATGAAAAGCACAATAATCTATTCATCATAAAAAAAAAATTTGTTGTTAGATTTCTATAAATGTACAAAATGCAGAAACTTCCTCTGACTTAATTGCGTCCTTGCACCTCTGAAACCAAACCTACTTCCTTGGAAATATAAAAAAAATCTACATAAAAGTACGTAAAATATTCTAGATGTCATTTTAGACACATTTCTCTAAAATTCTGCCTCCCATTTGTGTTTTGTCTGTGGAAACTCCAGCAGAATTTAAAAAAGGTTTCAACAGACAACATGAGTGAGTAGAGATAGACCCATGGACATTTGTGTTGATGACGTGATTAAAACAGATTTTGAACCCTCAGCCTGTCTCTGTGATGGAGGACATCACTGACCAGACAACGACCGAGAACCAGAGCGCCACCTTTGAGTGCCAGATCCAGATCAACTACCCGGAGATCACGCTCACCTGGTACAAAGGCACCCAGAAACTTGACAACAGCGACAAGTACGACATCAGCAGCGTGGGCAACCGCCATTACCTGAAGATCAAGTCCTGCCAGGCCAAAGATCAGGGCAACTACCGCGTGGTGTGTGGTCCTCATATCTCCAATGCCAAGCTCACCGTCACAGGTAAGAGTCTGTGTGTGTGAACCTCCTGTCCTCTCCGATGGACACCTGTCTGTACGTCTGTCACATGTCCTCATGTCCCAATCTTTATTTTATTATCAGGAGCTGCTTACAAGACAGGTGAGCAGTACAGCTGCAAACTAACAGAACTCAAACTGAAACCTCTTTGAACCTACTGGTTCACATCTGATGAGTTAATTTTTGTGTTTTGTGGATTTCTTCTTCCTGTCGTTGTTCTGTGTTTCTTTCGTTTTGACTTTAAAAACTACAAAGACTCCAAACAGGAGTCTTAAATAATATAATCAAATCAGAAAAAATAATCAATGTTATAAACTAGAATGAATCTAATATTGTGAAATCAGAAGTTGACTCTGATTGTCTGGTTTTAGCCGACCAAATTCAGTTCACTAAATGCATCAGAAGCATCGAGGTCAATGAACGCCACTCCGCCACCTTCGAGTGCGAGTTGTCCTTCGACAATGCCACCGTCACATGGTACAAAGACTCATGGGAGCTTAGAGAGAGCCCAAAATATAACTTCAGGACCGAAGGCCGACGGCACTTTATGACCATCCGCAACGTAACGCCAAAGGACGAAGGTTTGTTAAAATATGAACTGAAACTGCATATTTTACCCTGGAGAGTATTTCTAGCTTTTCCAAGGCTCTCGTTGAATCATGCAGTTTTAACATTTAGCTGGTTTGGGGCCACAGCTAATGGTGTGTTGGGGGGGTAAGGTTAGGGTTGGGGGGAGGGTGAAGTAAAATTAAGGATTTTTAACTAAAATCTAAACTAGGTAGCTGGTTTTAGCCCCAGAAACAATTACAATTCAAAGTACATTTTAATAATGTGCAAATATCCAGAACAGCAGTAAAAATGAACTCTTTAATAATCTTCATGCGATTGTGCAGCTGTGGATGATGACATATGACATTAAGTGACTGAACACCAGCATTTAAAATGGCCAAATTCTGCAGCAAAATCAGTTAATTTCATGGAGATGAAGAAAAACCACTTTGGTGAATTTTGACACTCAGTTTTGCCTCATTGACCAATAACAAGAAGTCTGACAGAGCTGAGCATTGATTGGATGAGAGTCCAAAATGGAGGAGGCTACCGCAGCTAATTAGCTGCACGTCACCTCCAGTTCTATTGAATATAAACTGATTTACACACAGTGAGGAGTGAATGTAAAGTACATTTACTCAAGTACTTTTACTTTACTTGAGTATTTACATTTTATGCACATGCTGCTTCTCCTCACCACATCTCAGAGGGAAATATTTTACACTTCACTACATTTATCTGAAAGCTTTGGTTACTTTACAGATTAAAACATTTCTAAACATTTATCAATTTATAAAATATGATCCTGAGCAGTGGAAGAAATGAACCAAAAGTAAATACAGTAGTTCAAATGGGTTTGAGCTGCAACGTTAAAATGCTGCCACCGTTAATACCTTTGTACTCTTACTTAAGTGAAATCTTGAATGCAGAGTGGTATTAATGTGGATGAATTGTGCCACTTTCTGGAGTCATCAGGACTTTAAATATGATTTTTTGTTACAGTGCCTTTAAAAATGAACTTAACCTAAACAACATGATGTCATGTGATCAGCGTTAATAATGTCTCCACCCCGTCAGGCGTTTACTCGGTGATCGCTCGTCTGGAGCCAATGGGAGAAGCTCGCAGCACAGCTGAACTTTACCTTTCAGGCAAAGGTCTGTACGAGTTCTCACACAGCTGAAGTCACTAAAGTTTAACTCAGTCGGCACTTTAATAACCTTTTGAACCTTGTCCTTTCACAGAGATTGGGTTAGGAAGGGTTCCTCAGGGTGAGTACTTTAAAAAGAGAAATGCCGAAAAATTAGGACAGTAAAACTGAACGTCTTACGTCCTGAACCAGAAAGTAAAGGAACACTTATAATCTAATTCAAGTCACAATGAAATAGTATCCTGATAGTGTTGTTACATCACAGTACAAGAAAAACTCAAAAATGAATGAATAAAACAGATTGGTGACATTATTTTAATTTCACTGTGAAATGGAAGAATTATGAAGTTTTACTG
Organism: Lateolabrax maculatus; assembly: GCA_031216445.1. Classification (NCBI taxonomy): domain Eukaryota; kingdom Metazoa; phylum Chordata; class Actinopteri; order Acropomatiformes; family Lateolabracidae; genus Lateolabrax; species Lateolabrax maculatus. Next base: position 459,902 of record CM062208.1, read on the forward strand.
TCATGACACAAATTTCTTTAAAATATATTTCCATTCATTTCAACATTAACTGAAGTTGTGTTTGTGGCTAAACCTTTAGACGTCCCAGACACATCCGTTCATGTCCCAGAAGCATCTTCAATGGTTGTTAGAGGTGAGTCAGGGACACATTGTGCCAATCAAACTGAACTTTAGCTCCATAACACCGCCTTCACTCAGCTTGTTCATTCATTAATGTCTTTTTCTACCAAAAGATTCCTCCGAATTTTATCACTACGAAGAAAGAACCGAAGTGAAAGGTACAAAAATACTGAATTATGAAATTAGTACTAACTATCATCACTTTGAACACTTTTAATTCTTATTTTGCGTGAAGAAATGTGTTTCTGTATTTCATCCATCAACGTTACACATTAAAACAGCTCAAATTTAACCTTCATCATCATCATCATCCTGTAACTCTCACCCTCAATAACTGTGTGATCATTTTGAACTCTGAATATTAATTCAACCATCATCTTTCCTAATAACTCAAATACCACCTCAACATGTGAAATAGTCTGAAATAACAACTCCATGGACTCACTTCAATAACATTCTGTAAATATATTTCAAATATACAGAAGAGGATTACAGCCAAAAAAACAACGAAGTCTGAGATGAATCTCAAAATTATGAGATTAAACACTGTATTTAATTTTTTTTTTAAATACCTGTCAAAAACTAACATTAAAAAATGAGTTTGTTCCTGATAAAAAAAAAAAAAAAAAATCTGAATGAGTCAGAGATCAAAGTCTAAAATCCTGAGTTTAATCACATAAATACCCTGAATTTCAAATTCAGTAAGATTAAATAAATTAATCTGGGAATTACTATATAAAAATGACTCAATGTCAAATGAACAGTTTGAGTCTGAATCCTGTATTTTATGTTATATGACTTCCAACAAAAAACTTTAAAGTTACACTTTTTTTAGATTAAATTCTGACTTTAATCTGCATTCTAAGAATAAAGTCAGATTAGTTGAGATGAATCCCAGATGTCAAACAATTGTTTCACATAATCCTCTCCTGCACAAAGCTTGACTGTGTAGTTATGAAACATTTGAACACAGATGTGTCTAACACCTGATTATCTTTGAATGATCTGCTGACAGTTGAAGAAGAGACGGTTTCTGTTCAGTTCTCCTCTGTCACAGGTATCAACATTACTGTTTTATAACTCCATCAATAGAAAACTGTCTTCCCTGTCTGTCTGTCTTTAAACATCTTTCAGTCCTTTATTTGTCTGTTGTGTTTATGTCATTCACCACGTTGTCTCCATGCTTCTTCATCGATTGTTTATTTGCAGTAAATCTGCTTCATTTGCTCCCTATTGACTCTGGAAAATTAGACCTGCGACAGTCCAACATGTCAGACTCAGGTTGTTTTGTCTAAGTTAAATTCTTTCCTTCACCAGAAGACAAAAAACCAGTTGAAGAAATTGTTGAGAGGACTCAGGTGGAGATAAGAGAAGAAATCCCTGAAGGTATAATTGCTTTTTAGAAAAGGCTGTTCCACAAAGCTTGTGGCTGTAACATAATGAAGCCGCTGATCACAAACACCAATCTGCTTGCTGCCATGTTGCCACTTAGTTTAAACGCTTCAAACGCCAGCAGCTGCTGCTTATAGAAGCTTTTCTTTCCTCAAAACTTAATTCATTCAGTGTTTTTGTTTTAGATCTTCTGCTTTCGCCTGTCTTTTACTTTGTTTTTAATTCTTCTTATTCATGTTTGTGTCTCATGTTTTTTACTCTTGACCTCACTCACCTCTCACACGCTCTTATTAACCCGTACTAGAGCTTTCTGTACAGTAGATGGCAGGAAGTAAAGTAGGGAGTAGAGCTTGGCCATCCTAGTTTAAATGTGAACTTTTCTTGATCTTTCAAGTTCCTGAGGTTTACAGGAGAGCAGAGGAGAAACCCTCTGAGCCTGCAGCTCCGCCTCCAGCTCCAGTCAAAGGTATCTGCAAATACCTCCTCTTATTTCAACCACTTCCTGTGTGTAATTTATCTTATGTACCTTGTCGTTTTTTTTCTTTCTTGTTCAGTCACATTGTTTGTTCCTTTCTACATTTATTTCTGTTTCTCTTAAAGACCTAATAATAAGCGATTCTTGATGTTAGCAATTATCGTGGTGTGAAAACTGAAATCGATGATAATATTTTAAAGTACCTGAAGCAAAGAAGCCGCAGCCCAAAGTAACCGCCACCATTCCAGCTCGCCGAGAGGAACCTCCAGCCCCAGAAGGTAAAGTTTAAAACAGAGTATTGTAATACTTATTATTATCTTTGTTTGTGATCTTTGAGAGTCTTAGTTGGCTCACATTCTTAATTCTTCATATAAGATATACAACAAAGAGATGGAAAGATCAAACATCTAAGGCTTTTTGAATTTGTGAAGAGGATACATATTACATATTATTTTTATTAAAATTTATATAATTTTTTCACTTTTTTTTTACACAATTTAGCAGTTATTATGTATACTATATATATTAATATATGGAATTATTTTTGAAAATTTACACATTTAGACTGTCAGTACGCTTTGTGTGAAGATCCAACAAGTGAAGATCCAACAACTTTAATAATTTTATCAAATAAAACAATTAACATGAACTTTACCTTAAGATTTTCTCTTCAGTACTGTCTGCATAACTGAATGTTGTCGAAAGATTGTGTCTCAGCTATACTCAATGCTTAAAGAGCATTGTATTCTTGGCTGTCCATCTGTCAGTCGTCTGGTTTTCTGTATATATATATATATGTATGTATGTCTATGTTTTGTGCGTTATCTTTACTTTCTTTTACCTCCTAAACTCTTAAAGCTGTGTGTGCTCTGTGTTAACTCACAGTAATATTTCTCTGTTAACCCCGAAGAACCTTCAGTATACACCAAACCAGAACCTGAACCTGAAAAAGTGACCGCTCCCAGAAAGGTCACTCCTGAACCTTATCAACCCAAACCTTCAGCGGAGCCAAAAATGGTTCCTCCCGAGCCTAAAGTGGCACTTCAGAAACCGGCTGTGCCTGAGCCAAAAGTGCCTAAAATTAAGCCTGAACCTGAAACACCGAAAATTGAACCTGCCAAGAAAACACCAGAAGCCCCTAAACTGAGAGGTAAAGTAGTAAACGCTTTGCATTACTACTGATCAACTGGAAAGACGTGTTACACAGTATGTCTTTCTTGTTGCTTGTTTCACGTTGCTGATCCACGTGTATAACTCTTTAACACGTTTGTGTGAGTCTTGAATGTTCCAAGATGTTCTTCACTACTAACCTCTTTAGCTGGATCTTTTCAAATTAACACTGTCTAATGTATGTAGAGTTGAGAGGTTTTAGGTTTTTTTGGATAAAGCTTCCTATATAATCCCTCTACACACTAACTCTAGAAATTAATGTTATAGCTAAAGTGTATTAATAATGAAGCTCACACCTTGTTCTTAGAGTAACCTTATGAGAAGTAAAGTAAAAACTGAAAACGTTTTAATGTTTTGTGCCATCTGTAGCCAAACCAGAGGAAATCGTAGTTCAACCAATTGGTGCCAAGATTACTCCACCAAAAACTGAAGATAGTTTAACGAAAGGTATTGAAAAGGCAGTGTCTTTTCCCATCTTTGAACTCTTTAATATGTGTTGTCATATGATTGGCTTTCGCTAATACAAACAAGTCTATGTTGTGTGTTTTATGTTCTCATATTATGTGTTTTTGTAGTAATCTTCATGCTAAGCACTCGTTAGAGTGGACTGTATTGTTAAAGCCTAAGTCGTTACTGAACATATATATAATGTTCTTTAAAGCACCAGAACTACCACAGCCTGAACCTGTAGTTCAGCCAACTGCAGCCAAGGTTACTCCCTCAACACCGGAACAGCGTCCAGCTAAAGGTATTGATCATTGACCTTTGAAATTTTTTGTCCTGATTCATTTCCACTCGTATCTTCTTTCAGACTTTTAATTCACTCGTTAAGAGTGTCATCTTTGTTTCCTTGTTGATTCTTTGGTCATTACCTGTAGCTTAAACAATACATAATGTTCTCTAAAGTGCAAGATGTTCCCAGACCAGAGGAACCTGTAGTTCAACGATCTGCACCCAGGGTTACTCCACCCAAGGGTGAAGCTCTTCCAGCTAAAGGTAATGCAAAGATGCTCTTAGCATAGCTTTGCGTAGCTTTGTTGTACTGTTATATGTTTGTGTTGTTTCCCATGTTTTATATTTGTTAAGCTTAAAAAATGTTTGCTTTTTGAACTGCTTTTAAGTATCACATGGAAAGTAATCTTTCCGAAATACCTTGTATGAATATCTTTGAGCATGCTAAGCACTCGTTAGAGTGTGACTTGCACTTTTGGGTTTTTTTCCAAATATGGTTAATAAAATAATCATCTTATGAATAAATGTTCTTCAAAGTCTCAGAACCAAAGACATCTGAACCTCCAGAAAAACCACATCTGCTAGCTGATAAACCTGAGCCAGGAGTACCGAGGTATATCTCCGAAAGAAAACCAGAAGAACCAAAGAAGGTTCCAGAAAAACCTGAGATGGTTCCAGAGGCACCCAAAAAAGCACTTGAAGAAATACAGAGAGTTGCTGAAGCCCCACAGAAGGTTCCAGAAACACCAAAAAAGGTTCCAGAGACACCAAAGATGGTTCCAAAGGCTCCAAAGATGGTTCCAGAGGCTCAAAAGAAGGTTCTAGAAACACCAAAGAAGCTTCCAGAAGAACCAAAAAAGGTTGTGGAAGAAACAAAGAGGGTTCCTGAAGCCCCAAAGAAGGTTCCAGAAACACCAAAGATGGTTCCAGAGGCACCAAAGAAGGTTCTAGAGACACCAAAAATTGTTCCAGAGACTCCAAAGAAGGTTGTAGGAGAAACACAGATAGTTCCTGAAGCCCCAACAAAGGTACCAGAAACACCAAAGACAGTTCCAGAAGAACCAAAAAAGGTTGTGGAAGAAACAAAGAGGGTTCCTGAAGCCCCAAAGAAGGTTCCAGAATTATTAACAGAGGAACCAGTGCTGCACTGCCGAGCACCAACACCACCACAGAATTTGGAAACACCCAAACAAATTCCACAGGCTAAAAAGCCTCAGCAACAAGGTAGATATGTCCGCAAACAAGGTTGAACATCTTATTAACTAATACTTACTCATCTTGATCTTATAATTCACCAGTTGTATATTTTATTCTGAGTTGGTTTAAGCTAATTTTTTTGTCCTGATGTCTGTGCTGTCATGTATGTTGACTCTTTGCTACGTCAAATCAATTATCAAAACAGTAAAACAGAGGGAGATACCACAGGAAACAACAGCAATAACTAAACCAAAGATGGAGGCTGGTACACCCATTAAAGGTATGCTTAAACTTATAAATGTTTCTCAGGAAAGTCAGCAACAAATGTCCATCAATATCTTGTAGATTGACTAGTTGTACTTATTTGTCCCTAAAACCAGATGAAATGATTCCTTCTGGAAAAGTATTAGTCCAGCTAAAGTCTAAAGAAACTCAAGAGCAGAAAGGTAGTGATTCATAATACTTACAGTTGTAAAATCAGAATCACAGTAGAATACCACACTGATATGTGTTTTTGTGTTTTGATGGTTTTTGTCTTGTGTTGTCTTCCTCTTGGCCACCGCTCCATGGTGCAAATATTCAATCTTGGGTGGTATCTTAAGAAATTACTTTAGTTCCCCTGAAGACTGATCTTAAGCAGACAACAGTGATGCCTGAAGACAACAAGGAGGCTTCTCTAAAGAATGATCGTGGAGAAAGAATTTATCTTGCAGAAGTTGGACACAGGCAAGAGGAAGTCAGGACATATATAAGGGGTGTGGAAATCATGGAGAGAACTGTGAAAGAAGAAAGCACTTTGAAAAGGGAGATAAGACAACGAATGGCTCTTGCAAAGGAAGAGGATGAGGTTTCTACATGGTACAGTGAAGATCAAGAGGTTGAAGATACTGAGACACAAGAGGACATTGAGCCAGCATACACAGAATATGAGACTGAAAAACTGCAGGACACTGAACCTCATGATGAAGAAGACTTTGATCCAGGGGACAAAGCAGTGGACAAGAGGGAAGAAATATCTTTGAAGTCGGTCGCTCTTCCATCAGAAAGAGATGCCACACCTCCACTTGAAATTACTTGTGCTATGAACAAAGAATTTACAGGATTCATATCCAAAAAAGGGGTACTTGCTTACAAGAAAACTCCTCAAGAACGAATACTTAAGGAAGCTGACAGTCTTCCAGTTTACTCCGAGCAGAAGGAAGTTGCTGAATCATTTGTATCAGTACATCATGAAGAAATTGAAGAAGAAACTACCTTTCCAAAGGACAATCATGTTAAACCTAAAATCTCTGCTAAATCTAAAGAAATCACTGTACCAAAAAAGCCAAGAGTACCTAAAGAAGTCACTCTTATGAAGCAAACTGACTCTGTTGAAGTGGAAGAAGTTCCATCTGAAAGATCCATGTCTCGCAGAGAAACTGCTTCCCCTTCACTTGAACGAGACTTACCCCAAATTCTTCCCCAGACCACTATTTCTTGTCCTATGACAGCTGTTCCTCCCAAAAAAGAAGTAATAACCCCTAAAAAGATGGAGTCCCCAAGGGAAGAAATCACAGAAACTCCCAAAGCTGCTGGAAAAATGTATCTTGAAAACATTGTACCTCTGGAGAAAGCAACTCCTGTGTTGGAAGAATTGTCTTTTCAGGAAGAACTTGTCCCAGTAACAAGATCTATCCTACCAAGTACAGAAGTGTCACCTCCAGTATCAGCTCAAATTCATTCACCTAAGAAAATAGTCTGTCTTGAAGAAGGAATTTCACCGCCAAAAGAAACTATTCTGCCTACAAAGAAGATCTCTCTTGCAATTCCCAATGCAGGTGTTACCCCTAAAGAAGATGTTCCCTTTGGAGAAGTGACTCAACCCAAAAAAAGTCTTCCCCCTGAAAAAGAAACTATTTCATCCAAGAAACCTGCTTCTCTGGTACAAAAAATCACACCTGAGGTGGATTCTTCTGAAGAAACAAGCACCACCACAACTAAACATCCACCAACAAGAAAAGATGACAAGAAAACAAAGAAAGGAACACATGAGATTGAACAACAAACTCTTCAGAAAGGTATTCTGTCTTATTTGAGCCGCATAGGCTCATGATTGCCGTAAGATCAACCCCTCTTTAAAGACATTTTACATCTCACATTTACTGCACTCACACAATTGGTCACATATGGTCTTAAATAACAAGAAAAGATGGTACATTTTACACAAATTTTAACATCGTTACAGTAAGCTGTTTGTCCATCGTTGTTGTAAAATGTTGTTTTGTTACAACTGTACAAGGTATGCCATGTACTAAGGAACCCTTCTTGGTCTATTAGCATCTTTCATTCTTTAACATCTCCAATCATGTCACTTCTTCTACTTGTAATCATCATAAATCATCTTTTATCATTAAAAAGTCTTCATTGACCATGTTGTGGTCTTGGTCATGATCTTGGCATCTTGTATTCCCAAAGTGTCTGCTCCAGAGGAAAAGAAACCATCTGCACCAATACAAAAGCCTTCACCTCCTCCAACTCCTGCAGACAAAGTTGCTCCTCCTGCAGGTAGTCTGTTCAGTTTGTACTTTCCTCACCTTTGCTGGCTCATCAAGAGTCAGCGTTGTTGTTTTTCTTTTTGTCCATTTGTTTGATTGTGTTGTTGTTACTGTCTTATTGTCTCTCTGTACTTGTCTTTAGTTTTCCATGTTTTTAACGTTTTGTGTTTTGACCAAGCTTATTGTTTTCTTGGTCATGATATTGGCCTCTTGTATTCCCAAAGTGTCTCCTCCAGAGGAGAAGAAACCATCTGCACCAGCACCAAAGCCTTCAGCTCCTCCTCCTGCTCCTGCAGAGAAAGTTGCTCCTCCTGCAGGTAGTTTCTTCCTTTGGTTTTGTATATTGTTGTTATTGTAAACTATATGTCTGTCTATTTACTGTTTTGTTTCATTTGCTGGCTGACCAAAGGTATCCTCATGGTGTCCTTTTTTTCTTAATTGCCATTTCACTTGCTGTCTACTGTGTCCCCAGTCCTATCTTGCATTGTTTCAGTGCAACTGTCTGTCTTGACTGACCATGTTGTTGTCTTGGTCGTGATCTTGGTATCTTGTATTTTAAAATGTCTCCTCCAGAGAAGAAACCATCTGCACCAGCACCAAAGCCTTCAGCTACTGCTGCTCCTGCAGCCAAAGTTGCTCCTCCTGCAGGTAGTTCTTTCACTTTGTTTTGTGGTACTCAAAAACACTGTCCTCTGTTATATGTTAAGATAGAAGTCCTCCACATTGTCTGGTTGTATTTTTGTCAGTACTTTGTCTTTTTTTTTATCCATGTACACGTCTTCATTCTTAACATCTTTAATCTGTCCTCTGTCTGTTTTAGTACCTTGTCACTTTCATATCTTGTTTTCTTGGTCTTGACTTTTGGTATCTTGTACTCCTAAGTGTCACCTCCAGAGGAAAAGAAACCCTCTCCACCAACACCAAAGCCTCCAGCAGAAAAAGTTGTTCCTCCTGCAGGTAGTTTCTGCTGTTTGTCATCCATGTTGTTAAACTCACTGTTTGTCCTGCCTCAGAGAAATCTGTTTGTCTGAATTCTTAATTTTGTCTTTTCTTCTTTAAATATCTGTCAATTGTTGCTTGTTTATCAGATCTTTGCCAGATATTTAATCAAGTTGGCATTCTTGTAGCTCAAGTTGCACCAGTGGAGAAGAAACCCTCTCCACCGGCTATAAAGGCTGAACCTTCTACTGTATCAGGGGAAATCTCTCCGCCTGAAGGTAACATCTCTTCTGTAACTTTAATTGATGTTGTTCTCTTCTGTTTTTCTCCGGCTTTAAAGGATTTCGTATGTCTTTGTACAAAGCAATCTGAGCTTTGATTTAAGAAATTGATTCACTGTATAATTATGTCTGTTGGTCTGATGTTTGTATAAAGTTAAATCTATTTTTTCTGTTTTCTAATACAACCCATGTCTTTCATATTAACAGTATCTGTTGAATAAAGCCATATAACGTTAAAAATGCTTTTTTAAAAACATCTCTTGGTGCATCTGTTGTTACTTCACTGTAACTTGGCACACTTGCAATTACGAAAAATCATGTTGAACACCTGATAGTCACTGAATTCATAGCTAGCTTTTAGCGGAAATTATTCTCGAAACAGAAAATGCAAAAAACAAATGCATGCCACACTTTCTTAACTCTTAAATATTAACCTTCTTTGTCTTTGATTTAGCCTTCTTACACTCTTTGTATTGTGTATACTTACATTGGTCTTATTTAAATTCTTGCAGACAAGGGACCAGTTTCAGCGCCTGGACCAACTAAAGGTATACAAATATTAGCTTCTTTATTTTAAAATGGCAGTACAATTTAATACATATTGCTATGTTAGTTATTCTGTCATAATGTACATTCTCGTTTTTCTTCTACATGTTAAAGTGATGTGTTAGTCCTGTGTTGTAAAAATGTATTTGTATAAATGTATATATAAAAGGTGTATTTACTGCCTCAACCACAGTGCCACCTCTTAAGCAAAAGGGTAAGATTCCTGTTCAGGAGGCAAAAACACCAGAATCACCTAAATTGAAGAGTAAATTCACCAGAATACCCAAAGAAAAGGAACCAGAATCAGAAGTCATTAAACTGAAGAAGGTTCCAGTGAAACCTCCAGAGCCTGACAAACAAGTCGTAACTCATAAAGCAGAAGTGACGAAGCATTATGATCTAGAACTAACAGTCCATGGACTTCACGAGAGAGAAGATCGAGAGATAATAACACTCGGGAGAACTGAACGAGTCTTCACTGCAGAAGAGGAGACAGTTCAGTTAGGCCATTTTGAGGAAGGTGAAAAGGTTGCAGTTGTACAGAAAACAGAGAAAGAAGGATGGACAAGATCTCCAAAACCACAGAAAGAGGAAGAATCTGGAGTGCCAAATGTAGATAAAAAGAAAATAACTAAACTACCAAAAGCAGATGAGCAGAGAGAATCAGTCAAACTAAAACCATTTGACAAATCAGGGAAACCAGAAGAAGAACCGCAAAAGAGCAAACTAAAAAAGGTGCCAACTAAGCCCAAAGAGCCTGAGAAGGAAGTCATAACTCATAAAGTGGAAGTGATGAGACATTATGATACAGAACTGACAGCTCAGAAGCTTCAAGATAGAGAAGATAAGGTAATAACACTTGGAAGAACTGAACAAGTCTTCACTGCAGCTGAAGGGGCATCTGAACTGGGCCATATGGAGGAACCTGAAAAGCTAGAGGCAGAGGATGAGAAATCGAGGTGGATAAGAACCCCTAAACCGCCTAAAGATGAACAACCCAAGGCCGATTTAACTAAAAAGAAAATAAATAAATTGCCAAAAAAAGAGGAGGAGCAAGAAGTAGTGACATTAAAACCATTTGAAAAACCTCAGAAACCAGAGGCAGCTGAACCTCCAAAAGCTAAGACAGAAGGTGAGGCAAAGACAGATACTGAACGCACTCCATACAAGAGAGGTAAGACGCCACAGAGAGATCAACCCACCACTGCTATAAAACACATAAAAGATGAAGAAGCTCCATTGACAAGTCCAGGTGTAACTCCTGATGTCTGCAAAGATGAGAAGGAGATCCCGCAAAGGGAAAAGGTTGATCAAGCACCCAAAGAAGAGGAACCTACAGCTGCTGACAAGCTTCGTGGAAAACCTAAAATAATCTCCACACCAGTAAGAGAGAAAGAACAGGTCATGTTGAAGCCTTTCACCAAAGTCACCAAGCCTGAAGAAAAGCCAGAGAAAACATCAGAGGAAGAAGAACAGAAGCCTGTGGATACAAAGGCATCCAGTCGAACTCCAAGAGATGAAACTCCTAAAGACATGATGGAACTGCAGCTTAGGAAAGTTGAAAAGATTGCAACGCCTAAAAAAGAGGAAGAGAAACCTCAGGAGAAAGAGGAGCCAGCTGTTCCACCCAAGAAGCCCAGTCCATCAGGAAAGAAAGAAGCAATCCCACAGAAAGACACAGAGAAAGAGATCCCAGCAAAACAAACAGATACCTTAAAGAAAGGTATCAAACTCAAAGAGACTCCTTCGCCTAGAGTGGGAAAAGACAAAGTAGAAGAAGAAAAGTCCCTCACACCTATTGAGCAACTGAAGAAGGTTGAGCTAAAAAAGACGCCATCACCAAAAGCTGATAAGCCAAAACCTCCAGGACTGGAGCCCGTTCCCATTGAGTGGAAGTCAAGTGCTGAAAAAGTCAAACAGATTGCCAAAACTGTTTCACCAAAAGACTCTACTGAAGCTGTAACACTGAAAAAGGTCCCAAAGAGGCCATCACCAGAAGTGGCTTCAGAACCAGATAAGCCCAGTAAAGGGCGAGTCCCCCTGGTAAAGGAGGTTTCTCCTGGAGCCGTGCAGATGAAAAAGGTGCCCACCCAGCCAGAGGAGGAGGTGTTCGAAGAGGAGGCCGGAGAAATGGAAAGCGAGGAAGAAGAGGAGGCCTGGGGCTGGGAGCTTGTTCCACCCGAGGACTGGGAAGGTGAAGGGGTGGATGGGGCGTTGGAGACTCCAGGCATCCCTGGCGGCAAACGAGGTGAGACGAAGGCCGACAAACTCCTCACCTGATGACTATGGAGCCCCCTCATCCATCTCAGATGACTCATCTAATCCTCATCACATCCTTCTTTAACCACATGATCCATTTGTTCAGTATTTTGTACAGTAGAGCTGATGTATTAATTCATCCCTCTGTCTATCTGTCCATTCACTATCCATCCATTGTGATGTTCTCATGTCATCCATCATTGTCCTAAATGTGTCATTGACATCAATCAGAAAATGTTAAGTGTTCGTCTTCACCAGTGTTTGTCTTTCGCAACAACTTTTCTGCCTCGTCTTCCATCCAAGTATGTCCCTCTGATCTTGTCTCATTATTTATCCATTTGATTTCACTCCATCTTTATCCTCTTCGTCGTGTGAGATGGACAACAATATGTGTTTGACTTTTTACTGTTAATATTGCTTAAATCTTTATCTTGGTTTCTGCTGGAATATTTACGTCAACAGCGAGCTCTAACAGAGACACTTACAACTCATCTTATTGTTTCTTGTCCAGATGGAAAACCAACAGAGGAGGCACCAAAAGGCAGAGGCAGAGGATTTGGGGGTATGAATTCTATGAAATTAGTGCTCATATATACTAATGGTTTGGCTCTTGATAATGTCTGAAGCAATCTCACTTGCTCCATTCACAATTGTTGTTAGGTGTAACTTGTCTTGTCCTTTCCAACAAAATCAAACAACTGTTTTGTGTTAAGCCTTTAAAAGTGTTGTATTGAACTTCTAACTTTTTGATACCAACCAAAATATGTAAAAATATCAAAATCTGTCAAGATTTATCCTTTGAGTAGACATTTACGGATTTTATTCCAAATTGTTTCAGCTGTAGATTAATCTATTCAGGCAAAGATCTTGTACTGCTGCTTGTGTTCAGACAATGTTTGAGAACTTCTCCGTTACAACAAACGGTCAAGCAAGACGTAATGGTAATGGTACAGAAATTCAGGCAGTAGTAACGAAAAATTGGAATGATACCCAGCCCTAATCAACAAGTGTTTTACATTTCTACACTGACAACAGCCAATGGGAGCATAGCTTCTGACTGACATCAACGTATCAGTATTAGCAGTAGGTAAAAAATGTGATGTGTTAATACGCACATAACAAAAGCTTAAAGAAAACAAATACTTACAGTTATGGTCAGGTTATTCTCCAGTATTCTCCACATATTTTACCTGTCACAGAATGTGGAAGAACACAGGTAGGTAGTCTGTCTGTTATGTTTTGTTAATTGGCTTCACAGTTGCTGGAGATTGCTATATCTTTATCTCTTTGTGTGTTGTATGTGTGGTTTGTTTGTCTATGTCGTCTCATATCTTTCTTCGAAAGAATCCTGTAGGGATCTCATGAAGAGTGACTCTGCATGATTCAAAGTCCTAACAGAATCTTATATCCTGTGCAGCTCTAACACTAAAAACTGTTGGCTTAAGACAGATTTTTGTTAAACATGAGACTATGTCTACTGAATATCGTCTAATTCACGGTAGGCACAACATCTTAAAAACTTCCCATTGTCTCAGTCTTCGCTCACCATCATATCTGAAACTAACTTGATGAGTTTATATTTGTTATGTTGCAGCGAGACAAACCCCATCTCCTGGTGACGGTGGCAGGGGCCGGGGTCTGAGGCCTAGTGGAAAAGGCCCATCACCACCAGAGGAACCTTTTGGAGGATTTAAGCTAAAAGCCGTCCCCCTGAAGTTCGTTAAGAAGATTCAGGATATCGTGCTCCAGGAAGCTGAGTCTATTGGCTCATCTGCTGTGTTTGAGTGTGAGGTCTCACCCTCCACTGCCATTACTTCATGGATGAAAGACGGCAGCAACCTCCGTGAGGGCCCGAAGCACAAATTCACAGCTGATGGCAAAGATCGCAAGTTAAACATTATTGATGTTCAGCTGTCCGACACTGGTGAATATACCTGTGTGGCCAAGAACGCCGGCAAGGAAATAACATGTACAGCCAAGCTCATTGTTGAAGGTAAACTAATGAGTTTTTTTTCATACATACATAAACATTGTCAAAACATTAACATTTATATATTTGAGAAGCTTAATTTTGTTGATTAATAAAACAAGCTTTTTGTAGGCATCAAAAAGTATTAACTCAGGTATGGTATTGGCACCAGTATGGAAGAAATTTAAATGAAACTTACCCTTTATTATTTTGCACTGTTTTTTAAATGACTTTATTTCTTTGTGCAGAGCTGCCGGTAAAATGGCTGAAGGAACTGGAACCAGAGACATCATGTATGAAGGGTCAGCCTATGTACCTTACCTGTGAGCTGAACAAAGAGAGGGATGTGATCTGGAAGCGTAATGGCGCCATCCTGAAGAAACAGGCTGGAAAATTGGCCATTAATATCATTGGTATGCAGCACGCTGTGACCATCCAGAATGCCACTGAAGACGACGCTGGCATCTACACATGTGAGGTAGACGGACAGGAGGACGTCAAGACGACAACCAACGTCAAAGTGATTGGTGAGCAGTCGGCACCTTGTGGTAGAGACAAAGTGAGACAGTTCACAGGCGAAGAACTCACTGGATATTTAAAATGGTATTTTGTTGCCAAAGACAATACAGGAGATCAGAAGATACTGGAGAAGCTCAACCTAATGTTTTGTCTTAAATCTCATCTTTATCCAAGTAGACACGAGTTAACTTGTTGACCCGTTAACATTTACTAGTTAGCTAAATTAATAAACCCATTAACGGCACATTGCCTGTTTGTGTTGTTTCTGACATGCCACTGAAGTTTTACCGCAATAACATCAGGAACAATAAGCTAGTTAAGGACCAGCTTACTAACTAACTAGTAAATGTTAGGGAAAAATTCCCAGCCTGTCATGGCTGAAAAATATCACCAACTTCAGCTTCGCTTTAAATCTCAGACCTCAGAGCTGACACTATTCTTAACTTGAATTCTCCGTCCTCAGAAATCATCAAAGACTGGCTGGTGAAGCCTCTGAGGGACCAGCACGTGAAACCGAAGGCCAAGGCCACGTTCAAATGTGAGCTGTTCAAGGACACTCCCAACTGGAAATGGTTCAAAGGAGACAACGAGCTCACTCCTTCTGACAAGGTGGAGATCAACAAAGATGGAAAGGACATGACGCTCACCATCAAAAACTGCCAGCCGGATGACGTCTCCGACTACACCATTGAGGTCGAGGATCGCAAATACACGGCCAAACTCACACTTGGAGGTTGGTGTAACATTGACATTCACATTAGAAAATGATGAGTTAAAATATGTTTTGTAATGTGTGCAGTACTTCCTGTTAACTTCCTCTTCGTGTTGCTTCAGAGCGTGAGGCTGAGATCCTGAAGCCTCTCTCCAGCGTTGAGGTGGTCGAGAAGGAGGAAGCCAACTTTGAGACTGAGATATCAGAGGATGATGTAGTCGGTGAATGGAAACTGAGGGGCCAGGTGTTGATGAGAGCTCCGGTGAGTAATGGACTGACCTACACAATCAGTGAAACCACCAATTATCATATTGTTCCTCAAAGAAAATCCTGTAAAGTCTAAAAGATATGACTCTTAATCAAATGATGAGTTTAGTTTGTCAAATAGAAATAAAAGGTTTAGTAGAAAAATTTGTTCATCTTTCTCAAAGATATGAAGATAGGAATATATTTTTAGATTTGGTACTAAAACTCTTCGGGTTTGTTTTTCAGATGTGCGACATTAAAGCTGATGGCAAGAAACGTTTCCTCACGTTGAAAAACGTGCAGCTGGATCAGGCTGGTGAAGTGTCGTATCAGGCTCTGAACGCCGTCACCAGTGCCATGCTCACCGTTAAAGGTAACTGTCTCTCACAAATAAGCCTGACTTTGTTTGTTGTTGTCTGTTGCAAGCTGCTGCTTTTATGGGTCTCTGAAAACTGAGCAAGGAGCGCGGTAAGAAAAGTGACGGCTGTGTTTTTGCTTTTTTGAATAACTGCCGAATTATTCGCACCTCGCAGAAATCGAAATGGGCTTTGTTGACCCACTGAAGGACGTTTCTGTGCCTGAAAAGAAACAGGCTAAGTTTGAATGCACCATCACCAAGGAGGTGTCAAAGGTCATGTGGTTCAGGGGGGCGGAGATCGTCACCCCGAGCCCTAAATATGAAATAATTGATGATGGAAAGAAACACATGCTGATCATAAACAGCTGTGAGTTTGATGATGAGGCTCAGTACACGATCGAAGTGTTGGGTCAGAAATCGAGCGCTCAGCTGGCGGTGGAAGGTAAGTGGCGGACAGAAACGCTTTATGTTTCCTCTGTGTTGTCATTCAATGTTTGTGGCTTTAAAGTGTCCGATGGCAACAAAACCCCCGTTTGTGAACACTGACCTGATGTATTGCAGGCATGAGGCTGAAATTTGTCCAGCAGCTTTGGGACCAAACAGTGAAAGAAGGTAAAACGGTTCACTTTGAGCTTGAGCTGACGCACGAGAATGTGCCGGTGGTTTGGTACCGAAATGAAGTGAAACTCCACGTGAGCCGAACGGTGCTCACACATGTGGAAGGAAAGAAACACACTCTAGAAATGAGGGCGTTGTCTCTAGATGATACCTGCCTGGTTAAGGCAGAGGCCAAAGGAATTTACTCCATGGCAAAACTGACTGTCATAGGTAACAACACACTTTCCTTTCCCCTTTTCTCTCACTGCCTTTTATTTCAGGGTTTCAGGGTGTATTGGACTGAATGTGTGTTATTAATAGTTAAACTTTCATCTTTGGTGTTAACTAGACACATAGCTTAAAGGATCATTCTGGCTTATTACAACTTATTTGTTTATTATATATTATATATTTTAGTATGACTAGACGTCTTTTTAGTGATCAAGAAACTAAAAAATTAGGCCCAAGTTTTGTTAAATAAATATCCTTTAATCGCAGAAATATATTGACATTGATATCTACAGTTATCGGTTATCAGTATCGTGCAACCTTAACTCTGTCTTTTGTCATCCTTTGAAGGATCTGTTCAGTCTTTGTAACGTTTGCAGAGATGTGACAGAAGTAAAGTGTAGGATTTTATTTAGCTGAAGCTAACTGTGTGGTTGGCTCTGTTGCAGAGGGAGACGCCATCTTCGTGGTGAAGCTGCAGGATTACACAGCCACAGAGAAAGACGAGGTGAGTCTGGACTGTGAACTGAGCAAAGACGTCCCTGTCATTTGGTATCGTGACGACACGGAAATCATCGCCTCCAAAACAGTGGTCATGAAGTCGGAGGGCACGCGCAGGTCTCTGGTCCTGAAGAAAGTGCAGCAGAGTGAAAAGGGCAAATATGTATGTGACTGTGGAACAGACAAGACGTCGGCCCACCTCAATATCGAAGGTAAACGTCACGAAACTGAATCAGTTCTATTCCTGTCAAACTGTTAATCTACTTCAGCTGATGTCCAAAATCATGTTTCTTTGGTGTGTCTGAGGTGATCAGGAGCTTCTTTGTCTTTTGTTTTATAACGATGGAAAAGTTTCAGGAGTTTTCATGTTACATAATAGATCAACACAGACCAGCACATGAACAACTTGAATATTTAAATTCTTGTTGTTTTCGAACCCACCAGCTCGTGACATCAAGGTAGTTCGGCCGATTTATGGCGTGGAGCTGTTTGATGGAGAGACGGCTCGTTTCGAGGTGGAGATCTCTGAGGACGATGTCCACGGCCAGTGGAAACTGAACGGAGAAGTCCTCAGCCCGTCTTCTGTGAGTGCTTCAACTGTTGCACATGACAGAACATTTGTACATTTATACTAATAAAAGCGCTACAAGTTATGAATGACTGTTTATAATATTATTTGACAGGATGTTGACATCATCGAGGAGGGAGGCAAACACACGCTGATCCTGTACAACTGTAAGGTGTCCATGACCGGCGAGGTGGCGTACGCCGCCGCCAACGCCAAATGTTCTGCTAACCTGAAGGTCAAAGGTAAACCAACAGCAGTTACTTCTTCTTTTGTCAGTCCAGCAGAAACCTTCTTATTTTGCATTCGAAATACTTCAAACCAGTTCATGAATATTTGAAGTCAGTCCTCAATACATAAATAACTGAAACATTATTCCATCAGAACTGCCACTGAACTTCCTCACGGCGCTGAGCGACGTTCAGGTGTACGAGAAGGACGAGGCGAGGTTTGAGATCGAGCTGTCGAGACCTCCGAAGAGTTTCCGCTGGCTGAAAGGTTCTCAGGAGCTGCAGAGCGACGACAAGTACGAGATGATCCAGGAAGGAAACATGTATGTTCTGCTGATCCGATCGGCCGCCTACGATGACGAGGCAAAGTACATGTTTGAGGCCGAGGACAAGAGGACGACTGGCAAACTCATCATACAAGGTAACCCAGGAATCTTCAGGGATTCAAATATACAGATTTTAGTTAAGACACATTTATGGGTTTGAACTTAAATTTTTGTGTCAGGTCTTACCCAAATTAGTTTTTTACAGAGACTTTAATCTCTCATGTTAGATATTTCTTTGTTAGTTTAGTTGTCTTCAAAATTGTATCTATTGTTTGTATGTGACTTTCATGCTGTATTCCAATACATTATTTTTTCATAATTTATATTATATCCATTTTTACATTAATTACTTTCCAACTGAGAATTACGGGCTACTGTTGTGCAAGTTGCAGGACAAATAGAAACTATAAGACTAAATATCAACAAAACAACACAGATTTTCTTTTCAAATGTATTCTGTGTGTCAGCTGTATGACTGTGTTGTTTTTTTTACTGCGGCAGGTATTCGCCTGGAGTTTGCCAAACCGATTAAGGATGTGACTGTGAAGGAGCGCGAAACAGCAGAATTCAGCGTTGAACTCTCCCACGACAAGATCTCGGTGGTCTGGTACAAAAATGACGTCCGCCTGCACCCAAGCAAGGTGGTGCACATGTCGGACCACGGAAAGATCCACACGCTGGCCTTCAAAGAGGTCACCATCGACGACACATCCATGATCAAAGTGGAGGCCATGGACAAGAGCATGACTGCCATGCTCACCGTCATCGGTCAGTGTCACTTTGAAAGCTTTTTCTGCAGCTGTAAATGTGTTTATTTCGTGTCACATGTTGGTTTCCCTCCAATGCTGAATTAAAAGGTTTAGTCATTTTCTAAAAAAATGGCTGGCAAAAAAAAGTTCAAGGTGATATGTGGATGTTGGGGAAACTCTGGCATCTTTTACTCAGACAACAAACAGACAGGCTGAAGTATCCAGAGACACAGTTGATCCGTGGATCTACAAACAGATTAGTCCCTGTCGTGGAAGGTGTTTGAAGTTGAAGTTTTGATGCGAAGGATCAGGCGTTTGCTAAGAACAGGACAGAAAACAGACTTTAAAGAATTCGTCAATGAGGGATGAAATCTAATTTATTTAAAGATAGTTTCCAAACATACGACTGCTGGTTTTTAACACAAAAACGTCTTGTTTCACTGTAGAGGGCGACCTGTATTTCACCACCAAGCTGCACAACTACACGGCCGTGGAGAAGGATGAGGTAAAGCTGGTCTGTGAACTCAGCAAGTCCGTCGCCGAAGTCAAATGGTTCAAGGATGGGAAGGAGATAACTCCCTCCAAGAACATCGCCATCAGCACCGACGGCAAGAAGCGCATCCTGACAGTCAGGAAGGCTGAGAAGGCCAACATCGGAGAGTACAGCTGCGACTGTGGCTCAGATAAAACTACAGCGAACCTCAACATTGAAGGTAAATGCTCTGGAAATACTTGAGCTTGGATTTTAGCCTGCTAGCAGTGGGCCTAAGATAGTAAAGTCATGTTTATGTCTATTTAAATAGCCCAAAGTTTCCCCAAAGGACTTTACAATACGTTTAACACACAGCAACCTTTATCCAACCTTTTTTCTAACCCAGACATATTTGACCAGATTTTAGCTTAAGTGCTCATGGTGATTTCTCTATAGTACAGATCAAAAGTGAGGGTGGAGTCAAAAGTAACACAAAGTTCTTGGCCGTCAATCTCTGAGAGATCACACGTTGGACAAGAGCTACTGTTACTTGATCTCAGTTCATTCAGAATTTAGAAGCAGAATGTTTTTTCACAACCTCAAATGTCCATATCAGGCGTGAAGATAATTTGGTCATTGACTGAAATTGTACTAAAATTGAGCAGGACCAATGAACAGCATCACAGATTTTTCTGTTGTAGAAATATGAAGTTATGTGACGTCAAGTTTTTCACAACCTCTTCTTTACTAACATGAGTGTGATCATCTGCATTATAAAGCCAAGGATCATCAGCTTGATATACGCCATATTTTACAGCAGAACATGTAGATGTAGTATTACTGCATCCTACCAGTGGAAGAAAACACGCTGGGTTATTGAGACTATTAAGACTTTAAAATAAGAGACGGCCAGGCCACAAAAAAGCCTCCTAACCTCAAAGAATAAATATGACCTCAGGAGGTTGGTTGTTCATATTGTTGCTGTAATAAACACTGGCAGCACTAGTCTAGTCCTTCTTACGGATTTCTTTCTCCTGGTCTTCCTCCAATGCAGAGCGGGACATCAAGGTTGTTCGTCCCCTGTACAGCGTTGAGGTCACAGAGACAGAAACAGCCAAGTTTGAGACGGAGATTTCAGAAGAGGACGTCCATGGAAACTGGAAACTGAAGGGAGAAGCTCTGCATCAGTGTCCTGTGAGTCTGCTCTCACGTGAACCACATGACCTATAAGACAAAGTAGTTCAGTTAATTTACTTTTCATACTTAAAGTACAATTGGCTTATACTAATAGGCTAATACTTTTTGCAGGTATTTTATGCCTTTAAACAGCAGGACACCCCCTTATGTATTTATACTTACTTATACTTGTGAATTTGTACTTGTAATGGAATTTGTTTGGAGTATTGTTTATTTGATTTGGTAAACATTAGTTGGACATTAGGATGAAATGTTCTTATTTCCTTTCAGGATGTTGAGATTAAGGAGGAAGGAACTAAACACATGCTGATCCTCTATAACGTTCGTATGGACATGGCCGGAGGTGTCGACTTCTCAGCAGCCAACGCCAAATCCAATGCTCAGCTCCGAGTGAAATGTGAGACCACTTTTCAATCCTTGTTTTTTAGTTTATTTATATGTCAAAGCTGTTCGTTTTGCTCAGGCTTTTGGGGCTCTGAAAGCAGCGACAGTTTGATTTTTCCACTTTTCTCCACCATCACAGTGGATCCTCATTCAGACAAAACATTTTACCAAGTTTCAGGCTCGGTCAGATCTTTGTACTCAGATTATAAAATACAGTAAATTTGAACAAAAACGGCGACATACTTTTCAATGCAATGCACATACACATTTAGTTTCTCCTCGAGTCAGCAAAAGTTTGTTTCTGTTTCTTTAAGTAACTGTTTAATATGTAGATTCAGTTTTATTTGTTCACATCTCAGGTGTTCTTGTCATGTTGTTTCCCTCCGGCACAGAGAAAAAGCCGGCAGATGTGAACATGTGGTTATTATCACTATCATAATAAGAATATCACTTTTTATTGATAATTTGATCCAATATATTGATTTTCTAAAGAGTTTACCAGAATTTCTTTACATCTTTTATTTAGTTTAATAACATT
This sequence comes from Lateolabrax maculatus, assembly GCA_031216445.1. NCBI lineage: Eukaryota > Metazoa > Chordata > Actinopteri > Acropomatiformes > Lateolabracidae > Lateolabrax > Lateolabrax maculatus. The sequence goes on from CM062208.1 coordinate 481,138, forward strand.
TATTTTCTTTTTTTTTAAAGGACACAGAGTCTTAGAAAAAGGAAACCATTAAACTTTTTACATGATTTCTAATGTCTAATGCTCAACATGAAATTCCTCTTATTTAAAGTTTGAATTAGAGTCTACAGTTTATAATCCTCCGTGATCAGATTCCTCCTTCGTATCCCATCTGGAAACTTTACTGTTAAATCTGAAGCAGCAACAAAAATACGAGAAGAAAAAGAATAACAAAAAATAAGTTGTACTTTCTATCACAGCAGCAGACAGTGTCGAGTGTCAGTCTCCAGCCAATCAGCTCCTGAGTTTATTTTAGATGCTTTTCACTTTATCTGAAGTGAGAGGCTGCTTTCTGATTAGAGGAGCAGTAACATGACTCTCTGCTGCTTCACAAACTTTCTGACAGGAAACAAAGTACAGATCAGCAGCCAGACAGATGCATGCTGGTCCATTAAACCATGTCTTCCTCTTCTTCTTCTTCAGCTCGGTCCATTGGGCTGCTGCATCCTCTGAAGGACGTGACGGTGACGGCTGGCGAGACGGCGACCTTCGAGTGCGAGCTGTCATACGAAGGCATCGCGGTGGAGTGGTTCCTGGGAGGGCAGAAGATGGAGGCCAGTGACCGGGTGAGGCAGCGTACAGTTCTATCTCATGAAATCTGCTGCTGAGGCCTTTTAATAAACGGACTCATTGAAACTGATTTTACAGGACTAAATAATACACAGACTGAGGGGTTGAGATGGATTTAATTGTGTGCGTTTATATGTATTCAGTAATAACAGACCCTGTTAACAGTGAGACGGAAAATCAGCCTCCAAGTAATTCGCTGTTAATTTATAGTTTTCAAATTCTCACTTTTTTAGTATTTTCAGTATTTATAATATATATAAATAATTTAACAAACACACCTTTAAAAATTTTTTTTTTTCAGTTTTTGGGTCACAAATGCAGTTTTATTGAAAGAAGTGAAAAATAATCGACTCTTGCAGACTCACAACTTTATAGGAAACTCCTGAAACAAGTTCATTTGTGATGGAAACAAGACACAGTTAACACAGAGACAGAAAATCAGCCTCCAGAAATTTCAAATAGGTTTTTAAAATTCTTCCTTTTAGATTTCACACACTGTAAAAATTTCTGTTCATTCAGTCTGTCTCTGACCACATTTTACTGGAAATGATTTCTCCTGTTTTCATAACAAATCATCTTGTTTCAAGAATTTTTCAGAATCAAGTGTCATCTTCGTGATTGTACTGCAGTGATTTACATTTGTCAGCTTTAAATTAACTTGAGACAACAAATAACTGTTATGTGAAACATCAGCTGATATTTTAGATGAGACTGAATGACATGTTAACATGTTTTTTACAGCGCTGAAGCTTCAGGCTAAAAATAATCTGAGATACCAGAGCAGCTGCTGTTATCGCTCCCTCCCAGACCCCCGACAGTCAGCACCTCCTTATATGTACAGTTAGCATTCGTCTGCTGAATTATTTGACTCTTAATAAGAAGGAGTGTTTTTTAACTTTAACTTTGATTGTTGAATATTTAATGTTGGAGAGAAAAACTAAAGATTTGAAACCAAGTTTTAATTTATGACTTTAAGTAAAAAATAAGTTCATTTTCTCAAAATACCTGAAACAAAAGTGTCTCGGTGGCTGAAGTTTCCTTTAATAAAACTCAGCTTGTTTGTGGAAATAAATGTCAGTATGTTGAAACGACAGAACGCTGAACTTCAGCATCAACATCAAGAAGATTAGAAAAAACAAGTTGTTTTATTTTGAAGACTCAACAACCGAGTTGATTTTGACAGAAAAATAAAATGAAAACTCACTGAAACAAGGACACATTGATTGATTGTCTGTGAGATTCTTTGCCTGATAAATGTTTGACATAAGAAAATGAAATACTTGACTTGTTGGAACCATTCGCCATTTAATTGATTATTTGATGACAGAAAATTAATCAGTGACAGTTAATTATAGATAATTAATAAATTATTTGAAACATTTATCAAACAAAAACGGTTTTATTTCACTGTTACCTGAATGTCTTTGAGTTTTGTACTGTTGGACATTGAAGAGTTTGGGAAATATTTTTATCTCTTTTCTCACATTTTATAAACTAAAGAATTAACTCAACACTTGAGACGATAAAGATTAAATTACCAGCAAATGAAATGATTAAACTGATGATTCTTGGGGGGGTTGTTTGTTTTTGTGTCTGCAGGTGAAGACTCGGGTGGCCGGTCGAGCTCATGCTCTGACCATCAGAGACGTGAAGCTGTCAGAGGCCGGAGAGGTCAAAATGACCTCTAAAGACTTCCAGACTCAGGCTCAGCTCATCGTAAGAGGTGAGACACTCGAACACACCGGGGACAGTGAACACATCACACAGGATCAGACGTCCTGAACAGGAGATATCTGTGTTTTTATACCCGACAGAAGTGTGTAACGTGTGTGTTTCTGTGTGCATTCAGAGCCGCCGGTGGAGTTCACAAAGCCTCTGGAGGACCAGACGGTGGAGGAGGAAGCCACCGCCACGCTCGAATGTGAAGTTTCCAGAGAGAACGCAGAGGTACGATGGTTCAGAGAAGGACAGGAGATCAGAAAGACCAAGAAGTATGACATGATTGTCGACGGACGCAAGAGAGCACTGGTCATCCACGACTGCTCTCCGGACGATGCCAAGATGTTCACGTGTGACGCCAAAGAGTTCAAGACTTCCTGTTTCCTGGAAGTCACACGTAAGAACAAAACTTTAACCCAACCTTTCTTTATTTTACACTTACTATATTATAATATCAGGTGCTATACAAATGAAGTTTATTGTTACTATTATTAAAATAAATTAGTCTTAATTCATTCAGCTGTTGTCAGCGTGTTGTAACGGCGTCGTCTGCGTCCACAGCTCCTCATGTGGAGTTCACGAAGCCTCTGCAGGACGTGGAAGTCAAAGAGAAAGAATCTGCCAAGTTTGAATGTGAAGTGTCTCGCGAGTCTGCCAAGGTGAGACCAACAGTCCAGTAAAGACCAGTAAACACCAGTAAACACCACTCAAAGCTCTGATGTTACCGATGTGAAGGATCTGCCTGACAATCGACAGATGACAGAATATAATTTCTCTGATGACTTTCATGTTGTTGTGCAGGTTCGTTGGTTCAAAGACGGTAGCGAGATCAGGAAAGGAAAGAAGTACGAGATCATCACTAAGGGAGTCAAGAGGATCCTCATCGTCCACAAGTCGGTGTTCGACGATGAGGCGGAGTACGAATGTGACGCTAGGACCTCCAAGTCGTCCGGCATGCTCACTGTCATCGGTGAGGAGACGCATGGCTTCATACATCCTACCTGATGTAACAACTCGTGTAACTCACATACACCTGGACAGACACCCCACATTTACACAGTTACACAGACTTTTATATTCTCTATACGTTTCCTGTTGTTTCCTACAAATCGACATCTTTTGGTCTTTTGGTCAGAGTACAGCAGGTCAGTTAGCATTAATATACTAATACATGCCAAGTTTATACTGATGGATAATGAATTAATATTTATTTTGGTTTAAATGCTGCTTTTCTGCTTTTAAACACATTTAATTAAATTCAAATCATTTCCCTTTTCATCACCAAATCACAGACAACTCTGATTTGACAACTCTGAACTTCCTTGGAAATATTAGGACATTACAGACTCATATACACTCAAAACCCACAAGATTATCTTTACAGAAAATTACAGAAACATTTAAAAAATAGACTTTTACATTAAATTAGCAAAAACAGAACGATGAAGGAGGTATGGGTGATTCTCAAAGACTTTCCAGAGCATCATAAAGCTTCCAAAGAGCTCCATCGTTCCAACATGTTCAAGCTATAAACAAGCAAAAAGTCAGGGCCGTGGTTTCTTTGCAGGAAGCCTGAGAGGGTAAACTGAGGGCACACATTAACCCCCTCTGCTGCTGTGTGTTTGTCACAGAGGAGGCAGCCAGATTCACCAAGAACCTGTCCAACGTGGAGGGAACGGAGACGGACAGCGTCAAGATGATCTGCGAGGTGTCGAAGGCCGGAGCCGAGGTCACGTGGTACCGAGGAGATGAGGAGCTGCCGGAGGGTGGCCGCTACGAGCAGATAATGGACGGACGTAAGAGGATCCTGATCATCCAGGACCTGAAGATGGAGGACGCCGGAGAGTACAACTGCAGGCTGAGTCCCACCGTCAAGACGTCCGCCACGCTCAAACTCAATGGTGAGATATATGTCCAATAACAGCCAGCAGTCTGTTAGCTTAGCTTAGCACAAAGACTGTAAACAGGGGGAAACAGCTAGCCTGGCTAAGTCCAAAGGTGCAGAATCTAAAGCTCACTGACGAACATGTTGTATCTGGTTTAATCTGCACAAAAAAACAAAGCCAGGCTAACTGTTTCCAGTCTTAATGCTAAGCTAACCAGCTGTAGCTTCACATTTAATCTAACATTGAACTCCTGGAGAGAAAAGTTTGGGGTTTTTGACTGGTGAAGGTTTTATTTGAGGTTTCCAGGAATTTCGTGTCTAAAGACTAAAAAGAACAAACAAAGCAGCCACAGAAAGAAAAAGAACCACTTTCATATTTGCTCCTCTTTTTCTTCTTCTTTCCAGAGCTGGCGGCAGAGTTCATTGCCCGTCCTCAGAACCAGGAGGTGGTGGAGGGCGAGAAGGCAGAGTTTGCCTGCTCTGTCTCCAAAGACACCTATGAGGTCAAATGGTTCAGAGGGGAGAAGGAGGTCGAAGCCGGAGACAAATACACCATCGTCAGCGAAGGGAAGAGAAGAGCTCTTATTGTGAAAAACTGTGAGCTGAAGGATGAGGGAGGCTACGTTGCCCACATTGGCAGCGTTAAAGCCTCGGCCGACCTGTATGTGATAGGTAAGACTCATTTTATTTTTCTACATTTTATTTTGGTTATTACAGAGCAAAGCTTTGGTTTTAATATGTCTGGATTTTATTTCAGAGAAACTAAGGATCATCACACCGATTAAAGACGCGGAGGTGAAGGAAGGAAGTGAGATCGTGTTCAACTGTGAGACGAACACAGAGGGTGCGAAGGCCAAGTGGCTGAAGAACGAGGAGACCATATTCGAGAGCAGCAAGTACATGATGTCTCAGAGGGACAATGTTTTCTCTCTGAGGATCAAAGACGCCCAGAAGACCGACGAGGCCAGTTACACCATCAGCCTGACCAATCAGAGAGCAGAGCAGGCCAAGTGCACCGCCAGTGCTAAAGTCGCAGGTAAGAAACAGGATTCTTTATTCAGAATCATAAAAACAGACAGATTTGACCTTAAAGGGGCATTCCGCCATTTTAGAGCCCAGTTGACTGAACGTTTTTCTTCTTGCTAAAAGAGGCAAAAGAGAGCGAACGGTGACTTACTGCTGAGTATTACGAGGGCCGGTCATAATTCTGTCCCATGATCCAGCCATATGTACAATTGGTCACAGAACTAAAAAAAAATAAAGTGAAGTCCGAATTATTCACCATGTTCTCACTCTGTGACCCCACAGAGGAGAAGCTGAAATTCCTGGATCCCATCGAGGACGTCGAGACTCAGGAGAAGAAGACCATCAGCTTTGTTTGTAAAGTGAACCGGCCCGAGGTGACCGTGAGGTGGATGAAGGCTGGTCAGGAGGTGACGCTCAGCAAACGCATTGTCTACAGAGCCGACGGCCTCAAACACACCCTGACGGTCAAGGACTGCGTCATGGACGACGAGGGCGAGTACACCGCCGTGGTCGGAGATGACAAGTGCGCGGCCGAACTGATCATCAGCGAGGCGCCAACGGACTTCACGGCACAGCTCAAAGACCAGACCATCACCGAGTTTGAGGATGCAGAGTTCGCCTGCAAGCTGAGCAAAGAGAAGGCTGTGGTAAAGTGGTACAGGAACGGACGGGAGATCCGAGAAGGACCAAGGTATCACAAATCAACTTCAGAAAAACTTCTTTCGTTTTGTCTAATTTTTCTTTGGCAATGTTCACAGGACAGAAGCGACCACACTAGGTCTTCTCTATGTTGCACTTCTGAGAGTTTCATTTATTATTGAATCTACAAAACACACTAATCCAAAGGAACACATGTTGAGTGACAACACTTTTTTCCAACACAGTGAGGATGTTTAAAGACATCAAATTTAACTAAAGAACCTTAAAACCCAAATGACATCAGTGCAAACTACCCCAATAATTTATATTCACATCAGTCAACAAACACAGACTCAAATGTTGCTAGGCTCATTCTGATATTTTTTGTCAAAGTATTTTTTTAAATTACAGTTTTTGGTCAAAATAATACTGTGGAGCAACAAGACCATAATCTATTGTAGATAGATTATAGAATAAATAAATGTGATATGAGGAGGGGGAGCACATAACAAGCGGCTCCTTTCAGTTTCTATTTACTTTTATTTTCCAGGTCATTAACAGACATGAAGATCTTCATTAAACCAATGTTTCGTGTTTGCACAGATATCACATGGAAAAAGAAGGAAAGACGTGCAGACTGATCATCAAGGTGTGCAGACCTGATGATGAGTGTGAATACGCCTGTGGTGTAGATGAGAGGAGGACCAGAGCCCGGCTCTTCGTTGAAGGTAAACTCTTAAAATCTCTCCATCTTTTTTACAAACCACTGAGGTAAATGTTCCTCTTGAATCCTCACGTGTTTTTCTGTCCTGCAGAGACCCCGGTGGAGATCGTCAGACCTCCTCAGGACATGTTCGAACCTCCGGGCTCGGACGTCGTGTTCGAGGTGGAGCTCAACAAGGACCGAGTGGAGGTGAAGTGGATGAGGAACAACATGATCATTGTCCAGGGAGACAAATACCAGATGATCAGTGAGGGTAAAATCCATAGACTGCAGGTCTGTGAGATCAGACCCCGAGACCAGGGAGAGTACAGGATCGTGGCCAAAGACAAGGACGCCAGAGCCAAGCTGGAGCTGGCAGGTGAGATACTCATCATTATTACATCGGGAGCCTCCTCCTCCTCAATAGTCTAAGGTGATGTGCTCTAGTTTAAAGCTTAACTACCTAAATTGAAAACTCTTATTCAGAAGGTCCAGTTTTCTGAGGGGAAACAACATGAAAACTTATTGTCATTCATTCTTTTAACTCCGCTGCAGCTGTTCCAAAGATCAAAACCACCGACCAGAATCTGGTAACGGACGCTGGTAAGCCCTTCGTCATGAGCGTGCCCTATGACGCCTACCCTCGCGCTGACACCGAGTGGGTCTTCCAGGGCACCAGTCTGCCCGTCCAGAACATCGACACCTCCGCCGACAAGACAGAGTACCGCATGAAAAGCCCCAGCAAGGAGGACCAGGGCCGGTACAAGGTGGTGATCAAGAACAAGCATGGCGAGGGAGAAGCATTCATCAACCTGGATGTCATTGGTGAGTCTGGGGATTAAAATAATGTCGGCTGATCGGATAACCGCTAGATTCTCTATCTGAGGTGTCGATGTCAGAAAAGTTTAAAGTGTCATGTTGGCTGTTTCCAGATGTCCCCGGACCCATCAAGAACCTGAGAGTGGTCGACACCGCCGATGGTGAGGTTAGTTTGGCCTGGGAGGAGCCTGAGAGCGATGGTGGAAGCAAGATCATTGCCTACGTGGTGGAGAGACGCGATGTGAAGCGTAAGACCTGGACGCTGGCGACAGACCGTGCTGATACTCCAGAGTACTGCGTCAGCGGCCTCCAGAAGGACTCCATGTACCTGTTCAGAGTCTGTGCACGAAACCGGGTTGGCTGCGGACCCATTGTCGCTACCGAAGATGCCGTCCAGGCCAAGAACAAGTTTGGTAAGAAACACCAAAAGGTCACCATCTACAGTCACATACCGTCTCCACCCTTCAATCCAACCAAATCCTTCTTGTGTTTGTTTTCTACCATCAGACGTTCCCGATGCTCCAGAGAACGTTGCAGTCGCCACAGTGAACAAGTTCGGTGCCACCATCGCCTGGGAGCCTCCCAAATCTGACGGAGGCTCTGATATCACTGCCTATGTGATCGAGCTCCGTGACAGGACCTCGGTGAAGTGGGAGGCGGCCATGGTCTGTGGTGCCAACGACCGCTCGGCCAAGATGAATGATGTGGTGGAGAACAAGGAGTACATATTCAGAGTCAGAGCCGAGAACAAAGCCGGCATTGGCAGGCCCAGTGCCGCCACCAACCCCGTCAAGATCATGGATCCCATCGGTGAGTGAAAAACCAGCGGTTTGTTTGTTCTTATGCCTGTAAGAAACATTAGAAATCTAATTTCATTGGACCTTTTGTCTTGTGGCTGCAGAGAGGCCGAGTCCGCCTCTGAACCTGAACTTCAGCGACCAAATCAAGACGGCGGTCACACTGACCTGGGAGACCCCCACCAGTAATGGCGGCAGCATGATCACCGGCTATATCATTGAGAAATGCGACGACGGCACTGACAAGTGGCTCCGCTGCAACGCCAGACTGTGTCCTGACCTCTCCTACAGGGTACAGAGCTCACCTCAGAGCTCAGCCTTTTTCTGACTCAACTTCCATTGTCTTATTCTTTTATTGTTACTTTTATTGACATCTTTTAAGGGCAAAAACGTAAGAAAAAGCCAATACATTGACCATCATAATTTTGTCCCCTGATGGATTTTATTTACGACAGTTTGTCTAATTTATAAAGCTCTATTTCCCATTTTTTACCTTTTTTATCTTTCAGCTGTGAGTACTCAATGTCCATCAGAGCTGATTGTTTCGTTCTCTTTAGGTGTCTGGTCTGAAACCTGGTATGAAGTACCTCTACAGAGTTTGTGCTGAGAACGCCGCCGGCGTCTCTGATCCAGCTGAGCGACTCGGGCCACTGCTCGCCGACGACCCTCACGGTACGAGAATTGAACAATAGAACCAAAAGTAGAACAAGCAGTAAAATAGGCAGCAGAACAACAGTCTATTGTTGGGAGAATCAGTAGAACTTTACTTTAAATTCCATTTGAAATCCTAAAGATTTTCAAAGATACAGAATTTGTCAGGCAGAAGGAATCTACAATATGTACTGATGCTGTCATTAGAAACATGGCCTCTTGGGGTGGAATACCTCACTTTGTGTAACTGTTGTAATTGCTACAGTAAAGTCGTGGTTTGATTATGATATTGAAATTATGATTGTTAGCAAAAACTGGATCTTAATGTTTCAAAATAGAACAAAACTATTTTTGTAACAGGTCTATAATTTATTAATTTCAGTTTCATTTACAAGGAAATTACATTACAGAAATGTTTCTGATAATAAATGAGTAATAAATTAATATATACTTGGATTTACTTCAACTGCATATAAATTCAGCTCAATCCAAACTTAAAGCCTAATTTTCCTATATTCAAAGTACCGTCGTTCTTTCTGGGGAAAATAATTATTATTAAATTACAGACCCATGAAATAAAATGTGACCCTTTTTTGTTCAAAACTAAAAGTAAACTGGAATTGATCAAAAGTTAGAAATATAAACTAAAACAAATCCAAAATTCTGTCTGATTTTCTTGCTTCCTTTGCCAGGATTAAATGTTCTTTGATCTCTGACTGTAGCATTGGAGCAATCCACTAGAGGGCAGTATAACAAACTTCTCTTGACATGACGCTAAAACCTTTTCTGTCCTGGCAGTTGGTCCAACCTTTGACCTGAGTGCCTTCAGGAACGGCCTGGAGGTAATCGTCCCCCAGCCTCTCACCATCAGAGTCCCCATCACCGGACACCCGACCCCCATCGCCAAATGGACTTTCGGAGAGAAGGAGCTGACCACCGCTGATGAGCGTGTCTCCATGGTGACCAAGCCCACGTACACCGAGTTGACAGTCACGCCGAGCGTCCGTCCGGACAAAGGCACCTACACCCTGCAGTTGGAGAACGACGTCACGTCGGTCTCTGGAGAGATCGAAGTCAACGTCATTGGTAAAAACAATTTCTCCTCAATTTAAAATATATAATTATATAATAAAATGACTTGTAAGCAAAGGCAACACGTGTCAAAACTTATGGTGTGTTCATATGAATGAAAGACAAGCAACCTCTTCAGGTGTACCACCCTTCACCCAGTGCATGCTGGGTAAAGCCTCCAGCCAACAACAACAACAACCCTGAACCGGAGCAGTTTAGGAAATCGACGTTTTGCTTTTTTTTACTTGTGTGAAGATTTTTAATTTATTGGTTGGTACTTTTATTTACACAGCATGCCCCAGTGCTCCTAAGGACTTCAAGGTGGCCGAGGTGACCCGACACCATGTCCACCTGATGTGGGAGGCTCCAGAGCACGATGGAGGAAGTCCAGTCAGCCACTACCAGATCGAGAAGAGAGAAGTGTCTCGCAAGACCTGGGCCAAGGTAACAGTTTCAGCAGCAGGGTCTTTTGAATGCACGGCCTTTAATGGTTTAAACTGTGTTCAAACATACTGTTTTTGGGTTAATTCTTCACCATTGTGATTATGTTTTTTCCAGGTGGCTACCGGCGTCCTGGACCTTGAGCACACAATAACAGATGTGATTGAAGGGAAGGAGTATCTGTTCAGCGTCACCGCCTGCAACAAGTGTGGACCCGGAGAGCCGGCGTACATTGACGAGCCCGTCAACGTCTCCTCTCCTGCCAGTGAGTATTTATTCTGTCAGTCTGAAATTGATCAACTCAAGAGTGAAGCTGACTTTATTAGAGCAGAGCTACAACCAAGGAAATGTGTTTCCTTTTGTTTTTATGAACATCTACTTATGCAGATTTTAAGTTCTTACCAGATACAAATATTTTTACAAAATCACAAATCTCATGTACGTTATGTTTTTGTTTTTCTTCGCCAGCTATACCTGACCCTCCTGAGAACCTGAAGTGGCGCGATAAGAGTGGGAAGAGCATCTTCCTGTCCTGGGAGCCTCCAAAGTACGACGGCGGGGCACCGATCAAAGGCTACGTGGTGGACAAATGTCAACGTGGTACCGACAAGTGGGAACCCTGCGGTGACCCCATCCCTGAACTGAAGTAAGACTTAACAGTTGGTCAGTGAAAATGGTGTTTATGAAAGTGACGTGTAAGGATTTCTACAAAAGCTGAGTCTGTCCTTGGTTAACAGTTTTCTTGGACCCATTGGTGATTGGTGAACTGTTAGATATTTTGGCACAGTTGTGTATAATATATGTTTTGTGCTCAAAGGTTCCAGGTGACCGGCCTCATCGAGGGCCAGTGGTACGCCTATAGAGTCAGAGCTTTCAACAAGTTGGGAGCCAGCCGACCATGCAGGGCCACCGATGAGATCCAGGCCGTCGACGCCAGAGGTAGGCCAGCTAGTGCTCCTTCACACTTGATCCCTCTGGACTAGATCCTGATTTCAGATCAGGAACAGGAATTGATAACATTGTGTTAGCAGGACCAGGATAGGATGGCTAAAAAAAGGGGGGGCTTTATATTTAAACTTCCACAGGTTACTGATTTATAAGGAATGAACGGTGTGATGAGAAATAATTACTATTGCAAATATTTACAGCTCTAGACATTGCACTTTATTTAAACATAAGCTAAAAGATTTTAAAGAGTAAAGCCGAGTAAAGATATATAAAGTAAAGGATAATATATCTTGTGCAGAAGTGAACAACCTATACTAAGGAATAAAATGGGATCAGGAGTAGCAGTAATTGGATTAGGAGCAGGAGTTGTTTGAATCGGAAGGAAGGATTTTGAGTAAATCATTTGACACTTACACTTAACACTTTACTGTAAAAAAATCCAACAGAGCCTCCAGAGATCCAGCTGGATGTGAAGCTGTTGGCTGGTCTGACTGCCAGGGCCGGAACCAAGATCGAGCTTCCAGCCGATGTCAAAGGAAAGCCTGATCCCCGGGTGAAGTGGACCAAGGCCGACCTGGTCCTGCGGGCTGATGACCGCATTACCATTGACACCCAGCCAGGACACTCCAAGCTTTCCATTGCTAAAACCACTAGAGGAGACTCTGCCACCTACATCATCGAGGCAGTCAACGCCTGCGGACGTGCCACCGCCACAATCGATGTCAACATTCTTGGTACAGATGCTAGTTTATTATCCAACCTATAAAACTGCAACATATACCCAAAACTGTGCCAGAACAGCCATACTAGCAATGTATCAACCTACACATGACTCGAACTTCACTTTCATATAAAGACCTACAGTTTTTTGTTCGTGTCAGAATAATTGTTGGATGGTTTAAGCAGCAAAGTTTGGCCTGCAAATTCTAGTTAGCTGTTAAGCATGTAAGAAAGTCATCTTAAGTCAGAAAATGAAAAAAATTCCTCCCCTTCTTTTTGGTTAAAGAGCTGGAAAAAAGTGTAGGTTGCTTTTTTTCCTTTATGTACATATTTAAGTGGTCACAAACTTTTATTTTATTAGAAATGCTTGTAATGCACTCGAATGCATTAAAGAGTGATATGAAAAACATGGTAGAGAATTTGCAGGGTCAGAGATGTACAGCAGCATGTCATCTGCATACAACTGAACCTTTTGTTCTTGTCCTTCTCTTATGATCCCTGAAGTTTGTGTGTTATGTCGGAGTGCAAGTGATTATAGTTCAATGGCTATGGCAAAAAGTAAGGATGAAAGAGGACAGCCCTGTATTCTATTGCAGCCTACCTAGAAATATCTAAAAGAGGTATTATTATTGAATACTGAAGAGACTGGAGATGTAGATAGTAGCCACCATATTCGTAGTAGGTGTGTCTGAACGTCTGTATTAGTGGTAGAGAGGTTGTCGAATTCTGTATTAAGTGTAGGCTACTTAATGTACAGATAAACCAGAAGACATGTTGGATATAAAATTAAACAAACCATAAAGACTGGACAAACAATTAGGTCATAGCTCATATGAGGTGGTGCCACTTTAGAAATGTCTAAAAGTAGTCTGCTCCTGAAACTGAAACATTACTAGCCTGGATGTAATGTTTTATCTTTCCTCTTAAGATAAACCTGGCCCTCCAGCTGCTTTTGACATCTCCGAGATCACCAACGAGTCGTGCTTCTTGGCATGGAACCCTCCCAGGGACGACGGTGGCTCCCTGATCACCAACTACATTGTGGAAAGTCGGCAAACAGACAAAGAAGAGTGGGTGAAGCTGTCGGCCACAGTGAAACACACCACTTTCAAGGCCTGCAAACTCACAGCTATGAAGGAGTACATCTTCAGGGTCAGTGCTGAGAACCAGTACGGCATCGGCGAACCTGCAGAGCATGTGCCAATCATTGCAAAGTATTCCTTCGGTAAGTATTTTTTACACTACTGTCTAACTATCTTTAAAAAATTGTTTTAAGATTATGTAAAATCTAAATTTCCAATGATAATAACACATAATTTTCCATCTGTTTCAGATCCACCTGGTCCTCCAACCAGAGTCACCCCCTCCGACATCGCCAAGGATGCTGTGACTCTGACCTGGTTCGAGCCGGATGAAGATGGCGGCAGTCCCATCACTGGATACTGGGTCGAGAAGTTCGATCCAGAGAGTGACAAGTGGATCAGATGCAACAAACTGCCCATCAAGGACACGACCTTCAGGTGAATAATCACAGTTGTCAAATTACAGGAATAATGCTGAAAATTCAACAACAAACGCGGATTGTTAGGAATTTATACGTGAAGGAAAGATGTAGAATATTTTGGCTATTTTGCTATTTCTGCTTTATTTTGCAGGGTGAAGGGACTCCCCACCAAGAAGAAGTACCGCTTCCGTGTTCTGGCTGAGAATCTGGCTGGACCTGGAAAACCAAGTGTAGAGACCGATCCCGTCCTCATCAAAGATCCCATTGGTATGTCACATATCCATCAGTGCTATTACTCCGAGTAAAAGCAATGGAATTGAGAGGAAGAGTAATAGGAACGAAAGTGAGGGTAATAGGGTTTTGATTAAGAGTAAATGGAGGATTATAACAACACCACACTCTTCTTCAGATCCTCCATGGGCTCCTGGTAAACCTGTCATCAGGGACATCGGCAAGACCTCAGCCCTGCTGGCATGGACCAGGCCAGAGCACGATGGTGGGGCAAAGATCGAAGGCTACATCATCGAGTTCCAGAAGACTGGAAGTGAGGAGTGGATCCGAATCGCAGAGGACATTCCTCAGACTGAGCACCAGCTGCAGGGCCTAATGGAGAAGCAGGAGTACTCGTTCCGAATCAAGGCCGTCAACAAGGCCGGAGAGAGTGAGCCCAGCGAGCCCAGCGAACCCGTAGTCTGCAAGGAGAGACTTTGTAAGTCCAACTGGGGGACAGTAGGGGGGTAGACAGGTTGTTTCTTAGAGGATTATAGTCCTTCAAAAACTGCAAAATATCATCGTTCTTGTTTTTATTATTATAAGCACATGTACTTGAGTTTTATACAATGGGCCTTGAATGGGTTTCAACATTGTGATTAATTTATATGTCAAATTAACTTAAAGTAGGCACAGAAGTCTGCGAGACATTTATCAAGTCCTTGAAAATCACTTACAGCTGTTTTTCAAGTCAAGTTAAAACATTAAAATAACAAAAATTGGAATTACAGTGTTCCCAGGACAATAATGTTGTGGTAATAACCAGCATAATGACACAGGATTTTTTTACCTACATTTATGTTAGTAAGTAAATATTATCTTTTCCATCATATGCATAAAAAAACACTGGAATCAACTAATAATTGAACCAACCCAAAATATGATTTGGGAGCAATTCTTATAAACATTAGATGTAAACAGAGCTTGGTAGTATTCTCACCAAAACACTGCCTTCCCTTTTTGTAGTGTACAATATGAAAAGTTGTGTTTTTCATAAGTCTTGTTAAATTAAAGTGAGTGGGACAACCTCTACATGCATTTCTTCTACATTAAAGAACCTTTTCCTAGATTCCTATTTACTTTTTCTTTTACTTGTATTTTGAAAACATTTTTTTCTCTTTTTCCTTACTTTTATCTGATCAGTACATTCCTTTTTATTAAATATACCTCTTCTTCTGTTTCCTCTAAAATTCCTTGCCAGCACTTTACTCAGAAACAAACCTTGACTTTATAAGCAACACTGAACAAGTGGAAGGAAAACGTACTTGGTAATGTTCTTGCAGTGAGACCACTATATAAACTTCTCTGTAACACTGGAAAATTACCCGTTCACCTTCATCTTGTTTGTAATGCCAAGCACTGTTGTGCAATTACTCAACAAGACAATCTAAATGTAGAAAAATTATTTTTTTATGTAACAAAGTGCTGCTGAAGGTCATGAATAACATTGGTCACACTGGATGGAGCTCTTGGGGATTATTATCCCTTTCTACTATCAGGGATACAAACATTCCTCAACACAGGACACGTGCCACCAGCAGTTTTTCTTCACTTTTTTTCCTGTTTTCCATCCAACAGATCTTCCATCCGCTCCTCAGTGGCTGGAGGTGACCAACATCACCAAGATCAATGCCAGCCTGAAGTGGCAGGCTCCCAGCAGCGACGGAGGCTCACCCATCACCAACTACGTGGTGGAGAAGAGGGACGTGAGGCGGAAGGCCTGGCAGTCAGTCGACACCACCATCAAGGAGCTCAAGTACACGGTGACTCCTCTTAACGAAGGATCGCTGTACGTGTTCCGCGTCGCTGCTGAGAATGCCGTAGGGATGGGTGAATTCTGTGAGCTGGAGGACGCCGTCCTCGCCAAAGACACTTTTAGTAAGTTTCTCAACAGTTCTCAGCATCTTGCCCCCTTCAATTCACTCCCAATATAAAACTTGTGCAACCAGTTTAGCTTGATCAGAACTGTCTTGACGTATTCATATCCAATAACATCCAACAGAGCTCAAGTTCTTTGTTCACGACGACATATCCCAACAATTACTGGTACACTTCTGTAAAAATTTGATGTAGATATTCCTGCTCCCTATGTGATCATTGTTAATGATTTTAGTGACCCTTACTTTAGCGCCACCATCTGGGCAAAGTTTCCCTTTGACAAACATTTCGGGCTGTGCCAATATATCCCAAAACCTAATTTCTGGATTTCCATGTAATGTCCGTATCCAATTACTACTCTCCAGAGGAGGCAGCCTTTATATTTAAATGGACCGATGACCTTTCCTGTCACACCACGCCCTGGAACACTTCTAGCTTCACATCGGATTGATTTCCAAGCAAAGATCCCTTTTAAGTCCTAATGGTCAAGTCAATTTTATTTGTAAAGCGTCAAATCATAACAGAAGTTATCTCCAGACCGACTCTTTAAATATTATTCACAGACCCAACAGTTCCCACCATGAGCAGCACTTGGTGACAGTGGAAGGAAAAACTCCCTTTAACAGGTAGAAACCTGGAGCAGAACCAGGCTCTGGGTGGGCAGCCATCTGCCTGGATATATATAAGCCAGGATCTATTATTCAAAATATAACGCACAATATTTTGTGTATAATACATGAGTATTATGACTATTTTATGATATGGCTCTATGAGAGCATTCCCATTGGTGATAAGCAACAATGAAGCTTTTCAACTGAAATGCTTTGTGATCAACTTGATCACAAAGATCACAAGTTGATCAACGGGTCAATCACAGTTGATGGGTTTGTGACCCCTGGTCTAGGGGAGGCAGGGGTCCTACCTTCAGTGTTATTTATTCTTCATTTTAAGACCCAGAGTAGGACTGAAAAAAAAATAAGCTACAGACAAGTTGTCTGGTGTGGATATTAATGTTTGTCATGTTCTCTGCAGCAACTCCTGGACCTCCGTACGCCCTGACCGTAGTGGAGGTTACCAAGAGACACGTGGAGCTGAAATGGGAAGCTCCCAAGAGCAATGGTGGAAGACCCATAACAAAGTAAGACTACAAACTGCTGTAATAATAATTCTGCGTAAAAGGCAATGGAGCAACAACTATTTTACCATCCAGACTTTGTTCCATAAGTAACAGAGAAGAAGGGGACAAAAAACATACCAATGTTGCAGTTTTACAGCTCTATAAACCTTGGTTTGCCTTTATACTGTTTGTGACACCAAATGCAATTGAAGACCTATTCAACAAGTCAGTCACCTTCTGCTTCGCAGGTACGTTATTGAGAAGAAAGAGAAGCTGGGAACTCGCTGGCTGAAGTGCTGCAAGACTCCAGACAAACAGACTCAGTTCAAGGTGACGGATGTGGACGAAGGGTCTGAGGTGCAGTTCCAGGTCAGAGCCGAGAACGAGGCTGGTGTTGGAGATCCAAGCGAACCCACAGAGATTCTCACCATTGAGGATCCAACCAGTAAGAGTCCATCGAATATTCATAGCAAACGCAGATTTATGGACTTGTTCTTGTGGCATTTTGCAATTGAATGTTAAAATGTTAAATGTCTGTACAACAGTCAGAGAGAAAAAACATTTCAGATGTGAACTCCTTGACATCCTCCTTTCTCTAGGCGTTCCATCTCCTCCTCTGGAAGTGGCCATCCCTGACGCCAGCAGGGAGCACATCAACGTCACCTGGAAGCCTCCGGCCAAAGACGGTGGCTGCCCGATCACCGGCTACCATGTGGAGGTGGCCGAGGCCCGTCCAGAGCTGAAGTGGCTCAGAGTCAACAACAGACCCATCAAGGAGCTCCTATTCAGGATTGACGATGGAATCAAACCAGAGAAGAAGTACGTCATCAGGGTCCGTGCCATCAACTCTATTGGCGTTAGCGATCCCTCCGAGATCTCTGACAAGGTCTTCACTAAGGATCCCGACTGTAAGAATCAACAGAATTTAAATTTAAGAATTAAAGTAGTGTAATCAAAACACTGATAATTAAATAATAATAATACTCATGTCCTCTGATCCCAAGGTGCTCCAACCATGGATTTGGAGGCACAGGATGTGGTCGTGATTGAGGGCGAGAAGCTGCACCTGAACATCCCCTACAGGGCGATCCCGACACCCAAGATGGTTTGGCAGAAGGACACAGTGGAGTGTAAGGCCGACGACCGGCTCTCCATGACGGTGGAGATGAGCAAAGCTCACCTGGAGCTGCTCAAGTGTACCCGTGCCGATGCCGGCGCCTATGCCATCACCCTGGAGAACAGTCTTGGAACTGCAACCGGGACCATCAATGTCAAAGTCATCGGTATGATGTCATTCATATTACACACTGCTTTGTTCATGTGGCATTGAGTTCATGCAGTAATGTTCTTTTTGTAAACCAGTTCAAACATTGGTCCTACCCAGAGTTTCCCACCAACGATTATCACAATCAATCGTCACCCTCTGACACATTTTTGATTCTTTCCTGAACCCTGCAGGACTCCCTAGTCAGTGTAAAGACATCACCTCCAGCGATGCCACCAAGAACTCCTGCAAGATCAGCTGGGAAGCCCCAGAGGATGATGGTGGCACCCCGATTGTCAGCTACACCCTGGAGCGCCGCGAAGCCTCCAAGAAGACTTACATGCCCGTCATGTCAGGAGAGAATGTCCTGACCTGCACTGTCAAGGATCTCTACATCAACTGCGAGTACTACTTCAGAGTGAGGGCCGTCAACAAGGTCGGAGCTGGACAATATCTGGAGCTACGCAACCCGGTCATCACAGAGGAAGTCAAACGTAAGTCCTGTTTTCAGCTAAATGACCAATGATTGATCTGTTGTGCCCCTGTGGGCAAGTTAGTATGCTGAAATACAGTCTCACAGATCCACTCTATTCTAGTCTTATTCTGAAAAATTAGGTGAATACTTTTGAGACCACGTGTGAATAAACTTCTAAATGAACATAAAATTAAATTATCCATAACTTTAGAGTCTTATTGTCCAACCAATACAAAACATTCAATGTTCTTTAGTTGCGAGTCAAGTGAGTGAGCCTGCTGGGATGTTTTTAAATTGAAAATTCCTCCTAATCATGTCAATTAAATGAGGTGAAACATGGTACATATACTCTGGAGCCAGCTCAGACGTTTACTGTCTGTTGTCTATATCCATTCCACAGAGAAACCCGACCCACCCATCCAGGTCGAGGCTCAGGACCCAACTTCCAAGTCCATCACCGTGACTTGGAAAGCTCCGGACAGCGACGGTGGCTGTCCCATCCAGGGCTACATCGTGGAGAAGATCGAGAAGGACGGTGACCGGTACGAGAAAGTCACCCCGAGCCTGGTTCCTGGTTTCTCCTACGTGGTGACGGGCTTGAAGGAGGACATGGAGTACCAGTTCAGGGTCCGAGCCGAGAATGCCGCCGGAGTCAGCGAGCCATCCCGCAGCTCACAGCCAATCAAAGCCGCAGACCCCGTCGGTATGAAAAACTACAAACGCTTTAAAATAATATACTGATCTGCTTTAAAGCTTATATGAGAACTACCTAAATTTCATAATGCTTCTTCCATTTTCAGAAAAACCAAAGGTCACCCTCCACGCCCGTGTGCAGTCTGGTCTGTGCATTAAAAAGGGCGAGGAGATCCGAATTGATGCCTACATTTCCGGCTCCCCGTATCCCAAGATCACCTGGCTGAGGAACAACGAGGACGTCACCAAAGAGCCAACCAAGAAGGTTGTCCCCGTCGTCAAGAAGAAGAAGAGCAAAGCCAAGGTCTGTGTCCTCAGAGAGACCTAAGAGTACTAAATGTTCTAATGTATTTCTACACATTTTTTAAGAAATTCGTTCATTTCTCCTTTGTTTCCGTTCAGGTTCCTGAACCAGAGGAGGAGTTTGTGACTCCGCTGCGTGAGCGTCTGGGTCTGGATCAGACCAAGAAGGGTCAGTCTGCGGTGATGATCCGCGACGCCGTCAGAGCCGACCACGGCAACTTCACCATCCAGGTGGAGAACACTCACGGTGTCGCCACGGCCTCCTGCGTAGTCAATGTCCTCGGTAAGACAGAAGTTTATTTATTTTGAATGAGATTCCATCCTGTTTCCATCCTGATATCTGAAGGTCACATGACCTCTTCATGGTCAGTACGTTTTAATCAATTAAATTTGGATGAAATTGGTCATTAAGGATTATAAATAGTACTGCTGAAAATAATAAAGACAAATGCTTTCAATCAAATTAACTGCAGTTCTTTTTTTTATAAATAAGGGAAAATATTTTCACAAAATGCAAATCAGGAACTGGTTATCTTTCTGGTTTAGAATTATGTTATAATTTGCTGTGCATTATTCACCTTGTAAGAGTGGTACTTAAATTACTTTCATTTTGTTGAATGAATTTACAATTTTGTTATAATTATTGAATTGTGATTTTAAAAATGCTTGCTTTGTTGAGTAAGATGCATTTTACAAGCCTCAGAATTGTCAGATACAAAATGTAAACGTTAATCCACCAGAGTCTAAAGATTGACCTGACTCTGTTCCGCTGCAGACAAACCCGGCCCTCCAATCAACTTCACCTTTGATGAGATCAGGAACACCTCGGTCATCTGTAACTGGGAGCCTCCTGAGGACGATGGCGGTAGCGAGATCCTGAACTACATGCTAGAGAAGAAGGACAACAAGAACGAAGAGATCGGCTGGATCACCGTCACCTCCACCCTGAAGGGCACCAGCTGCCCCATCACCAAACTCATCGAAGGGAAAGAGTACATCTTCAGAGTCACCGCTGAGAACAAGTTTGGCTGCGGGCTGCCGTGTATCTCCGACCCGCTGGTCGCCAAGAACCAGTTTGGTAAGTAAAGAACAGATGTATGAAAGGAAAGCTCAGGTCAGCTTTATAGCAGAGTTTTAACTCCAAACATCCAAAATATTAACAGATGCTACGAAACCTGTGACCTTAGACAGAGGCACAGAGTTACATGACAGGCTTCCAAAGTTCCAAATAAAACACATAATATGTAATAAATAACATCTTAAGTAAATCTTACCTTATATAACTAAAGTGCACAAAATAATTTGTAATTTTTTTTAATATATGTATTTCTTCATCAGTACAATTTTAATATTAAATAGTATTATTGCACATCAAAATGAAGGTCTTAGTTTTAGCCAAAGTATATTTTACATGAAAAAAATTTGTTTTTAAATCACCAAAAGTATTCCTCAAATATATTAAATGATTTTTAAATTTTTATTGTAATAAATCCAATTCTTCACTGAAACAACTCTTTGTCTTACTTTAGCACCACCTGGTGGTTGTATCAAGAAGGACGTACTGAACCTTTCCACTAATGTAAAAAGAGCGTTAAGTCACTCACCCTTTCTGCTCCCCTCAGATCCTCCTGACGCACCCAACACCCCCAGAGTCCACGAGGTGACGGCGAGCAGTGCCCACATCTCCTGGCACGAGCCCAAGGATAACGGCAGCCCGATCCTGGGCTACTGGATCGAGAGGAAGGAGGTGAACAGCAAACACTGGACCCGAGTCAACCGCGCCCTCCTCAACTCTCTGGAGGTGAAGGTCACAGGCCTGATGGAGGGACTCACCTACATCTTCAGAGTGTGTGCCGAGAACCTGGCCGGGCCCGGGCCCTTCAGCGACCCCACCGACCGCACCGTCGCCATGGACGCTATCCGTAAGATTTTAGTCCTGTCAGACATGAAGCAGCAGAGGTGTTCAGAAAGAGGCAACAAACAGCCAAAACAAACAGACTTATTCATGGATGCTCAGTCTGCCCTGAATGCACTGTTAGCGCCCCCTGATGGCAGATTGCTGTGATTATCAGAATGTTGGAATGCAAAAGTCAGATCAGTTTATTGTACACAAATGGGCAAAAAAGTGCAGTCAAAAATTGTCCTGTTAAGTCTGAAAATGTCCTCAGAAAGATTAAAACGTCTCTGTTACCCCCCTCCCAGTACCTCCTGGCCCCCCCAATCCATGGATCGTGGACACTGGGAAGGACTCGGTCATCGTGGCCTGGAAGCCCCCTCTGTACAACGGCGGAGGAGACATCCTGGGGTACCACCTCGAGAAGGTACAGCAAATGAATACCGTAGCCATTAATACAGTAACTGACGTACCTCCAGTCTCTGACCTGGACCTGTGATGTTAAACTGTCGTTTTCCGATCACAGGTTTTGGCCGGAGAGAAGGAGTGGACTCGCAGCACAGAATTCAGGTGTAAAGAGCTGACATACACTGTGACAGGTCTGACCGAGGGAGCTGATTATTACATCCGTGTCATCGCCGTCAACGACGCTGGTCCTGGAGCTCCCGGTGTGACCGAACCTGTCACCGTCAAAGAGCCTCAAGGTACGGACAGGCCGACAAGACAGTACTTTATCTCAGCAGATTTATTCTAAGAATGTTCTGTCTCATTAAGAAAATAATGTTCAGTTTTTGTATAATTGCCTCAAAACAAGTTGAAAGTTTAATTAACTTTCTGCAGCTACTTAACAGTCAATGCTTCCTAGTTTAGAGAATCGTTTACTGCTTTTACTGTGAAGCAGCTAGAAGACTGACTCGTCTTGCTGTCCTTGTTCTTCAGAAACTCCTGCCGTGGACTTTGACGCCTCTGTGAAGAACGGAGTCATCATCAAGGCTGGTGAGCCGCTGAGGCTTCCTGCCGTGGTGACTGGCCGACCCCAGCCAGAAGTCAAATGGGCCAAAGACGAAGCCGAAATCGACAAGGAGCGGATGATCGTGGAGACAGAGGGCAGGCATAGCACTCTGTTCATCAAGAAGGCCGTGAGGGCGGATCACGGAAAGTACCAGATCTCCGGCACCAACAGCAGCGGCACCAAGACGGCCGAGACCAGAGTGGACGTTATGGGTCAGTGTTGAAATCCATCCACAGAACCATTTTGTTACTTTAGGACACTTTTGAAAACTGATGAAATTAGTTTAGTTTTACACTTTATGTAAATATTAATCTATTATCGACCACACAAACCTTCTTTTTTGTTTGTTTGGTTTTACTCATCAGGCCCGAGACTACATATCTGTAGTTTTATAATATAATATTCAATTATGTACATACAACGTATTCAAAGAGCTCAGGATGTTCTGAAAGAAATGTTGTAAGTTATACAGAATCTTATATAGTGAGAGATCCGAGGAACTAGTAATAGGAAAAAAATGTCCAAGATCCCATAGCTGACATTTTTACTGGCCTGTGTTTCCGTAGACGTTCCTGGACCGGTGGTTGACTTGAAGACAGTGATGGTGACCAAGAAGAACATCACGCTCACCTGGTCCGACCCTCTGGACAATGGTGGCAGCGACATCATTGGCTACGAGGTGCTGAGGAAGGACGCCAAGATGAAACTGTTCCGCCAGCCCATTGAGATTGCGTCCTGCAAGTGTGACATTCAGGGCCTGTTGGCCGGCGAAGAGTACGACTTCAGGGTCATTGCCAGGAACAAGTATGGTGATGGAGCACCAGCCGACCTGGGACCCATCCTGGCCGAGGATCCTAAAGGTAAATCCACCAAAATATGACAGACTTTTGACATCAGATTACATTTTTCTGTCTAAATATATCAGAGCTATCATGCTGGAGGTCTTTTGGCCTGTTGAAACAATTGTCCAGTGTTGACCAAAGTCCTCCACAATGTTCCAGGTACTCCATCTGCTCCCGAGAAGTTGCACTACACTGACAGAAGCAAGACCACCATCACCCTGGCCTGGCAGCCACCTCGCACCGACGGCGGCAGCCCCATCAGAGGCTACTACGTGGAGAAGATGAGGTCCGACAGCACGGAGTTCGATGTGGCCAACCGCAAGATCTTCACCGAGTGCTGCGGGACCATAGAGAACCTGTCGGAAAACCAGGAGTATGAGTTCCGCGTCAAAGCTGTGAATGAGGTCGGGGACGGAGATCCCTCCAAGCCCATAACCGCCAAGATCCAGGACAATGAAAGTACGAAACTCAATATTAAATTCTTAATGTTGAAAAGAAACTTGTCTGATTTTGTCTGGTTGGGCAAGAACAGATAAAAAGTGTGATGTGAGCAACAGCCAAAGAACAAAGAATGCACAATTGACAAAAAATGTTTGTTCACAGTTGCTCCAGTTATTACCATTCTGAAGTTCTTCAAGAGCAACGCCATCATTGTGAAGAAAGGCTTGGCCATAGACATCCCAGCAGAGGTGAAGGGACTTCCTCTGCCGACACTCCAATGGATGAAGGACGACGTGGTGATTGAGAAGCCTGATGAAGAGAAAATGACGATGGAGACTGAGGAGGTGAGAACCTATTCATGACCTCTTTTCTAGCTTTATATTAGCTGAGTCATCGCTGATATTATTTTGACTTGTTTGAGCACATTGAAACTGCTTTGTGTATGAATTGTGCCATATAAATACATAAATGTACCTTTTGACTTCTCGTCTTCAGGTGAACCTGACGACTCTGAAGACTAAGATTGCCATCCCAGAAACCATAAGAAAGGACAAGGGCAACTACAAGCTGGTGGCTGAAAACTGCTATGGCAAAGCTCAGCAGGTCATCAGAGTCGAGATTCTTGGTGAGAACATCTGTGAAAAACAGAATCTTACATAAATCATTTCCCATCTCAGGTTTAGTTTCCATCATTTTAGTCTTTCATGTCTCATTAAACAGCATTTTTGTGAGAATAAATTAAATATGAAATGTTTGAAAGTTCTTATCATCTCTATATATTAACCCAACCCTGCGTTTGGCAGACCGCCCTCTTCCTCCAAGGAACATTGTGGTCTCGGACATCAAGGCAGACTCGTGCTACCTGACCTGGGACGCCCCGGAGGACAACGGAGGCAGCGAGCTCACCAACTACATCGTGGAGCGCAGGGACGCCAGTAAGAAGAAGTCCGACTTTGAAGTTCTGACCATCAACCTCATCGACAGGAGATACGGGGTGAGTCATGGCTGCTTCAATACTTGATCATCTTGCAGGAAGTGATATTCGTCCTGACTCCAGACTTCCACAACACGTTTACCTCTCATTCAGAACCTAACAGACTGTGAAAGAGTGGGACAATGTCATACAAACCCAAATCAAATCTATTTTTTAAGAATATAAGGAATATTGATCTTGTGGACTTCATACTTACTTGGTATTAAGTGAAACTCAAGAAAAAAAAAGGCCCAAAAGTGTACATGATGCAAATGATTACATCTTAATCCAAGTCCTTAAGTCCATCTTTGACACCTAAGGATTGTACCCGTTCTGCTCCTTTAGGTCTACAAACTGAACGTGAACGGTATCTACCAGTTCAGGATCAAAGCCGAGAACAAGTACGGTGTCAGCGACGGCTGCGATTCAGAGAAAGTCCAGCTCAGGGATCCGTTTGGCCTCCCCGGACCTCCACGTAACCCCAAAATCATCGCCAATACAGCCACCACCATGACCCTGACCTGGGATCCTCCTCTGGACAATGGCGGCTCCACCATCCAGGGATACTGGCTGGAGAAGAGGGAGCGCGGCGCTGTGTACTGGGGTCGTGTCAACAGAGCTCCAGTCACCAAACCAGCAGTGAAGGGCCTGCAGTACACCGTGCTCAGGCTCATCGAGGGGACCGAGTACCAGTTCAGGATTGCAGCCTCCAACGCTGCAGGGGTCGGGCCGCCCAGCGAGTCCTCCGAGTGCCGCTTTGCCGTGGATCCATGCAGTGAGTGTTAACCCTTTCACCCCTAACACACAGCTTTCATCTCTGCAGACCAACTCTGTTAATTTGATGAAAGTTTGCCTTCTCCCACACATGTATTCTTCTTTCACCTCCTCTCTTCTCCTCTATTAGACCCTCCCAGTCCACCTGGAGCCCCCGAGGTTAAAGACAAGACCAAGAGCAGCATCACACTCACCTGGAGCCCACCGGACAGAGATGGTGGCAGCCCCGTCAAGGGTTACATCATCGAGGTCCACGAGGAGGGCTCTCCTGACTGGAGGAGGGTGAACCCCGCCGACAAGCTCCATCCGTCCACTGAAATCACCGTCCCCGACCTGAAGGAGGGGAAGAAGTGCAAGTTCAGGGTTTACGCCGTGAACGCTGCTGGAAACTCTGAGCCCGCCAAGACAGCCGACATCCTGGTTAAGGACATCCTGAGTAAGAGCGACACCTCCGTCAGGGTTGAGACCTGCTCATAGTACAATAACTGCTACTGCTGAGATCTTTCAGAGAGTTCAGACTGTTGATGGCTTCAGATCAACGGTTGATAAAGATAACAGAGATCTAACTGTGTCACATGTACATAATTATAAGTACTGAGCAGTTTGGTTATACATCAGATTTGTTCATAAAAAACATACATTCATAAAAAATGTATGTTGAATATCAAAGACTAAAACTTAAAACAGATTTTATACCAGAAAAGATGTTGTGACATTGTGTAATTTGTTCTCAGGTGTCTTTTGATCTCAGTGAAGCTTAACAAAGATAGTTTTCCTGAATATAAATAAATATATCAGAGTACGTTGTCTGTTTGGTCTCCAGTTGAGCCGACGGTGAGTCTGGACTTGAGCGCTCACGACCTGCTGAACTGCAGAGCGGGAACGACCATCAGGATTCCCGCCACCATCACCGGACGACCCGTTCCCAAAGTCACCTGGACCTTCGATGGAACCGCCGAGACCGAGAAGAAGAACGAACTCCACACGCTGCCCATTGACTCAGAGGTCGGACCAGTCAGACTTTAACTGACTGTATATTAATGCAGCAGTATATTCATTTTTGTTTCACCTACGCACAAGATTCCAGTTACTGCCCCAGTGTTTTTCTTTGTTAGTATAATATGCGAATTATAGCTTTTCCAAACTGATCAACCTATTTATAACCCAAAAAGTTAGAGTTAAAAATTAAGAGCATCAGAAAATATGTTGTCGAGCTTTTTAGTAGCTGGGGAAGAAAATGTGAATGACAACTTTAAGAACTGAAATGGTTTAAAAAAATGAACCAAATAAAAGTGAAATATATATATATATAAAATTCTGACCTCTGCTGGTGTTTCTTCTCAGATCCACTCCACTGACACTACCTCGGTTATTGTGATCCCGGAGAGCAAACTGAACCACAGCGGCCGATATATCCTGAACGCTGAGAGCCCGGCGGGACACAAAGTGGTCAAAGTCAGAGTCAACGTGCTTGGTACGTAAAGATTCAATCTCATCGTCACATGCTCATGCTCAAGTGAAGTAAATTACAGGTCCAAAAAAATACTTGAGTAAAACATAAAAGTACCGTTTTAAAAAAGGAATGTGAAAAGTTACCGTTCCTAAAAAAATTGTTTTCCTCATTTGCGTGAGTTATGAGGAGTTACTAACCTCCCCTGGATGAACAGTACAGTGTGTACGCCTCATGTATACAGTAACATGCAGGGTGGTGTACTCTTGGAAAATACTAGTGTGCAATGAATTATAATAATTAAAATAAAAGCAAAAGTAAGAATTTGAAAAAAAGATGAAGACACCTGGCAGATGATCACTCGAGTGAAATCAGCTGAGTCTTCTAGTCTTTAACTTCCTGTTTTGTGGATCTGCAGACCTGCCTGGACCTCCAAGAGACCTGAAGGTCAGCGACGTGACGAGGGGAACCTGCCGACTCACCTGGAAGCCTCCAGAGTGCGACGGAGGAGAGAGAGTGAAGAGCTACTTCATCGAGAGGAAGACGGTGGTGGGCAAAGCCTGGACCAAGGTACAGCCAGCAGAACCAGTCCCAACAGCTGCTCATGTAAAACTCAGTGTTGTTGTGGAGTCTGACCCTGATCTCGTTCTTCCAGGTGAACCCGGCCTGTGCTGCTCAGTCTCTGGTGGTTCCAGACCTGATCAACGGTCAGGAGTACCTGTTCCGCATCCGGGCTGAGAACCGCTTCGGGTTCAGCCCGTTCATCGAGACCGACCAGGCGACCAAAGCTAGAGATCCAATCCGTACGTCTGCTTATCTGATTATTATTATCTATCCTCCTGTTTAGAAATGTGTGTTCCTGTACAGGAGCAGCGCTGGGATGTAACTGAGTGTGTTTACTCAAGTACTTCAGTCCAAGGTTTGGAGGAAAGGAAATACATTTTCTGTGTTTTATTTATTAAAAATGATGATCTTGTCTGTTGTGTCTGCAGATCCCCCCGATCCTCCGACGAGGTTGAAGATCCACAGTGTGAGGAAGGGCACGGTGACTTTGACCTGGAAGGCTCCAAAGAACGACGGCGGTTCACCTGTCACCCACTACAGCGTCGATCTACTCTGTTGGGATGCCAGCGGCACCCAGAAGGAGTCCTGGAGGAGGTAAACCTTCATAGATTAATATAGAAAACAGGAAGTGAAACTAGAGTAAGCTCTATATGAAATTTCTATGAGACTTTCTGTCCTCATCCTTCACTTCTAAAACATTTTCAGCACTGAGGTGTTGCTGGTGGGTGAGTGTTAACTGCAGCTGAACGGCCTGTTTGTGCTGTGGCCTTCAGGTGTAACAGGAGAGACGTGGACACCACCAGGTTCAAGGTGGAGGACCTGACAGAGGGAG
This sequence comes from Lateolabrax maculatus, assembly GCA_031216445.1. Classification (NCBI taxonomy): domain Eukaryota; kingdom Metazoa; phylum Chordata; class Actinopteri; order Acropomatiformes; family Lateolabracidae; genus Lateolabrax; species Lateolabrax maculatus. The sequence goes on from CM062208.1 coordinate 509,470, forward strand.
ACGAATATGAGTTCAGGGTGATGGCGTACAACGAGGCTGGAGCGAGCCGACCTTCATCCACAGCTGGACCCATCGTCATCCAGGACCAGACCTGTAAGACCAGGACTCTTTGTGGGACAGGGGCTCTTAAGAAAGACACTATATCCAGCTGCATTATGGGAAATGTGGGATCCAGTATTTTGTCACAACAGTAGTATATTACTATCATTACACTGATACATATTTATTTACCCATCTTGACGATTACTTCAGCTCAGTCAGGACCACTTTGTCAAAGAAACTTGATCTACATGCAGTAGATATATTTGGTGGTATGCTCTGTTCTGGGACCTCCCTGCCATTCCAGGTGCACCCGTGGAAAGCTTAAGGCAGGAGTGCAGCAGCAAGAACCCCTGTAGGGTCCATAACAGAGCAGCATCAATGACAACAGAAATGACATTGATAAGTCAGACACAGCATGAAGGGAGGAGCTGGGGTGGAGATAGGTTGTGAAGCGGCTTGTGAAGGAAGCAGCCGGGATAGGCAGGCTGAAGGAGATCGCCAATAAATGTGTAGAAGGGAATCGGCTGATCCATCAGCTGATGTGGCTGCTGGATTGGCCATGATCAGTTGATGTAAATGGGATTTTGATCTGAATTTGACTCTGTGGCCTGCCTGAACTGTTTGCGATGATCAATATTTGGTGAATGTCTGTACGTTTCTAAGTTCTTGATGTTAAACCAGAATATTTGCTGTCTTCCATTCATCCATTTAACCGGTATTATAACCAGAATATTTGCTGTCTTCCATTCATCCATTTAACCGGTATTATTCCGTAGAAAGTCTTCAAAGGAGAAAAAACAAATGTGTCATAATCTCCTAATTTTCTGCTGCAGGCACTCCGTCCATCGAGCTAAATGAGTTCATGGAGGTTGAGCAAGGCTCTGACATCAGCATTGTGGCCAAGATCCGCGGCTGTCCGTTCCCCACGCTCACCTGGTACAAGGCTCCGCCCCACAAGTCCGACGACAAGGTGGAGGTTCAGTACGACGAGCACATCAATAAGATGGTGTCTGACGACAGCTGCACGCTACTCATCCAGCAGGGCAAACGTCCCGACACCGGCCTATACACTCTGGTGGCCTCCAACAGTCTTGGCAAGGCCTCCAAGGAGATGAGGCTTAACGTGCTTGGTACGAACAAACATCCGAACAAACTACCAGAGCTGAAAATGCAGGAACTGAAATATTTTCAGATTTATCTAAAAACTAAATCCCAGTTTAATGTGAATTTCAGGCAATCAGGGTTCTCCCCAGGAAAACCTCCCACATCCTGACACATCTCATCTTTTATCAGTTTATCTATGATGTCTCCACAGTCATTAAATATAAAACATTTTTTTGTGGAAAACAGCTGATCTTTAGCCTAAAGCTTCATGTTTTATTTCATGAAAGTGTAATAATTATATAGGAGGTTTCTAAAACAAAAAAGTCAGTATTTGTTGCTCTACTAGGTCTTTAAAGGAAGAAAAAATTGTATTATACTATTCATTTATTTATAAACCTTTATTTTTATAAATTTTAAATAAAAATATCAGGTGTTTTGAAACTTTTAACTAATTAAAATTAGTAATTCAAATTCAAATTTGTGCTTGGACAAAAAGATACATCAGTTTTGGTTAAATAAAGTGGGACAATATCAGATATATCACTGTATCTATTTCTATTAGGTAGTCTACCCCAATAATAAATGTTACACAGTTTATATGTTATTTTGTGTTTATTTTTTATTTTTCATTGTATTTTTCATTTGTTTAACCCTGAAAGCCTCACTGAGATTAGAAATCACTTTTTGAAGTCCCGTTTACAATAGGCAGCAACAGCACTGACTGAACACTGACTCAGAGACTAACGTAACAAGTCATAAAAAACAGACCTGCTGCTGCTGAAACCGTAGATCCCAGTGACCCACAGGTGCGATTCACCTGGAGGACTTCTGTCATCTGAACTTGTTTTGTTTGTTGTTTTCAGGCCGTCCTGGTCCTCCCTCCGCTCCCATTAAGTTTGAGGAGATCGGAGCGGAGAGGATCACGCTTTCTTGGCTGCCGCCGAAGGACGACGGTGGCTCCAAAGTCACAAACTATGTCATCTGGAGGCGCGTGGCCAACAGGAAGAGCTGGGTGCCCGTCACCAGCGAGCCCAAAGACCGGATCTGGACGGTGGAGAACCTGATGGCAGGACACGAGTACGTGTTCCGCATCATGGCCCAGAACAAGTACGGAGTTGGAGAGCCACTGGACAGTGAGCCCGAAGTCGCCCGAAACCTCTACAGTGAGTCAGTTTAAAAAGGTTTTCTCATTTTCAAGCTGGAATAACAATCACAATGTCAAATACTTCACAGCACCTGTTTACTGTTTTCTATTTATCAAGATCAAAAACCCTGTTGGAACATCTTTTGGAAGAAGGTTTATGTGCATTATCACAGCAATACACATCCTGTGTCTTAACACAGTTTATAATAAAATAAAGTCTGAATAAATAACTTATTTGAAGGTCCACTGATCATGGGCATAAGGGCAATCTGGGGATGTAATGAAAACTAACAACACTGGTCTGTAGGATTTTTGTCAATCCAGCAAATTAAATACTTGACAAAAGAAAATTGATGCAAAATTCCAAGAAAAATCCAATTTCACAGTGGACTAATATAACCATAGGTGTTAAAAAGACAGATGCCAAGGTGTGAACAGAATCAGATTTCTATTGCCTCATGTATATATAAATCGTCATATATCACCCAGACTACTGTAATACTGTGTTCCAGTATTCAGGACGGTGCTGACTGGTCCAACAGTCAAATGCAGTTGTATTGAGACAAATATTTCAGCCCTCTAACATTTCTGTCTGTCCTGCTGCAGCCGTCCCAGGTCAATGTGAGAAGCCGACAGTCACCAGCGTCACCATGGACTCCATGACCATTAACTGGGAGGAGCCCGAGGACGACGGCGGTACCCCGATCACCGGCTACTGGCTGGAGCGAAAAGAGACGACGGGCAAACGCTGGACCCGCGTCACCCGTGACCCCATTCGTCCCATCGGCATGGGCGAGTCGTTTGTGGTGAGCGGACTCATTGAGGGCTCCCAGTACCTGTTCAGGGTCTCTGCCATCAATGCCGCGGGACCCGGACTTGCTAGCCCCCCCACAGACCCCATCTTCGCCAGAGATCCCATCGGTGAGTTACACCGTGAAATCACACAAGTTTGTTTTAAATACACAGAGCAGGATGTTAACTGCCTGTCTGTCCCCTCCTGTAGCCCCGCCCTCTCCACCGACCCCGAAGGTTTCTGATTGGACGAGGTCCACGGTTGACCTGGAGTGGATCCCTCCTATGAAGGATGGAGGCTCCAAGATCCTTGGCTACTGGGTGGAATACAAGGAGGAGGGCACAGAGGCCTGGGTTAAGGTGAGAGGAAATCAGCCACCACATTTTTCTAATCACTGATCCAGGGATAGGAAATGGTTTTAGAGATAGATCTGTGTTTGACTTTGAAAACTCCATGTTTGTGTTTTTTAGGCCAAAGACATAGAAATCCGCGGCACCCGGTTCGTGATCACTGGTCTAAAGACTGGTGGTAAATACAAGTTCAGGGTGATAGCATTCAATGCTGCCGGTAACGGTGAGCCAGGAGAAGTCCCAGAGGTGCTCGAGGTCAACGACAGAACCAGTGAGTCAGTTTGAAAGCCTAAGAGTGTTACACATTACCAAACCATCGTTCTCTCAACTATGTGACCTTTAAGGACATATTTATCTGGTTTGGTTGGAACAAGCAGACTAACATTCAGTGTCTTTTCCCCAGTTGCTCCTGAGGTGGACCTGGACGCCTCAGTGAAGGAGAGGATGGTGGTCCACGCTGGTGGTGTGATCCGTATCATCGCCTACGTGTCAGGCCAGCCATCTCCAGAGGTCACCTGGGGCAGAGACGGAGCTGCACTGCCTCCTGAAGCTAAAGTCGAGACAACAGCCATCAGCTCGTCTCTGGTAATCAAACCCTGCACCAGGAGGCACCTCGGCATCTACAGATTGACCGCCAAGAACGCTGGAGGGGAGAAGACGAAGAACGTCACGGTGGAAGTTCTGGGTAAAATATTGTTTTCCTGTCAAAATGAGACAGCATCTTATTATTCTCTATTATTTTTGTATATTTATTTATATATATATATTTTTTTTAAAACCTGGGTTATGTCCTCCTTCAGACGTCCCCGGGCCCATCGGCATCCCCTTCACTGCAGAGAACTTGAGCAGCGACTCCTGCAAGCTGAACTGGTACTTCCCCGAGAATGATGGCGGTTCTCCCATCAGTAACTACGTCATCGAAAAACGCGAGGCCGAGCGTAAGGCCTGGACCTCGCTGTCCTTCACCGCCAGCAGACAGAACGCCGTGGCCCATGGCCTCACTATCGGAAAGTCCTACTTCTTCAGAGTGGCCGCTGAGAATGCTATTGGCATCGGACCCTTCGTGGAGACCGCAGCCGAGCTCATCGTCAAGGAACCAATGAGTGAGTTTAGTTAAACAAAAACGGTGACCACTGGACTCTCTTAAGGTTTCTGAGGCCCACTCAGAGATCCATCTCAGTAGATCAATTATCTTTAGAGGGTTAAAGGTCAAACAAATGTCAGGTTTCTGGGGTCACAGAATTCAGACTTTTTTCTCGGAATGGATCATGTTTAACATCGCCATAATCTTTTTCTGTAATATTGTCCGTCATCAAAAAAATTAACATTATCCAACAGTTAGATTTTGTAGACAACAGAATTAAAACTGATCAGAAAATGACACAAAAACACAAATCACTAAACGAGTTTCCATCTTCAAATATAAAGAAGCGCCTGTGTTTGTGCTCACCTCAGGTGTGCCTGACCGCCCAGAGGAGCTCGAGGTCACTAAAGTCACCAAGGATTTGATCAGTGTCACCTGGAAGGCACCCAAGTATGACGGTGGTTCAGAGATCACCATGTACATCCTTGAGGCGCGTATGATTGGCAAAGACAAGTATACCAGACTGACGAAGGAGAAGCTGATGGAGAGGAAGTACACCTACGATGGCCTGAGGGAGGGTGATACCTACGAGTTCAGGGTCATTGCCGTCAACGAAATCGGACCCAGCAAGCCGTCGTTCTGCACCAAACCAATCACCTGCAAGGATGAACTGGGTGAGGACTTATTAAAAGGACAGTTTTGTATGTTTTAATATGTTTTGTAGATTGATCAGCAGCCATTGGTTGCAGTTCATTTCTGATGTAAATGTACTTTTAGAGATTTGAAATACTGCTGTTCAATTTGAAAGTCACAATCTGCCTCACCACAAGTACTGACATTTTTTTTATTATTTGAAAGAAACAAACAAGTATCATCAGCAAAAGGAAATGAAGTTGAGATAAAGAATGCAGCAACCGCATCACTATTTGTGATGAGGAATAGAAGGGGACCTAGAACAGACCCGTGTAAATACTCATTTATACAAACACCTACACAGACACCCATATACTACATATATACATGAATAAATAAATATTAACAACTATATATACGTAAAAAATGATCAAACAAAGAAACCACATAACTGCTTCATTTTTTTTTCCTGTTGAGACGAAATTGAAAAAATATAGAAAACAGCCAAGGGAATCTTCAGTGTATTACCTCATCTGATTTTGTCCTCATCTTCTGTTCTTACAGAGCCGCCAACCATTGAGCTGGACTTCCGCGATAAGATCATCATACGTGTGGGCGAGAGCTGCCTGCTGCAGGGCCGCTACACCGGCAAACCTTCTCCGTCCATTGCGTGGTTCAGAGATGACGAGGAGCTGAAGGCTGACAAACACATCATGTTCAAGAACACGCTGACCACCATGTCGCTTGGCCTGATGAAGGCAGAGCGCGAGCACAGCGGCAGATATGTGGTGCTGGTGGAGAACAGTACCGGATCCAGGAAGGGAGTCTCCAATGTCACGGTTGTTGGTATGTAGACAGGACTCGTGGAGAAAATTGTGGCTGATACAAGCTAGTATCATCAGTAATAAGTAATAGAAACATAGATGAAGATGCAGCAACTAAATCATTGAATTAGATAGGGAATAGAAGGGGTCCAAGAGTAGACCCGTGAGACACCACAAGCAACTCGAGCCATCTCACGTCCATCCATTAACATTTACAAACTCCTTACCGCTGAAGGAGACTGATAACTCCACTGACAAATCTAAAAACTCTAATACCGTAAAATAAAGGATTTTTTGAGGTTTCCCTAACACCTCTCAATAAGGCAGGGATTGGTAGATCACACATCACAGATTCATTATTTTGAGACTTCTTTGTTTTTACACTGTTTATTTTTTCCCTGCAGACCGTCCAACTCCTCCTGTTGGCCCAGTGGTGTTTGAGGAGGTGCACAGGGAGTTCATGGTCATTTCCTGGAAACCTCCTCTGGACAGCGGCGGTGTCGACATCTCCAACTACATCATTGAGAAGAGAGATACCAACAGAGACATCTGGACCACGGTCACATCTGCCACTACAAAGACCACATGCAAGGTAGGTCCAGATGGTTTCAGTCAGCTGTTGTGTCATTTTAAAGATCTTCAGTAGTCCAAAGATTTATACCTGATCCAAAAAGGGCAATTCTTCCTAGTGGAGAGGAAGTTCAGGGGTGTTAACATGTTGTTTTTTCTCTCAGATCCCCAAGCTAACAGAGGGCAGGGAGTACATCATGAGGATCTCTGCTGAGAACATGTACGGCATCAGTGACCCTCTGGAGTCTGAGGAAATGAGAGCCAAAGATCTCTTCAGTACGTTCTTCTAACACCCTGTAGACACAATTGAGTTGTATCAGTTTCTTTTTTAAGCCATCAGCACTATTTAAAGTGATAAACACTCAGCTTAAATGAAAATGCTTTGTATTTTATATATATATATATATATATATATATATATATATATATATATATATATATATGATGCCCTCTAAGCTATTTGTTTTTAAACATGTTCTGTTTTTGAAATATTTTCATGAGTTGTAAAATTGTGGCACCTGATAAAGTGTCAAAGGTTTTGAGATAATCTTGAACTTGTACAGAAGCCAGTGATGTAATAGTTTTTATCAGTAACAAATATCAGTGAACATTTTAGTTATAGATCAGACTCTAAACTTTTTCATGAACTGATAAAACGTTTAAAATTCTTTCTATCCTATTAAATTATAGTGCAGTGAGAAGACTACATCCTCCTATAAATGTTCTTTCTACATTGGAAAAGGATCCTAAAAAGAGCCCTGATAACCTAGTTTTTCTTCTGTGCCCCCCCTGCAGGAGTCCCCGAGGCCCCTGAGATGCCGACGACCCGGGAGGTGTACGCCACAAACGCTCTGGTGCTGTGGAACCGGCCCCGCGACGGTGGAAAGCCCATCACAAACTATATCCTGGAGAAGAAGGAGCCCACAGCCAAGAGGTGGTCCAGAGCCACCAGAGAGCCGCTGTACCCGGCTACTCAGTACCGAGTCCAGGACCTGGTGGAGGGCTGCGAGTACGAGTTCAGGGTGATGGCTGAGAATGAGCTGGGTACCGGAGACCCCAGTGTCCCCTCCAAACCCATCCTTGCCAAAGATCCCATCGGTCAGTGCAACTAAACTCATGGAAAATATATTTAGCATATTTGTGTTATCTTCCAGGACTATATTCTATATTCACATTCTATATTTTATTTCCAAATTAACATTTTTGTATTAACAATGTCCATAACAATGTTGTTGACACTATGATTTAGGCCATACGTTTAGTTAAGTTGAAGTTTTAGCATTTTATTTACCTTTTTTGATTATTATTTTGTGTTGGTCTTTTATTAATGAACACCTAACACCTACTCCAACGCTGTTGCACCATACATACTTCCACAAAAAATATCCAACTGAACTCTAATACTATATAAAAAATAATACTAAGCTAAAAAAATCCAAACCCCTAAAGATTTGATTAATTTCCACGTTTCTTTTTTCTTTTTACATATATCGAATTCTTCTCTAATATTTTCTCCTCATAGTGCGTCCCAGCCCCCCAGTGACCCCCGAGGCCTACGATAAGACCAAGGACTCCGTCAGCCTCAAGTGGAAGTTGCCCCGTCACGATGGAAAGGGCCGGATCTTTGGTTATCTTGTTGAGTACCAGAAGCCCGGCGCTGTGGAGTGGACTCCAGCCAACGAGACCCCAGAGCAGTGCCCCGACCTCCACTACGTGGTGACAGGTCTGACTGATGGACAGGAGTACGTCTTCAGGATCTTCACCGTCAACGCCGCTGGCAAATCTGACCCTGCCTACGTCAAACAGACAATCAAAGTCCACGATAGACTGGGTATGGGGTTCATTTATAACTCCTCTTCGGTTTTTATCTGTTATACAGTATATGGCATCAGTTTTTTCAGCACAAATTAGTTTTTAAGTTTAGTTCATCATTATTGGACTGGATCAAAAACATCCTTAAAATTCCAAAATAACATTAACTATACACTTTTCAGAAAGTTTACAAGATTTGTGAAAATGACATGATGTAATTCACATACATATACATCAGTAATCAGTGGTGTCTGGACAGCCACTAAAATAATTCTTATTCATTGGACAGGCATGCACACGTAGTCTAGCTACCTGGCGATGTTGTAGCTAATATACTTTAGTTTAGGGCTTTAGGACATGTTTCAAAAAACACTATAACATTAAAGTCTTTTGCAAAATTTGGAATACTTACATTCAAATTTAGGATAGAAAGTAGTCTGGAAAGCTTCTAAAATTATTCTTATTGACTAGCTAGTTAGCAATGTGCATGCTAACAAAACGTCTCAACATTTCAACTAGCAAGTGTGTTTCGATTACGTGTTTGAGTTTGTTAGTTTTGGCCAGTGTATGCACTACACTTATGTATGTACCAAATTCAGTAAATATATTCCCATTCCCCTTCACAGAGGAGCCAGAGTTGCTGTTGGATGCCAACATGGCACGTGACCACCTTGCCATGCTGGGTGCTGACATCACCCTGAGCGCCACCATTAAGGGTGTACCGACACCCACCGTCAGTTGGAAGAAGAACGACGGGGACGTTCCTTCTCACATCACCGTCGTTGTCACTGCCACTGGCAGCAAAGTCTTCATCCCCAAATGTGTCCGCCCAGACTCTGGCAACTACACCATCACTGTGGAGAATGCTGCTGGAAAGAAATCAGCAACCGTTGCTGTGCTTGTGCTGAGTAAGTGAAACGTCCACCAACACAAATATGGGATTTGGTTAGTCTTTTACAAAAGATTTTGTAAGGATTGATTTACTTTGTGTTTAAATTAATATACAGGGGGCCATGAAGACCGAAAGAATAAATGTGAAATTTACTCTAATACACTTTTGTTTCCACCAGACAAGCCTTCTCCTCCCAGAGAACTGGTGATCTCTGAAGTGACCAGCGAGTCTGCCTACCTGACATGGAAGGCTCCTGAGGACAATGGCGGTGCTGTCATCTCCCACTACGTTGTGGAGAAGAAAGACGTGGCTGCCCAGCAGTGGGTGCCTGTCTCTGCAGCCAATAAGAAGCCGAGTCTGATGGCCATGTACCTGATGGAAGGAATCCAGTACCTGTTCAGGGTGGCTGCTGAGAACCAGTTCGGCAGGAGCGACTATGTGGTGACCAAGACACCCATCAAGGCTATCGATCCTCTCTGTGAGTGAAAGTCATAATTATTTTATGTTGTCTAATTTTTATAAAATAATGATTTTTCATAATTTTGTGTAAATTCTAAAGCTTCCAAATCCTGCAGGCTGCACCCTCAATGGCTGTGTCATTCTCAGTGTCTCTGCATTCCAAATAAAATGGCTAACATTTCATTTAGTCACAAAACAAACTTTTTGCAAGAATATAACAGCCAAAATAATTTGGAACACTAAGAATGATGAACATCAGTGATCAACAGTTACTCTTTGGTTTTGAAAAAGTTTGTAGATGCAATTTTCTCTCTATTCACTTATTTAACCCTCTGGGTCTGAGCCCATTTTAGTCGTTTTTGAATACTTTTGATTTTGCCTTTATATACCACAAAAAAAAAATGTTTGCCATACCCATGCTTGGTATCTTTTTTTTCAGCACGTCATCTATATGATCTGATAATTAATTTTTCACTTTTAACATAATTTTAAAAAACACATTGGGCCCAAAAATACACAGAAATTATCAAATCTGAATTGAAAAAATATACTATTTATTACAATAAAAAACACAAACATGCTCAATGAACTGTAACCTTTAATGTAATGAAATGCAACCCCCCCCATCCCATCCTGCCCCCTTTTACGATCGGATTTATTATTTTTTTTTTTTTACTACCAAATTGAAACTATCATATCTCCGGTTTTACGTGGTGTACCAAAGTCAAATAAAAACTAAGAGAGAGTTTCAAATCCGCACTTTCGAATAAAGTTGACGGCAGCGCTCCAGGTGACCTAGTATGTTTTCTACGGCGCCGTAAAGACGTCATGCGATTTGATCACGCCGGCGTGATCATAGACCTCTAAAGGTTAAATAAGTCTGAAATTCAGATCCACCTATAATCAGCAATTAATATTTTTTTCCTGGCCACCTTTCAGATCCTCCTGGCCCACCCAAAAACCTGCACCACACCGATGCAGACAAAACAGAGGTGTGGTTGGCATGGGAGTGGCCCGACCGCACCGGTGGAAGTGAAATCACTGGCTTCATCGTGGAGCACCAGGCAGAGGGCCAGACTGACTGGGTCTCCTTCAAGACCGTGAGCAATAACCATGCCCATGTCACCAGTCTAGAGGAGGGCAAGACTTATCGCTTCAGGGTTAAGGCTCAGAACGCCATCGGTGTGAGCCGTCCTGACACCAGTGTCCCCGTCACCTGCCAGGAGAAGACATGTGAGAAGCATCACTCTTAGAGTTCTTTCTTATTGCAAATGCTGTTCCTGTTCTTATTTACAGGCCTAAAAACATACTAATCTTGTTGCTGTTTTGCTCTCTCTCAGTGCCACCAACTATTGAAGTTGATGTGAAACTTATTGAGGGTCTTGTTGTCAAAGCTGGCAGTACAATTACCCTTCCAGCCAAGATGACAGGCATTCCCATTCCCACTGCCAAATGGATGACTGATGGCAAGGATATCACATCTGAGGGCCGCTATCACATTGAGTCTGCTGAATCCTCCACCATCCTCAGTATTCCTGAGTGCAAGAGAGGAGACACAGGAGAGTACATCCTCACTGTGGCCAATCCTGCAGGCAGCAAGACTGTCGCCCTGCATGTCACTGTGCTGGATCTTCCAGGTCCACCCATTGGACCCATCAATATCTTGGAGGTCACTCCTGATTACATGATGATCCAATGGAGGGCGCCTAAGGATGATGGTGGCACGCCCATCACCAACTATGTTGTGGAAAAGAAGGATGTGAAGAAGCCATGGGAACCATGGTCTGTTGTCAGCTCCAGCGGCACCAGCACCAAGGCTAAGGTGTCCAGGCTGGAGAAGGGCCGTGAGTACATTGTCCGTGTCCGTGCAGAGAACAAGATTGGCATCGGTGCAGGGCTTGAGAGTCCTCCCACTATTGCCAAGCACATGTTCAACCCTCCTGGTCCACCAGGACTGCCAGAGTGCTCCGATATCACAGAGAATGCCGTGACAGTGGAATGGACTCTGCCTGACTATGATGGAGGGAGCCCCATTAGTGGCTATGTGATTGAACGCAGAGAAATGACAGGCAAGTGGATCCGTGTCAACAAAACTCCTGTGCTGGACCTTAGATACAGAGTCTCAGGCCTGTTTGAAGGCAACAGCTATGAGTTCAGAGTGTTTGCTGAGAACATTGCTGGTATCAGTGAGCCTTCTCCCACCTCTGACCCCGTGAAGGCTACTCGTGCCATCACCAAACCCGGACCCCCTGGCAATCCTAAACTAAAGGACTGGAGCAAGTCCTATGCTGACATCTGCTGGACCAAGCCTACAAGAGATGGAGGCAGTCCCATCCTTGGCTATGTGGTTGAGGCTCAGAAGTCAGGAACTGCCCAGTGGAACAGAATCAACAAGGACCTCATCAAGATGTGTGCCTACAGAGTGCCAGGCCTCATTGAAGGAATGGAGTACAGATTCCGCATCAGAGCCACCAACAAAGTTGGAGACAGTGAACCCAGGGAGCTGGCTGAAACTGTCTTAGCAAAGGACATCCTGGTGCCCCCTGAGGTTGTTGTCGATGTGTCCTGCCGTGACTCTCTGACGATCAGGGCAGGTCAGATCATAAGTTTGATCACCAGGGTGAAGGGGAGACCAGATCCAGAGATCACATGGACCAAGGACGCCAGAGCCTTGTCCCGGGACAAGCGCACTGAGTTTAACAACAACTACCCTCTGTGTGAACTGGTCATCAATGATGCAGTTAGGTCAGACTATGGTAAATATGCCATTGTTGCCAAGAACAGTAGTGGACAGGCACAGGCCACCATCCTTGTAAATGTCTTGGACACACCAGAAGCTTGCCAGAACCTGAAAGTGACCTATGTAACCAAGAACTCCTGTATGGTGTCCTGGGAGAACCCTGAGGACAACGGAGGAACTGAGATAACTCAGTACATTATTGAGTGCCGTCAGCCAAGCCAGAGAGGATGGACGGTGGTGTCCAATGACTGCACCAAGCGCCTGATAAAGGCCCCTCTTACTGAGGGCTGTGAGTACTTCTTCCGTGTTAGCGCAGAGAACAAGATAGGCGCTGGTCCAACCACTGAGACCAAAACACCCGTACTGGCAGTTGATCCCATTGAGAAGCCTGGTGAACCTGTTGACTTCCACATCTCTGAGATCGGTAAGACGTTCTGTTTCCTCAAGTGGAAAAAGCCTGACTACGATGGTGGAAGCCGCAACCTGGGTTATCACGTTGAGAAAAAGCCAAAGGAAGCTGAGGAGTGGGAGAGACTTCACAAGGGTGCCATTAAGGAGACTTACTTCATGGCTGACAGGTGCATCGAAAACCAGATCTACCAGTTCAGAGTTCAGACTAAGAACGAGGGAGGCGAGAGCAACTGGGTGACCACAGCCGAAGTCCTGGTTAAGGAACAGCTTGTGGAACCTGAAATCAAGATTAAACTGGATGGAACACTTGTGGTCAAGGCAGGAGACTTCATTCCTATCGAGGCAACAGTGAAGGGCAAACCCCAGCCTGATGTCAAATGGACCAAAGATGAGAGCACAGAAGAGATGAAGAAGAGCCCCAGGCTTCAGACTGAAGCTGGTACTGACTTCTCAAAGCTGCTGCTTACTGGCGCGAGGCGCACTGACAGTGGCAAGTATGTTGTTACTGCCTCCAACAGTGCAGGAACCTGCTCTGCTCATGCTAAGGTCAATGTACTGGATAGACCTGGCCCCATCAGGGATCTCAAGGTGTCTGGTGTCACCATCGACAGGTGCCATCTGGCTTGGGAAGTCCCAGAGGATGATGGTGGCTGTGATATCTACAACTACATTATTGAGAAGTGTGAGACCAAGAGGGGAGTCTGGTCAGTCCACTCCAACGCTGTCATCACCAATAAAGCTAATGTCACCCGTCTAATTGAGGGTAATGAGTATATCTTCAGAGTTCGTGCTGAGAATAAGATGGGCCCTGGCCCTGCAGTACAGAGTGAGGCTATTGTCGCAGGCACCCAGTTCAGTGTACCTGACGCTCCTGAGGCACCAGAGGTTGCCAAGATCGCCAAGGAGGAGATGACTGTGCAATGGTCAGAGCCCGAAAAAGATGGTGGAAAGCCAATCACAGGTTATCTGTTGGAGAAGAGGGAAGAGCATGCTGTTAGGTGGTCTCCTGTCAACAAGGATCCAATCCCTGGAACTCGTTTCACAGTTTCTGGACTCCTGCCCCTCCATGACTACCAGTACAGAGTAAAGGCTGTAAATGAAATTGGCATTGGAAACCCAAGCAAGCCTTCACGTGCCATCACTGCCAAGGACACAGTTGGTGTGTAACTAATAATGTTTTCATTGTGTTGAATACCTATTTGTTGACAAAATCCATGACTTCATCTTTACACACCCCTATGTCTTCTTACAGAGCCTCCTGCACCTCCTACCAACTTGAAGGTCCTGGACAGCACCAAGTCCACCATCACCCTGGGCTGGATCAAGCCTGTATCAGATGGTGGAGCTCCTCTCATTGGCTATGTTGTGGAGATGAGGGTGCAGGGAAGCGTCAAGAAAGGAGATGATGGTTGGAAGAGGTGCAATGTAGCGGCTCAGCTGGTCGTGTGCGAGTTCACAGTCACAAGTCTAGATGAAAAGCTTCTGTATGAATTCCGAGTGTCGGCTCAGAACCAGGTGGGCATGAGCCTGCCCTGTGACCTGGAGGGTGTTGTGATCCCCAGGGAGATTCTAGGTGAGGACTTCATTGACTTTTTGTTGTTTTTAAAGGTAACTAGATGACGTAATAGTAGTCTCACATGATTACATGGGGGAGGAACTACAGGTTAACATTAAGATGTAAACTGTACTTGCAACATCAAGCTGACACCTGCACTGTTCCTTCCAACAGAGGCACCAGAGATTGACTTGGATGCCAACCTGAAGCAGGGACTGACGGTGAGAGCCGGCTGTCCCATCAGATTATGTGCCACTATCAGAGGTAGACCACCTCCCAAGGTCACCTGGAGGAGAATGGGCATTGACAACGTGATCAGGAAGGGAAAAGTCGACATAATTGACACCATGACGTTCTTGGTCATCCCTGACAGCACCCGCGACGACTCTGGCAAATACTGCCTGACTGTACAGAGTCCAGCTGGAGAGAAAGCTGTGTTTGTCAATGTGAAGGTTCTGGGTAAGTTCTGGTTTTGTTTTAATAATGTATAGAAGTTTAACTTAGTTGCATTAGTTGCTTACTTCCATCAAAATGCTGTCTTGCAATATCAAAAACAAATCCAAATGTCATACTCTATTTTTCCTGACAGACACTCCGGGACCTGTGATGAATCTGGAAGCTACTGACATCAAACAAACATCTGCCATGCTGTCCTGGAGTCCTCCAGAGATCAATGGTGGCAGTGAAGTCACTCACTACATTGTAGAGAAGCGCCAGATTGATCGCAAGACTTGGGCAACTGTCAAGGCTGAAGTTGAGAAGGATAAGATTCCCTTCAAAGTCAGTGGTCTGATGGCAGGCACCGAGTACTACTTCAGAGTCACAGCTGTCAACGAGTACGGTTCTGGAGTTTCCAGAGTGTCACCTACTTCCTACCTGGCCTCTGATCCTGTCAGTACGTATCGTCTCTCAGACACACAGTGTGACACCAGAACTATGAGCTAAACAAAGTTTACAGCTGCCCACTGTGCTCAGTTTCCTCTCTTCTTTTTCATCAGTCATTAGAAACACTGAACAAATGCATCTGATTTCTTTTTTCAGGCAAGCCCGATCCTTGTGAGAAGATCGAGGTTCTGGAGATTACTAAGAACAGTGCTACAGTCGGCTGGGTGAAGCCTGCAAGGGATGGTGGTGCCAAGATTGATGGTTACATAATTGAATACATTGAGGTCAAACCTCCTCCAGAGCCTCCAGCACCTGTGGAGGTTTGTCATGTGATTAAACTGATTCTGCTCTGACTGCTACACTTTTTACAGTTATGAATCATTCATCTACAAATCTTGATTTTCCACAGGTTCCAGATGGAGAGGAAGCACCTCCACCACCTCCACCGCCTCCAGTGGTAGAGGAGGAAGAGGATGCAGAACCTGAAAAGGAAGTGTGGAACGCCTACACTACAGTGAAAGGTTTGACAATCAGCATCAGCGGCCTGAAGGAGGGCAAGAGGTACAAGTTCAGAGTGGCTGCCAAGAACATCATGGGCATGAGCTCGTTCACCGAGACCAGGCAGCCAATCGAGATCAAGGAACAGATGTGTAAGTAGTTACGTCAGATTAATAAGAGATCATTAAGAAGTAGTTTTAGCGATATCCAATAATAGGCCAACAGATAAATTATCTTACGCCCAATTATATCATGGTAAGGACTTACATTGTTGCCTTATTTAAAATGATGAAATAACAAATATTAGTGACAACAGTAACATGTAGTACAGTAATATCCAGAGGTAACACTAAATATGACCACTATTGGTTATCTCATGGCTGCTCTCAGCTTCTCTAGAAAATATCTCTCTCTCAGTCTAATGAGTCATGTCCTAACCTGTAGTGGAGCCAAAGATTGTCATGCCAGAGACAGTGAGTGCCAGAGCAGGAGCCAAGCTCAGGGTGGAGGCACTGGTTTCTGGAAAACCCGCCCCGACCTGCAAGTGGATGCGTGGTGAGGATGCAGTGGTCCCGTCCAGCCGTCTGGCTGTACACCAGTCCGGCAACCTGTGTGTCCTGATCATCAAAGACGTGTCAAGGACTGACAGCGGGGAGTACAGCCTGGTGGCTGAGAACAGTTCTGCAAAGGTCGTGCAGTCCCTGAAGATTGTCATCAGAGGTATTACCCATGATAAGATAATATGAAGAAAATAAAAGAATTAAGAAGATTTTGGAACAGAAAAAATTACTTTGAGTGATGGAGATTTTTCATGTTTAAAGTTGATTATTCTCTGTTTCAGACATCCCCGGGCCTCCTGAGGGCCCTGTGGAAATCAGCGACATCGACTCTGATGCCTGTTCCCTGTCCTGGAACAAACCACTGGAGGACGGAGGCAGCAATATCACCAACTACGTGGTGGAAAAATGTGATGTGAGTAGAGGCGACTGGGTAACAGCTGTCTCTTCCGGCCTGAAGACCAGTTGCAGACTTGGGAAGCTCATCCCTGGGAAGGAGTATGCGTTCCGTATCCGTGCTGAGAACCGCTACGGTGTGTCAGACCCCATTCAGTCTGACAGGATGGTCGCAAAGTTTCCCTTTGGTAAGTTTAAATGAAATGTCCCCAGTGACGTCCTCGATAATCATTAGATATAAACCTCTGTCTAAAGTTGACAGGTTGCATTTTATTGAACATTACAGACAATGTTTGGTTTTTTGTCCCCAGATGTTCCGAGTGAGCCCATCAACTGCCGTATAAACAAGACGAACAAGGACTGTATGTTTGTGGCCTGGGATAAACCAGAGAGTGATGGTGGCAGTCCCATCACAGGGTACTACATAGAGCGTAAGGAGAGGAACAGCTTGCTGTGGGTGAAGGCCAACGACACTGTCGTCCGCACCACTGAGTACCCATGTGCTGGCCTCATCGAGGGCCTGGAGTACACTTTTAGAGTGTCTGCAATCAACCGTGCAGGCCAGGGCAAACCAAGCAAGAAGACTGACTTTGTCACTGCCAGAACGCCCATTGGTAGGTTTGCAACCTAGGCAACAACATCGATGCAACAAGATTTATTTTATTAATTTAATCTAATTAATTTTTAAAGAATTAATTTAGCTTCCTTACATTTGCTCATTTGTCTCTTTGTGTCACAGACACTCCAGGTAAACCTGAGGTCCTGGATGTAACCAAGAACTCTGTATCTCTGGTTTGGACCCGTCCCAAGAACGATGGTGGCAGCAAGATCATTGGCTACTATGTCGAGGCCATGCGTGTGCCGGGAGACACCTGGATACGCTGCAACACCAGCAGCCAGAATGTCCCGAGGGAGGAGTATACAGTGACTGGCCTGGAGAGAGACCTGCAGTACCAGTTCAGAGTCATTGCCAAAACTGCTGTCAACATGAGCAAGCCCTCCGAGCCCACCGACCCTGTCCTGGTCTCTGCTGAGAATGGTGAGAGGTTTTGATTGAACTCTTCAATAACAACATTACTGTATTGTCAGCTTGACTACCATAAGCTTGTGACTCTCACTGATCTGAGTCATAACACTGCTTTATCTCATCTTTACAAACACAGTTCCCCCGAGGGTGGAGCTCAACGCCAGGATGCAGAAGGGTTTGAAGGTGAAGGCTGGAACCACAATCCTCCTGGAGGTTGAGGTGTTCGGTAAGCCCATGCCCAGAGTGACGTGGAAGAGAGGTGATGATAGTCTGAAGTCAGGTGAAGGCCAAGTCATCACCCAGCAGAGGAATCATTTCCAGCTGGAGATGACGACAGTCACTAAGGAGCACACAGGAACTTACACCATCCTGGCCGAGAACGCCAGCGGCTCCAAGACCGCCGAAATCCAGGTCAACGTCCTGGGTAAGTACTGTCATCTTTTCTTTAGGGATATCTACCAAGATACAAGTTGGATGTTTTTCAGTCTATAATCTGTATTCATATTAGATTCTGAATGATGTGCACACAGATTCACAAGTCAACATGTTGTGCTTAATTAGCTGATATTACATTATTTTGTGTCTCCTCAGATGTGCCTGGCCCTCCTGCCAGTGCCAAATACGTCGAGGTGTTTGCCACCAGTATCAAGCTGTCCTGGGAGTCTCCTTTGAAGGACGGTGGCGCCAACATCAGTAACTATATCGTGGACAAGCGTGAGACCAGCAGAGCCAACTGGGCCCAGGTCTCCTCCAAGATCAAGGGCGATGTCCTTGAGTTCAATGTGGAGAAGTTGATCGAAGGTCACGAGTACCAGTTCCGAATCCGGGCTGAGAACACGTGGGGAGTTGGAGACCCACTCATCACCAGCCCTGTCATAGCCAAGAACCCATTCAGTGAGTCATCATGAGCATTTCCTTGGGGTTTAATACATCACATAACTTCAATGGTAGTGAAGAACTTTTGCAATTAGTGATAGTTTTAGACACCGTTTAAACTAGATTAAAAAACTTTGATTTAGTAAGACAAACAGCAGTTACATCAAACCAGTTTATTGTCACATTGCATATTCTGTGAAGATCTAAAGCTTATTATCACAATGACCCCCGGTTTGGTTTCTTATTTTGATAGATTTTTAATGTCTAAATTAAAATCTAAACTTTGGTGTAACTTCCAGCTGTCCCTGGCCCTTGCGAGGCCCCAGTGATCACCAACGTGACCAAGGATCGTATGACTGTGAGCTGGAAGGAGCCTGCAGATGATGGAAAGTCCACCATCCTGGGCTACATGCTGGAAAAGAAAGAGACCAAGGAGATGAACTGGACCAAGCTGAACAGGAAGCCCATGACAGAGAGGACCCTGGATGTTACAGGCCTCACAGAGGGAGTCGAGTACGAGTTCAGAGTCATTGCCATCAACGTGGCAGGGCTTGGCAAACCCAGCGAGCCCTCTGCTGGTACCACCGCGCAGAATCCCATCAGTGAGTCCCATGACATCGGAAAACTTTACACAGTTACATGTGCTATTGCTAACAGAGATTAAATACTCTGTATGTAACCTAACCTTGGTCAATGTGCTCTTATCCAGCTCCTCCTGGCCCAGTTGTGAACCCCAGTGTGACAGACACTACCCACTGCACCATCGGCCTTACCTGGACCGCTCCAGCCAACGATGGTGGAAGCTCCATCATTGGATACTTGGTAGAGTGCAAGAGGACCGACACCACAGACTGGATCCGCTGCAATGTCCCCAGGAACCTGCAGGAGACCAACTATGTTATCCAGAATCTCATCGACAAGGCCGAGTACCAGTGCCGCATCACTGCTGTCAACAAGGTCGGCTTCAGCGAGCCAGCTGAAGTACCCGGCAAGCATATTGCCAAGAACATCATGGGTACGTATGACTTCGATTTCCTGAGCTGTATTTATTTTCAGTATCATCAACATAACAAGGTATACAAGATTCAACCTGGATTTTTCACTTATTTAAAACTTGCCCAAACCTGGATAAGTGCATCTTATAAATAGTTAGGCTGGAATATGTCCAAGACTGGATGAAAATTAACAGAATAATTTCAACTGGCTAATGTCATGTTAGCCTGGTTCACTTAGGCCGTGTTTGAATAAAATGGCCCTGATGTATTGTTCCATTTCACTTGAAAACCTAGACTGGCTGAGAGAGTATTTACTAAATATATTACTCAGCAAAACAAATGTTTACAGTTGACACTTTTTTATTAATGTTTTTGAAAGAGCACAAAATTAGCATTATTTTGCTCAAACTTTATTTGCATCATATTTAGGCCTTTGCAGCTGTACCAGTACAACAACAACAATCTTTCCTCTCTCATAAAAACTACCCTCTGTGTGTGTTCATGCAGTGGCTCCCGAGGCAGAGCTGAGCGCAGAGCTGAAGGAGGTCCTGGAGCTGCACGCTGGCACCACCATGAGGCTGCGGGCCAACATCAAGGGCCGTCCCACTCCCAAGGTCACCTGGGCAAAGATGAACACCAACATCAAGGACCGCCAGGGCATTGTCATCAAATCCACCAACACTGACACCATGGTGATGGCAGAGAATGTCAACAGATATGATGCTGGCAAATACATTCTGAGCTTGGACAGCCTGGCTGGCATGAAGATGTACACCATTGTTGTCAAGGTTTTTGGTGAGTGAAGGACTGTTATTATTTATTCACTAAGCAAATGCATTCACCTCGGTTTGTTTGCATTGGTTGTTCTCTGTAGAGACACTCATGGTTGGAGTCATCAGAAACAGGAATATTTTCGTATATTTGTTGTATATTTGTTTTGGGTTTAGGTCCATATTTTAAGAGACAGTTATAAAGTGTTGTTGTATCTCTCCAGATACTCCCGGACCACCAGTCAACCTGATGGTGAAGGAGACATCCAAGGACAGCTCTTCCATCTACTGGGACGCTCCTCTGATCGACGGTGGCTATGAAGTCACCCACTACATTGTGGAGAAGCGTGACACTGAGAGAAAGGCCTGGTCCATCGTGTCCAACAACTGCACCAAGTGTGCATTCAAGGTGCCAGACCTGGATGCCGGACGGTCCTACTGCTTCAGAGTGTCAGCAGTTAACCAGCTCGGTGCTGGAGAGTGTTGCGAGACAGCTGACTCAGTCAGAGCATCTGGTGGGTTTGATGACAACAGATTTTGTCCTTGACCTTCTTTTGTTTTTTGTTCTTGCAAATATCATACTCACTGGGCTTGTTTTTATTTTTCCAGAGGAGCCTGGGCCTGTCATGGACTTCAAAACCTTGCTGGTTACCAAGGACTCTTGCACTTTAAGCTGGAAGAAACCCCTCACTGATGGTGGCAGCCGCATCATCTGCTACGTGCTGGAGGTTCTCAATGGTGATGACAAATACAAGGAGCTAATGAGGTCCAAAAACATGCAGTACAGTGCAAAGGATCTGGTGGAGGGCAAAGAATACACATACAGAGTCAAGGCTGTGAATGACTCAGGAGAGAGTGCTGCCAAAGAACTGAAGGTGGTCGCAAAAGACCAGATCAGTAAGTGACTTTTCATATTTAATAACCTATCGACAAAGAACTATTTAACAAAGTGTGTAAGAGTTCAAAGAAGAGTTTTAGATAGATAGATTACTTTATTCATCCTCGAAGGGAAATTAAGTTAATTAAGTTTTAAAATACTTATTCCTTCCTTCTGCAGTTCTTCCCAGCTGTGACTTGAGTGCACTGCCCAACATGTGCTACATTGCTAAGGAGGGCAGCACCGTCCGTCTGAAGATCCCGATCATCGGCAAGCCTACGCCTAAGGTCTCCTGGAAAAAAGGAGATGACGAAGACCTGACGGACACCGGCCGAGTGTGTGCAGAGTCCTCTTCAGTCAACACCACCCTCCTGATCAGGGACTGCCAGAGGAGTGATGCTTCTAAGTACACTATTACCCTGAGGAATAGTGCTGGAAGCAAGGAGTCCACCATTTTCATCAGGTAGGAGTCAAACCGTACCAGGGAATATAATTTAAGAAAATGTAATACAACATGAAGATTATTTTCTTCAAAATATTCATGCAATGCTAGTTTCAGTCATATCCATATATTACTGGCTATGTTTAAATAAGTTACAAAGGTAAAATTGATTTCCATCCCCTTTTATCTCCTTTCAGGGTGGTGGGTAAACCTGGCATCCCTATTGGACCCGTTAAGTTCAAAGATGTTACTGCCGATGGTGCTACGCTGAAGTGGGGTGCTCCAAAGGATGACGGTGGCTCAGAGATCACAAACTACATCCTGGAAAAGAGGGACTCTATCACCAACATGTGGGTGACTGTGTTGTCCACTGTGGAGACTAACACCATGAGGGTGACTGGTCTCCACGAGGGCACAGAGTACATCTTCAGAGTCTGTGCTGAAAACAAGTACGGTGTCGGAGAGGGACTTAAGTCTGAGCCCATCGTTGCTAAACATCCATTCAGTAAGTGACTATAACTTTTATATTTCAAAGGCTGAATGTTAAAGTGTTGAACTTAAGAATTCTCCTGACTGTACAATATCACTGTTTTTTTACAGATGTTCCTGATGCTCCTCCTCCACCTCAGATCATGAGCATGCTCCACGACTCCGCTTACCTGACCTGGTCTGATCCCAGGAAGACTGGAGGATCTCCAATCACAGGTGCAATCAACTTGAACACTTGACCTACTTGTTATTAACCACGTTATTTTGTATTTGTTTATATTATTTTACATACTTTTTTTTGCTTCTTATAGCACTGTAATTGATATCTATATGATGTGTGTGTGTCATGTGAGCTTAATGTGGATTGTGTTTTACCTTTACCTCCTTTTGTACTATGTTCAGGCTACCATGTTGAGTTCAAGGAGAGGAACAGTATGTTGTGGAAGAGGGCGAGCCCGACCGCCTTGATGATGAAAGAACACAAGGTAACTGGGCTGACTG
The DNA here is from genome assembly GCA_031216445.1 of Lateolabrax maculatus. Classification (NCBI taxonomy): domain Eukaryota; kingdom Metazoa; phylum Chordata; class Actinopteri; order Acropomatiformes; family Lateolabracidae; genus Lateolabrax; species Lateolabrax maculatus. Next base: position 532,196 of record CM062208.1, read on the forward strand.
AAGGTCTGGAGTATGAGTTCAGAGTCATGGCAATCAACTTGGCTGGCATAGGCAGACCAAGCGCTCCCACCGATCCACAGGTGGCCCTGGATCCCATTGGTAAGTGTAAAAAATATTGGAAACAAATATGAAAATTAACTAATTCTGTAAAATATGCAACAATGCGTTCATATTTTTGATTTCCGTATTATTAGATGCCCCAGGAAAACCTGATGTGATCAGCATCACCAGAAGCACCGTGACCCTCCAGTGGACAGAGCCACAGTTTGATGGTGGCCACAGACTGACTGGCTACATTGTTGAGAGGCGTGACCTGCCTTCTAAGATCTGGGTGAAGGCCAACAACGTGAATGTTGTGGAGCCTGCATTCACTGTAACTGACCTGCAGGAGGGCTGCAAATATGAGTTCAGAATCAGGGCAAAGAATTCCGCTGGTGCTCTCAGCCCACCCTCTGAGCAAACAGATACCATTATCTGCAGAGATGAATATGGTGAGATATAAAACCACCACTAAGATGTTGTCTCACCTGTGTCTCAGTATACTTAATGATTATTTTGGCATAACGCGCAATAAATACATTTTTTTTTGTTTTGTCCAACAGCTGCACCAACCATTATTATCGACGCTCAGGTAATGGAGGGTCTGACTGTCCGAGCCGGCGATACTATTGTCATCACCGCCACAAGCATTTTAGGCAAACCTGCACCAACCTCATGCTGGTCAAAAGGAGGAAAGTATTTTAAACCTTCCGATCTTGTTCATATTGAGACTACTGCAACTTCCTCCACTCTGTCCATCAAGTATGCTGGCAGGAAGGATTCTGGGGAGTACATAATCACTGCCAGCAACCCATTCGGTGTAAAGGAAGAAACTGTCAAGGTCACAGTTCTGGATGTTCCTGGTGCTCCTGGACCCATTGAATGCAGTGGTGTCTCCTCTGAAAAGGTCACTCTTACCTGGACAGCTCCTACCGAAGATGGAGGCTCTCCTATCAAGTATTACACCCTGGAGAAGAGAGAGACCAGCCGCCTGCTCTGGACTGTCCTTGAAGAGAAGGTCATTGACTGTCACTATGTGGCCAACAAGCTCATCCAAGGCAATGAGTACTTCTTCAGAGTCTCTGCTGTTAACCAGTACGGTGCCAGTGAGCCATCCCACTCTGAGGCAGTCAAGATGGTTGATAGATTTGGTATGTGCAGTTGGTTTACATTCTTCAATGCATCTTACATTTGTGTTAGTTTTTTTAAATAATTTAAAAATAAAATGTTGCTGTAAGATGAATACAAACTGTAGATTCATGAATGTGTTTCTTCTATCTTTGTGTGTAGGTCCTCCTGGTCCACCATCTAAACCAGAGGTTGAGAAAGTTGATGGACATTCAGCTACCGTGACCTGGAGGAGACCAGCTGAGGATGGAGGCAGTGACATCATAGGTTACTGTGTTGAGAAAAAGGAGAAAAAGGGTATGAGATGGGTCAGGGCATCCAAGAAATCCATTGCTGAGCTCAGCTATGAAGTCACTGGTCTCACAGAGGACATCGAGTATGAGTTCCGTGTTCTTGCTGAGAATAGAGCTGGCTTTGGAGAGCCAAGTGAACCATCCATGCCTGTCAGAACAGTAGTTGTTGCCTGTAAGTAAAAAGAAGAGTTTCAGCCATGAAAGGCAAACGGGGCACCAAAATCCAATATTAAAATATTTCTTATAAGAAATAAGAATTTATCTATTTTTACAGAATATTGTATTTAGTTTTAAAAAAAAACACTAACCCCTTCCTTTATGTCTGGCAGATGTTCCTGGACCTCCAGTAAATCCAAGAGTGACAGACACAACCAATACCACTGCCACTCTGAACTGGGGAAAACCTCTTGATAATGGTGGACTTCAAGTCACTGGATATTTGATAGAGCACAAGAAAGAAAGAACAGAAGAATGGGTTAGGGACACCCCTTCATCTCCACTTAGGATTACAGAGTTTGTTGTCCCCAAGCTGGAAACTGGTGCAAAATACCACTTCAGAATTAGCGCTGTGAATGCTAAAGGAGCAGGTGAACCTGCTGAAACTCAGGAACTGATTGAGATTGTAGAGCATGCAGCTGAACCTGATTTGGAGCTGGATGTTGAGCTGAGAAGAACCCTTGTTGTCAGGGCTGGCTGTTCCATTCGCCTCTTTGTGCCAATCAAGGGACGTCCTACACCTACAGTCACTTGGACCAAGGAGGATGGTCCTGTCCCACGCGCGGTAATTGACAGCACTGAGTCATTTACAATGCTGATCATCCCTGAGAGTTCAAGAATTGATGCGGGAAAATATGAGCTTACCCTGGAAAACTCTGCTGGAAAGAAGAGTGCTCCTATACACGTGAGAGTTCTGGATTCACCTGGACCTCCACTTAACTTAAAACCAGTCAAGATTGACAAGGAAAGCATTACTCTTCAGTGGGAGATGCCTCTCATCGATGGTGGAGCCAAGATCACAAACTACATAATTGAGAAGAGAGAATCAACACGCAAAGCTTTTGCTACTGCTATTACAAAATGCCCAACAACTTCAGTCAGGATCGGTGAGCTGGGTGAAGGCTGTGAGTACTACTTCAGAGTGTCTGCCGAGAATGAGTATGGTATTGGTGAGGCGGTTGAAACTGTTGATCCAATTCGTGCATCCCAGGCACCAACTCCTCCAGAGAGTATTATTCCTACTGATATCACCAAGAACTCTGTGAGCCTGGCTTGGACCAAACCCAAGCACGATGGTGGAAGCAGAGTTACGGGATATGTCCTTGAAGCCCAGAAGAAGGGAACTGATCAGTGGGCACATGTAACAACAGTCAAGAACATGGATTTCACAGTAAAGAATCTCAATGAAAATGAGGAGTACATTTTCCGTGTAATGGCTGTCAACCACTCAGGTAGAAGTGCTCCACGTCAGAGCAAACCCATTGTTGTCAAGGATTCTACTTCCCTGCCTGAGTTTGACCTCCGTGGTGTATGCCAGAAGACTGTTATTGCCAAGGCAGGAGATGACATCAAGGTTGAAATTCCAGTTATGGGACGTCCCAGACCAACCGTCTCTTGGCAAAGAGATGGCGCAGCCCTGAAGCTCACACAGAAAACCACTGTAGAAACTACTGGTTCTACTGTTATCCTCAGCATCAGTGAATGCACCAGAGCAGACAGTGGTGTATACACCATGACAGGAAAGAACATTGTTGGTTCTGTGACAGATAACATCATCGTCAAAGTACATGATGTACCTGGGCCACCCAAGGGACCAGTTAAGATTGTGGAGATATCTCGTACATATTGCATCTTTGCATGGGAAACTCCTGAGAATGATGGAGGTGTTCCAATCAACAATTACGTGGTTGAAATAAGAGACACGACTTCCCAAACATGGACAGAACTGTCTTCCACCGTCATCCGTACTATATTCAAAGCCATTCGTTTAACCACTGGATCAGAGTACCAATTCAGAGTAAAGGCTAAGAACAGATATGGTGTTGGACCACCCATCACCTCAGAGGCAGTGGTGGCTGCCTATCCATTCAAAGTCCCTGGGCCTCCTGGAACTCCTGGTGTTGTTGCATTTACCAAGGACTCAATAACAATTGGCTGGAATGAGCCTGTGTCTGATGGGGGGAATGAAGTCATTGGTTATCATGTTGAGAGGAAAGAAAGAAGCAGCATCATGTGGCATAAGATAAGCAAGGGTCTTGTGAAGGGAAACGTCTTTAAATCCACTGGTCTTGAAGATGGTGTTGCCTATGAATTCCGTGTCATGGCTGAAAACATGGCTGGAGTTGGTAAGCCCAGTAAAGCCTCAGAAGCAATACTGGCCTTGGACCCTGTTGACCCACCAGGTCAGCCTTTGCCAATATTTGTCAACAAGAATGTTATCACTATTCAGTGGACAAAGCCTGAGTATGATGGTGGCTTCAAAATCACTGGCTACACAGTGGAGAAGAGGGAACTGCCTGCTGGTCGTTGGATGAGAGCCAACTTCACCAACATCATTGAGACGGCATTCACTGTCAGTGGTCTGACGCAAGATGCCTCTTATGAATTCCGTGTCATAGCTAGAAACTCAGCAGGTGCAGTGAGCGTGCCCTCTGAGCCCTCAGACCCAATTACCTGCAAAGATGACATTATTGAGCCACGCATTATGGTTGATGCCATCTTTAAGGATGTTGTTCTTCTGAAGGCAGGAGAGTCCTTCAAACTTGATGCTGACATTGCTGGTCAACCGACCCCATCTATGGTTTGGACCAAGAATGGAAAGGAGGTTGAGAACACAATGAAACTGGAGGTTAAGTTTACAGAACTGACAACCACTCTGACCAACAAGGACTCTGTCAGATCAGATGGAGGAGAATTTGTTTTGACTGCCACTAATGTTGGTGGATTTGCTAAGCACATCTTTAATGTTAAAGTGCTTGACAGACCTGGACCACCAGTTGGACCTCTTGAGGTGTCTGAGGTCACAGCTGACAATTGTGTACTCACCTGGGCTCCACCTGCAGACGATGGCGGTGCCAAGATTGAAGGATACGTGATTGAGAAGCGTGAATCAAGCAGACTGGTTTGGACCAATGTTGTTTCAGACCTGCAAGTTACACAATACAAGGTGCCTAAGCTGCTCAAAGGAAATGAATACATCTTCAGAGTTATGGCAGTAAACAAATATGGACTTGGCGAGTCTCTTGATTCAGAACCAACTATTGCAGACAACCCGTATGTGGTTCCAGATCCTCCAGAGAGTCCTGAAGTGACAGCTATCACTAAAGATTCAATGGTTGTTATGTGGCAAGCACCTAAGAGTGATGGTGGAACTCCCATTACCAACTACAATGTTGAAAGAAAGGACAGAATAGGCCTCCGCTGGGTCAAATGTAACAAGAGGAAGGTCAAAGATCTACAATTCAAAGCAACAGGCCTTGTTGTCGGACATGAATATGAATTTAGAATTATTGCTGAGAATGCTGCTGGTGTGAGTGCACCAAGTGTCTCAAGTCCATTCTACAAGGCTACCGATGCACTATACAAGCCAGGGGCTCCATGCAACCCCAGAATCTTGGATACAACCAAGTCCTCAATTACAGTTGCCTGGAACAAACCTGTATATGATGGTGGCTCTGACATCACTGGCTACATTATGGAGACCTGCATCCCATCTGAAAAAGAGGAAGAGGAGGAATGGACCATTGTGACACCCAAAGAAGGATTTCTTGCCACCTCATTTACCATTATTAACCTGAAGGAGAACCAGGAGTACAAGATTAACATCTCTGCTCTCAACGCTGAAGGAGTTGGAGAGGCAGCATCTGTACCTGGCAATCCCAAAGCAGAGGACAGGGTCCTCCCACCTGAGATTGATTTGGATGCTGAGCTCCGCAAGGTTGTCAGTCTTAGAGCTTGTTGCTCACTTAGACTGTTTGTGCCTATCAGAGGTAGACCAGCACCACAGGCTAAATGGACCAAAGAAGATGGTGAGCCTATTGAGAGGGCAACCATTGACAGCACAACATCTTACACATCGCTTTTAATCGAAAATGTCAACAGATTTGACAGTGGAAAGTATAATCTTACAGTTGAAAACAGCTCTGGCTCCAAGACAGTTACAGTCCAAGTCAGGGTGCTTGATACACCAAGTGCCCCACAGAATCTGAAGATTACTGCTGTGACAAATGAAGCTGTCACTCTGACTTGGGATCCTCCTGTGAATGATGGAGGAGTTAAGATTAAGAACTATGTTGTTGAAAAACGCGAGTCCACAAGGAAAGCGTATGCCACTGTCAGTGCTATCTGTCATCACACCACATTCACAGTTGACCAGCTCCTGGAAGGATGCAACTATTACTTCAGAGTTTTGGCTGAGAATGAATATGGCATTGGACTGCCCATTGAGACTGGTGAATCAGTTAAAGTGTCTGAGAAACCACAGCCACCTGGCAAAATCACTCTTAAGGATGTTACCAAGAACAGTGTCACCCTCTCCTGGGAGAAGCCAGAGCATGATGGTGGCAGCAGAGTGGGCTGTTATGTTGTTGAGATCCAGCCTAAGGGTGTTGATAAGTGGACCCAGGCTGTGATTGTGAAGGAAACAGAAGCTACTATTAGTGGGCTCAATGCAGGTGAAGAATACATGTTCCGTGTAGCAGCAAGAAATGAGAAGGGAACAAGTGACCCACGTCAAATCGGGGTGCCTGTGATTGTAAAAGATCTTGTGATCGCACCTGTTGCTAAAATGTTGTTCAACACATTCAGTGTGTTGGCAGGAGAGGACCTGACAGTGGAGGTTCCATATGTTGCTCGTCCCAAAGCAGCAGTCTCATGGGTAAAAGATGGTCAGCCCCTGAAGAGAACTACTAGAGTAAACTTTGGTGCAACAGACACATTGTTGAGTCTCAAAATAAAAGAGGCAATTAGAGATGATGTTGGAAAGTACCTTATTACTCTTAGCAACACAGCAGGAGAGACAACAGCAGACATTGGCATTGTTGTTCTTGACAAACCGGGCCAGCCAGGCGGTCCAGTTAAAGTGGGAGAGGTCACTTCTGACAGTGTAACCATCTCCTGGAACCCACCAGAGTATGAAGGTGGTTGCACCATTAAACACTACATTGTGGAAAAGAGAGACACATCCACAACTAACTGGGTGGTTGTATCTCCTAACCTTGCAAGAACCAAAATCAAGGCAGGCAGGTTAAAGACTGGCTCTGAGTATCAGTTTAGAATCACAGCAGAAAACAGATATGGAAAAGGTCCAGCTCTTCAGTCAGAGTGTATTGTGGCTCAATACCCATACAAGCTCCCTGGACCACCAGGGACACCATCCATTGCAGTTTGCACCAAGGACAGCATGGTGGTTGCTTGGAATGAACCTGTGAATGATGGTGGAAGCACTATCTTAGGCTACCATCTTGAACGCAAAGAGAGAAATAGTATCATGTGGGTAAAACTTAACAAATCTCTTATTACTGACCAAACCTTCAAGACCACTGGTTTGGAACCAGGAATGGAGTATGAATACAGAGTTTATGCTGAAAACATTGTCGGAATAGGCAAAGTGAGCAAAGTGTCTGAGGGACGTATTGCTAGAGATCCTTGTGATCCTCCTGGCACCCCAGAGGCAACAAAGATCACCAAGGACTATGTGACCATTGTTTGGACCAAGCCTGAGTATGATGGTGGTGCAAAAGTTACAGGCTACATTGTGGAAAAGAAAGACCTTCCTGAAGGTCGTTGGCTGAAAGCTAACTTCACTAATGTCATTGAGACAGAATATGTTGCAACTGGACTTGTGCAGGACAATCAGTATGAGTTCCGTGTTATTGCCAGAAATGCTGCTGGTGTTTTCAGTATCCCCTCCTACAGCACCGGTCCTATCACTGCCAGGGATGAGATTGAACCACCACGCATCAGCATTGACCCACAGTACACACAGACCATTGTGGTTAATGCTGGAGACAACTTCAAGATTGATGCAGATGTTTATGGTAAACCATTGCCCTCTATCCACTGGATGAAGGGAGAGCAAGAACTGGGCAACACTATTCATAGAGAGATTAAGAACACACCCACCAAAGCCTATGTATCTGTCAAGGAAGCTAAACTTTCTGATGGAGGCCAGTACACTCTGCTACTAAAAAATCCAGGAGGAGAAAAGGCTGTGCAGGTCAATGTGGTTGTTCTAGATAAACCTGGAGAACCACAGGGACCTCTTGTTTTTACAGGAATAAACACAGACCGATGCTGCCTTGCATGGAAACCACCACTACAAGATGGTGGCAGCAAGATCTCTCACTACATTGTGGAGAGAAGAGAGACAAGCAGACTAATCTGGACTGTTGTTGACCCAAATGTTAAAAATACTTGTTTAAAGGTTACTAAGCTCCTGGAAGGTAATGAGTACATTTTCAGAGTCCATGCTGTCAACCACTTTGGAGTGGGTGCACCACTTGAATCTGATGCTGTCATAATCAAAGATCCATATGTACCCCCTGGAACACCCAAGAGCTTGGAAGTTTCAGATATTAAGAAGGATTCAATGGTGCTCACATGGGAGGCTCCTTCTGAAGATGGAGGCAGTCCTATAACTGGATACATAATTGAGAAACATGACAAAGAAGGTGTAAGATGGACCAGATGCAACAGGAAGACAGTAACTGATTTGACTTTCAAGGTTACTGGACTCCTGGAAAGCCATAGTTATGAATTCAAAGTTGCAGCCGAGAATGCTGTTGGTGTTGGTGAGCCAACCCCTGCAACTGTATTCCACAGAGCTCTTGATCCCATCTTTAGGCCTGACCCACCACACAATCCAAGGGTTGCTGACACAACTAAAACATCAGTATTCCTGTCATGGGGCAAGCCCGTCTGTGATGGAGGCTGTGAGATTCAGGGATACATTGTTGAATGCTGCACTACCACAGAGCCATCAGTGCCAGCTGAGGCACCTGCTGAAGCCCCAGCGTCAGAGGCAGCTGCCACAGATGCACCTGCAGAAGAATGGGTAATGTGCACACCACCAACAGGTATCAAGAAAACCAAGTTTGAAGTGTCAAACTTAAAGGAAAATCAGGCATACAAGTTTAGAGTATGTGCTATCAACAAAGTTGGTGTTGGTGAGCATGCTGATGTCTCTGGAGCTGTTGTTGCTCAGGACAGGGCAGAAGAGCCAGACCTTGACATTGATCCTGAACTGAGAAAGATTGTGACCATTAAGGCTGGAGCTTCCCTTAGACTGTTTATTCCCATCAAAGGAAGGCCCACTCCTACTATCAAGTGGGACAAAGATGAAGCTGCACTTAAAGAGACTGCTCAGGTTGAGGTGACCAGCAGTTACACATCCCTTGTTATTGACAAAATGAGCAGAAATGAAAGTGGAAAATACACTATCACTGCAGAGAACTCCAGTGGAACCAAATCTGCATTTGTTGTTGTCCGTGTTCTTGACACACCTAGTGCTCCTGTTAACCTGAAAGTGAAAGAAATTACAAACCAGTCAGTGACCCTGGCATGGGAACCACCTCTGTTGGATGGTGGGTCCAAGATCAGGAACTACATTGTTGAAAAGAGGGAAAGCACACGCAAAACATATGCAGCTGTTGTAACAAATTGCCATACTCTTTCATGGAAGATTGAACCACTCCAGGAGGGCTGCAGTTACTACTTCAGAGTCCTTGCTGAGAATGCACATGGCGTTGGCCTGCCTGCAGCAACTGTTGACCCTCTAAAGGTGTCAGAGGTCCCCCAGTCTCCAAAGAACTTGATTGTTACAGACCAGACCAAAACAAGCATCTCTTTGGCCTGGGAGAAGCCTGAGTATGATGGTGGTAGCAGAGTCATCCAGTATCTGCTTGAGGTGCAGCTTAAGGGCCAGGAGAAGTGGTCTGGTGTTAACACATTTAAGACAATGGAGGCAACTGTTTCCAATCTGAACCCAGGAGAGGAGTATCTGTTTAGAGTTACAGCAATCAATGATAAGGGAAAGAGTGACCCCAAAGTCCTTGCTGGTCCAGTGATGACCAAGAACTTGGTCTTTGAGCCAGATGTTCGACCAGCTTTCAGCAGCTACAGTGTCCATGTGGGTAAAGACCTGAACATCGACATTCCTATCTTTGGACGGCCTAAACCAACAGTCACATGGACTAAAGATGGAGCCCCTTTGAAGTTCACTACCAGAGTCAACATTCTCAACAAACTAACACATACAACACTGAGCATTAAGGAGGCAGCAGGCGATGATGGTGGCATGTATGGCATAAATGTTGCTAACTCAGCTGGGAAGAAGGACACAACAGTTGAGATCATTGTTCTTGACAAGCCAGGCCCTCCATCTGGCCCTGTGAGGTTTGATGAAATCACAACACAGAGTATCACTATTTCATGGGACCCACCAAAACATAATGGTGGATGCCAGATTTCAAACTACATTGTACAGAAGAGAGATACTACTTCAACAACATGGGAAAATGTCAGCATCAACTGTGCTAGAACCACCATCAAAGTGCCTAGACTGAAGACTGGAGCTGAGTACCAGTTCAAGATTATTGCTCAGAACCGCTATGGCAAGAGTCATGGCCTGGATTCATCTGCTGTGGTCGCTCAGTACCCATACAGAGAGCCAGGGCCACCAGGCACTCCTTTCATCTCTTCTCTCTCTAGGGACCACCAGATTGTTGAGTGGCATGAGCCTGTCATGGATGGAGGCAGTGCTGTTCTTGGCTACCATCTTGAAAGAAAAGAGAGGAATAGTATTCTTTGGGTCAAGATCAGCAAGACACTTATTCACGAGACTAGTTTCAAGAGTCACCCCTTGGAGGAGGGTATTGAATATGAATACAGGGTTTATGCTGAAAATATTGTTGGCATTGGAAGGTGCAGTAAAGTCTCAGAGGGCTGTGTTGCCCGTGACCCATGTGATCCTCCTGGCACACCAGAGGCCATCCATGTGACCAAAGATACCATTGTCATTCAGTGGACGAAACCAGAGTATGATGGTGGCAGTAATATAACTGGCTATACTGTGGAGAAGCGTGATCTACCAGAGGGCAGGTGGGTAAGGGCGAACTTCACTAATGTCATTGAGACACAGTTCACTGTCACTGGTCTGACTGAAAACGCACAGTATGACTTTAGAGTCATTGCTAAAAATGCCGTTGGCACCATAAGTAAGCCGTCTTACAACAGTGGACCAATCACTGCAAGTGATATGGTGGAGGCACCCAAATTCTCCATTGACCCTGCATTCACCAAAACTATTACCATCAATGCAGGAGAGACATTCCATCTAGATGCCGATGTCCGTGGCAAGCCACTGCCTACAATCCAGTGGTTCAAGGATGAAAAAACAATTGAGAACACACTCCGACTAGAGATCAAAAACACAGAAAACCATGCAATGATTATTATTAAGGACTCTGTTAGAATTGATGGTGGAATTTATACACTCCAGCTGACAAATGAGGCTGGCAGTGAAACTGTTCCATTTGAGGTCTTGGTCCTGGACAAGCCCAGCTCATGTGAAGGACCCCTCCATGTTACTGGAGTAGCTGAAGATAGATGCACACTGGTATGGCGTGCCCCTCTAAATGATGGAGGTAGTCCTATTACACACTACGTCATCGAGAGAAGAGAGACCACCCGTCTAGCGTGGACTGTTGTTTGTAATAGATGTGACACCACATGCTACAAAGTCACCAAATTACTGGAAGGCAATGAGTATATGTTCCGTGTCACCGCAGTTAACAGCTATGGTGTTAGTGAGCCACTGGAGTCTGGAGGAGTGATTATGAAAACTCCATTTGTTCCTCCTGGTCCACCTCACATTGAGGATGTATCCAACATTGCCCACGATGGCATGACCATCACTTGGTCTGTCCCTGAGAATGATGGCGGCAGTGAGATTACCAATTACATTATTGAAAAGAAGGACAGAACTGGAATCAAATGGACCCGATGCAACAGACAGAAGGTCACTGATCTCTCCTTTAGAGCTACAGGCCTATCCACCGGCCATGAATATGAGTTCAGAGTGGCTGCTGAGAATGTAGTTGGAGTGGGAGAGCCAAGCCTTCCAAGTTCATACTACAAGGCCTCTGATCCCAAGTACAAACCTGGTGCCCCAGCTTATGTGAATGTGATTGACTCTACAAAGAGTTCTATCACAGTGTCATGGGGTAAGCCTTTGTCTGATGGTGGCAGCGCCATTCAAGGATACATTGTTGAAGTCTGCAAGGCTGAGGAAGAGGAATGGACCATGGTTACTCCCCCCACTGGCCTACGTGTCAACAAATATGAAATTACCAAACTTACTGACGGTCAGGAGTACAAGATACAGGTGTGTGCTCTGAACAAACTGGGAGTTGGTGAACCAGCAGCTCTCTCTGGAACAGCTAAGCCAGAGGAGAGAGTGGACCCACCACAGATCCACCTTGATTCTGAGCTGAGGAAGGGCATTACTGTGAAAGCTGGTGGATCTGTAAGAATCCACATTCCATTCAAGGGCAGGCCAACACCTGAAATTAAGTGGACTAAGGATGAAGGAGACCTGACTGAAAAGGCAGTGGTTGAAAAAGCTCTCAACTTCACACACCTGTCCATTGATTCATGTGACAGGAGTGACTCAGGAAAATACACCCTGAGCCTGACAAACAGCAGTGGCTCTGTGTCTGAGTTTGTTGCTGTCAAAGTCCTTGATACACCCGGGGCCCCACAGAATCTTGTGGTTAAAGAAGTCAAAAAGGACTCTGTCACTCTTGTATGGGATGCCCCACTGATTGATGGAGGTTCCAAAATCAAGAACTATGTTATTGATAAACGTGAATCAACCAGAAAGGCATATGCAAATGTATCCACAAAATGCAACAAGACAACATTTAAAGTTGAAAACTTGGTTGAAGGCGCTATGTACTATTTCAGAGTCATGGCTGAGAATGATTATGGAATTGGCCAGGCTGTTGAAACAAAGATGGCTTCCAAGGCCTCAGAGGTACCACTGCCTGTTGGAAAAGTCTTCCTCACTGATGTTACCAAGGCCAGTGCCTCACTGGCCTGGGAGAAACCTAAGCATGATGGAGGCAGTAGAATTGGTGGCTACCTAATTGAGATGCTACCTAAGGGTACAGATAAGTGGGGAGTTGCAACAAATACAAAGACATGCGAGGGCACTGTCAAAGGCCTCACAGCTGGAACAGAATACCAATTCCGTATCATTGCTTACAATGAAAAAGGAAAGAGTGAGCCAACGGCACTTGCTGCACCCGTTGTTGCCAGTGACATGACCATTGAGCCAAGCATTAAGATGCAATTCAAAACTTACAGTGTATTAGCTGGAAAAGATCTGAAGTTGGAGTTCCCTGTGCTTGGCAGGCCCAAACCTAAAGTCACCTGGTCCAAGGATGGTCAGCCTTTGAAGGTGACATCCAGAGTCAATGTGGTAGACACTCCAACAACAACTGGAATTCAAATTACTGAAGCATGCAAGGAGGACTTTAGTAAATATTCCATTACAGCAACCAATGCTGCAGGCACAGTCACTGAAGATGTGACTGTCATTATCCTTGACAAGCCTGGTCCACCAACAGGTCCAGTCAAGGTTGTTGAAGTGAGCAACAACTTTGTCCATCTCTCCTGGGAGCCCCCAGTGTACACAGGTGGATGCCAGGTAAAAAACTATATAGTGGAGAAGAGAGACACCACCACCACAACATGGCAGTCAGTCACCACACAGCTTGCTAGAACAGCTTTCAAGGTCACCAAGCTGAAGACTGGTGCAGAATACCAATTCAGAATCATAGCTGAAAACAGATATGGAAAGGGTGCGTCTCTGGACTCCAAGGCCATTGTTGTGCAATATCCATACAAACAACCAGGGCCTCCAGGAACACCACGTGTCAAATCTGCAACAAAGGAAATGATGATCATTGAATGGAATGAGCCTGTCAATGATGGTGGAAGTGCAGTTATTGGTTACCACCTGGAAAGCAAGGAGAGAAGCAGCATCTTGTGGAATAAACTGAACAAGACTCTCATCACTGATACTGAGTTCAAGATCTGCAATCTTGACGAGGGTGTTGGATATGAATTCAGAGTCTATGCTGAAAATATTGTTGGCATTGGCAGATGCAGTAAAGTGTCTGAGTCCTTTGTTGCTCGTGACCCATGTGATCCACCCGGTGCTCCTGAAGCGGTATCTATTTCTAAGAACCTAATCAAAATTCAGTGGACCAAACCTCAGTATGATGGTGGTAGCAAAGTGAATGGATATATTGTAGAAAGGAAAGACCTTTCCTCCCCTGATGGGCGCTGGGTAAGAGCTAACTTTACTAATATAATTGAGACTGAGTATACTGTCACTGGTCTGACAGAGAATGAGCAATATGAATTCAGAGTTATTGCGAGAAATGCAGCTGGAGTCTTCAGCGAGCCATCTGACAGCTCTGGACCTATTACTGCTACTGATGAAATTGAACCACCAAGGGCCTCAATGGACCCCAAATACAAGGATGTCATTGTTGTCAATGCTGGAGAAAACCTGCTTCTTGATGCAGACATCTATGGAAAACCAGTTCCTGATGTTGTCTGGCTAAAAGAGGGCAAGGAAATGGACAGAGCCCTGCGCATTGAAGTGAAAACTACACAGAAACGTGCAGCCATAACTGTTAAGGATGTAACCAAGCTTGACAGTGGCCACTATGACCTCATCCTTAAAAATCTGGGTGGTACCAAAACCATTCCTATCACTGTCAAAGTCCTTGACAAACCAGGCCCACCCATTGGACCCATAAAGGTGACAGGAATCATGGCTGACAGGTGCATCCTTTCTTGGTCTGAGCCAACTCTGGATGGTGGGGCTAATATCTCACACTATGTCTTGGAGAAGAGAGAGACTAGCAGGCTGTCCTGGACTGTGGCTGCACCTAATATCAAGACTCTGTACTATAAACTAAAAAATTTGCTCCCTGGAAATGAATACATTTTCAGAGTCAAGGCAGTCAATAAATACGGTGTTGGCGATTATCTTGAGAGTGAACCCATCATTGCACGCAATCCTTACAAGCCACCTAGTGCTCCTGGAAGTCCAGAAGCAAGTCAGATCACAAAGGACTCTATGGTTCTATCATGGACCGCTCCAGAACAGACTGGTGGGGCTGATATTGAAGGCTACCACCTTGAAAAACGTGACAAAGATAGTGTAAGGTGGACAAAATGCAACAGACAAAAGCTGACTGACAGCCACTTCAAGGTCACAGGTCTGATGACAGACCACTTCTATGAGTTCCGTGTTTATGCTGAGAATGAGGTTGGAATGGGAGATCTCAGTGAACTGTCGCTATTGTACAGAGCATGTGATGCCACAACACCACCTGGACCTCCACACCATCCTAAGGTGACAGACTACACAAAGTCTTCTGTGTCTCTGTCCTGGGGAAAACCTGACTTTGATGGTGGTGCTTATATCAAGGGCTACATTGTTGAAATGAGAGAGTATACACCAGTGCCTGAATCAATGGAGGAGGCAGAAGTAGCACCAGCAGTAGTGGCGCCAGTTGAAAAAGAATGGACCATGTGCACTCCACCCACAGGCATTCAAGCCACTAAACTTACTATCACAGACCTGAAGGATGGTGGAGAGTACCAGTTCCGTGTATGTGCTATCAACTCTGAGGGAGTAGGGGAGGCTGCTAATGTCCACAGCACTGTGGTTACATCTGACAGGGCAGAAGCACCAGAGATTGAGCTGGATGCAGAGCTTAGAAAGGTGATATCTGTCCGTGCAGGTGGAACTCTGCGTCTGTTTGTCACCATCAGAGGAAGGCCTGAACCTGTTGTGAAATGGGAGAAGGTTGAGGGTACTCTCACAGAGCGTGCTGCAATCGACACCACCAGTTCTTACACCATGCTTGTCATTGACAATGTTAACCGCTTTGACAGTGGAAAATACTCATTAACACTGGAGAACAGCAGTGGTGCAAAATCTGCTATTGTTGCTGTGAGAATTTTGGATACACCAAGTGCACCACAAAACTTTGCTGTGAAGGAGCTCAAGAAGGATTCAGTTACTCTTGCCTGGGATACACCACTTACTGATGGTGGTTCTAAAATCACAAACTACATTGTAGAGAAGAGAGAGTCTGTCAGGAAGGCCTATACTACTGTCACCAGCAACTGCACAACCAACTCATTCAAGATTGAAGAGCTGCCTGAGGGTGGGACTTTCTACTTCAGAGTCTGTGCTGTTAATGAATATGGCCAGGGACAGATGGTTGAAACCAAAGAAGTCAAAGTGTCTGAGGTACCTCTGCCACCAAGCAAAGTTACCCTTGTAGATGTGACAAAGACCAGTGTGTCACTGGCATGGAACAAACCTGCTCATGATGGTGGAAGCAAAGTAATGTGCTATAATGTAGAATTTAAGCCCAAGAGTGGAGATAAGTGGGGTGCAGCATGTACAGTCAAGGTGCCTGAGGCAACTATTCCTAATTTGACTCCCAATGAAGCCTATTTATTCAGAGTTGTTGCAATCAATGAGAAGGGAAAGAGTGAGCCAAAGGATCTTGGCTTGCCTGTGGTTGCCAAGGATGTTGCAATTGAACCATCTATCAATTTACTGTTCACCACATACAGTGTGAAGGCTGGAGGTGACCTCACTCTTGAGGTTCCAGTAAGAGGCAGGCCAAAGCCTGTTGTATCCTGGAAGAAGGATGGCCTTCCTTTGAAGCAAACATCATCAGTGACTATCTTAAACACTGCAACCTCATCCAAAATTATCATGAAAGAGGCTAGCAAAGAACATGTTGGCAAGTATGAGATCACTCTGGCCAACACAGCAGGAACTGTCACAGCAGATATTGGAGTGGTTGTCCTTGATAAACCAAGTCCACCTAAAGCCATTAAGGTGGATGCTGTGACTTCAGACAGTATCACACTGTCCTGGTCTCCACCAGATTATGATGGTGGCTGCTCCATCAGTAACTATATTGTGGAGAAGAGAGACACAAACACACAAGAATGGCAGATGGCAGCAAGTAATGTGGCTAGAACATCTTTCAAGGCTGGCCGCCTGACACATGGAGCCGAGTACCAATTTCGCATATATGCAGTCAACCGTTATGGAAAGAGTACATATCTGGATTCACCTGGAATCACTGCTCAGTTTACCTTCAAACAACCTGGACCTCCTTCCACACCTATAGTGAAGTTGGCCACAAAGTCTTACATGTTGGTGACTTGGAATGAGCCAGTCAATGACGGTGGTAGTCCTGTTGTGGGCTACCATCTGGAGAGGAAGGAGCGCTCCAGCATTCTTTGGACAAAGATGAATAGAGGAATGATCAAAGATACAGAATACAAAGTTAATGCAATTGAAGAGGGAATGATATATGAATACCGTGTCTATGCTGAAAATATTGCTGGTATTGGTAAATGCAGCAAGGCCTGCGAAGGTGTAGCAGCCAGAGATCCATGTGATCCTCCAGGCACACCTGTAGTTACTGCTGTTACCAGAACATCTGTCTCCTTGTCTTGGGATAAACCAGAGTATGATGGTGGAGCCAAGGTTTCTGGCTACACCATTGAACGCAGAGACCTTCCTGAAGGACGCTGGACAAGGTGCAACTTCACCAATGTGCCTGAGACCCGCTATGATGTGACAGGCCTTACAGAGAACAGCCAGTATGACTTCCGTGTCATTGCTAAGAATGCAGCTGGATTGTTCAGTGAACCATCTTACAACACTGGCCCCATCACTGTCAAGGATGATGTGGATCCACCACGCATAATGATGGATGTTAAGTTCAGAGAGACATTGCTTGTAAAAGCAGGAGAGACTCTAAGGATTAATGCTGACCTTGCTGGACGTCCTGCCCCTGTCATTTCCTGGACCAAGGATGGCAAAGAGATTGAGCTGAGAGCCAGAATCCAGATTGTTTCAACAGATAACAGCACTTCTGTCATTGTGAAGGATTGCATCAGAAGAGATTCTGGACAGTATGCCTTGACTCTACAGAATATTGCAGGAACAGTTACCATGCCAATAAATTGTGTGATTCTAGATAAGCCAGGACCCTCAGCAGGACCTCTGCAGATCACAGGCCTCACCGCTGCAGAGTGCACTTTGTCATGGGGCCCTCCCCAGGAAATTGGTGGTGCTGACATCACACATTATGTTGTTGAGAAGCGTGAGACCAGCCGCTTGGCTTGGACAGTGGTGAAAGGAGACGTTAAAAAAACATACTTCAAAGTCACAGGACTGCTCAAGGGCAACGAATATCTCTTCAGGGTTTTGGCTGTCAACAAGCATGGACTTGGTGAGCCTCTGGAGAGTGATGCTGTAAAGATTACAGATCCATACACTTTTGCCACTGCTCCAACTAGTGTTGATGTCACTACCATAACTGGAGATTCAATGACCCTCACCTGGTGCAAGCCAGTCAGTGATGGAGGCAGCCCCATCACTGGATATGTGATTGAACGCCGTGAGAAGACAGGTATGCACTGGATTCGTGTGAACAGAGATCCAGTTGTTGAATGTACCACAGTTGCAACCAAACTGCGCAAGGGTTGCGAGTATGACTTCAGAGTCTATGCTGAAAATGCTGCTGGTCTGAGTCCTCCAAGTGAACTATCTGCATCATTCAGAGCATTAGATCCTTTGGTGGTTGCTTCTCGCCCAACCAAGCCAAAGATTGTCAGTTCAACCAAGGACAGTGTGTCTATTGTCTGGAAACCACCAACAGATGATGGTGGTGCTCCCATTCTTGGATACAGTGTAGAATACAGAGAATACATCCGCAAACCAGAGCCAGAAGTTGAGGAAGAAGAAGAAGAATATGAGGAGGAGGAGGAAGAAGTCCCAGAATCACCTGAAGAACTAGCAAGATGGGTTGAGGCTATCCCTCTCACCAAGAGCTTGGAGTTCACAATCACTGGACTAAAGACAGATGCAGAATATGAATTCTGTGTTAGGGCAATAAACAAAGTTGGAAGCAGTGTGCGTAGCCCATGTTCAGATGGAGCTGCAGCTATGGACAGAACTGCAGAGCCATCATTTGATGTTGACATTGAGATGCGTAAAGTACTTATTGTTAAGAATGGCACAGCATTCACTCTTAATGTACCATTCAAGGGAAAACCTGTGCCATTAGTGGCATGGGCCAAGGAGGGTGTTGATCTAAATGTCAGAGGAACCATTGAATCAACAGAATCTAGCACTTCACTGACCATTGAGAAATCAACTAGAAATGACTCTGGAGAGTACTGCGTTACTATTGAATCACCATTGGGAAAAGCAACATTGCCCATAGTTGTCAAGGTGCTCGACTCTCCTGGACCCCCTGTCAATGTTAAAGTTTCAACAGTGACCAGAGATTCTGCAACCCTCTCCTGGGAAGCTCCAGAGATTGATGGTGGTGATGCAGTAAAGGCATACCATATTGAAAAACGCGAGGCCAGTAAGAAGGCCTGGGTGTCTGTGACCAGCAACTGCCACGCTCTGACTTACAAGGTGGAAGACTTGCAGGAGGGAGCTATGTATTACTTCAAAGTTATTGCAGAAAATGAGTATGGAGTGGGTGTCCCTCAGGAGGCCAAGGCAGGAACAAAGATTACAGGTAACATATGAACTGACATTTTTTAAAGGTAGTTGCTGTGAAGTTTATTTTACACAACCATTATCGTTTTGACAAAATGTGGTCAATGAATTTTCCTACTGTCTAATACAGAGGTACCAACTCCACCCATGAAACTTGGAATTGCAAATGTTACCAAGGACAGCGTTACGATTGCCTGGACAAGACCAGAATATGATGGCGGTAGCAGAGTCACTGGTTACCTTATTGATGCCCTTGAGAAGGGACAGACCAAGTGGGTGAAGTGTGCCACTGTGAGGACCATTACCCACACCATCAAGAACCTGAGGGAGGGTACTGAGTACTTCTTCAGAGTCCGTGCTGAGAACCACGCTGGACTCAGTGAACCAAAGGAGATGATCGTGCCCGTTATTGTCAAGGAGATACACGGTATTATCTCTAGCTTTGTATTAGTTATGTTATTCATATTGGGTTTTTTCAAAACAGGATGCCGTGCATAAAAAATATAATTTTATATATTTGAGTTTATATTTTTTAATCAAAGGTAATACATAATGTTAAATAATGACTGGAAATGCGATATTATCATGTAATGAAAATGTATACTTCTAGATACTTTTTGAAAAGCAGTGAAATTTGTGGAACAATGGAGTTTGATGGGGGTACTAGTTTGAAGGTGACATGACTTATCACATTCCTTTGTTATTTTTTTTCGACAGAGGCTCCAGAGTTTGACCTGAAGAACTACCCCAAGAATACAGTTTATGTGAGAGCAGGATCCAACCTGACCTTTGAAATTCCTCTCACTGGCAGGCCCATGCCTAAGGTGACAATGTCCAAGAACAATGTTGTCATCAAGGGCTCCAAGAGACTGCTAACAGAAGTAACTCCAGACAGTTTAATCATCACGCTAAATGAAAGCATTTCAAGTGATGCTGGCAAATACGAAGCCACCGCCTCAAATGCAGGAGGTACCACCAAGATCTTCATAATCTTTGTTGTGCTGGACAGACCTGAATCTCCTGTTGGTCCAGTCGAGATTGGAGAGGTTGGAGAGACCACAGTATGTCTGAAATGGGCTCCTCCAGAGTATGATGGTGGCAGTCCTGTTACCAACTACATTGTTCTTAAACGTGAAACTAGCACTCCTTCCTGGGCAGAGGTGTCAACTAGCATTGCAAGATGCTTGATCAAAGTAACTAAGCTGACCAAGGGAGAGGAGTATCAGTTCAGAATCAAGGCTGAGAATCGCTTCGGTGTCAGCAACCACATTGACAGCAAGCCAGTCATGATAAAGCTTCCATACAGTAAGTCAATAGGTTTGAATTCAAAATGACAAGATTAAGTGTAGCTTTGATGCTTTTAACAATTTTTTGGTTGAGTTACAAACAGATGTACTATCTGGAGGATAAATAATGTTCCTGTGACAACTTTTATGTTATGGATTATGAATCTTTCTGAACACTGACATGAATGCTGTCCATTACAGCCATCCCTGGACCTCCATCCACACCATGGCTTGGCTTTGTATCTAGAGAGAGTCTGACAGTCTGTTGGAATGAGCCAGTCAACGATGGTGGAAACCCTGTGATTGGATATCATCTCCAGATGAAGGAGAGGAGCAGCATCCTCTGGCAGAAGATTAACAAGACAGCAATCCCAGGAAACCAGTGGCGAGTCACAAACATCTGCCCTGGCGTCATCTATGAATTCAAGGTGGCAGCTGAAAATGCTGCCGGTATTGGAAAGATGAGCAAGACCTCTGAAGAGGTGCTTGCTATTGATGCCTGCGGTAAGTGTTTTTAATTTTGATCTTCATCTCCAGTTTTAAGGGGACCCGCAGCCTTAAGTAATATGAGAGCTTACACTAAAAAAAAAATTCCTCACTGTAGTTTCATTAAAATTGCATCTTTCTCACTTATAGAGCCACCAGCAAATGTCCATATCACAGAAGTCACCAAGAACTCAGTCAGACTGGCCTGGCAGAGGCCTCCATACGATGGTGGCAGCAAGATTACTGGGTACAGTGTGGAGAGGAGGGAAGCTTCCACTAGCAGATGGGTGAAGGCCAACTTCACAAATATCATTGAGATGGGCTTCACTGTATCTGGACTGAACCAGGATGAGTCTTATGAGTTCAGAGTGTATGCCAAGAATGCTGTTGGGTCTGTTAGCAACCCATCTCTCATTGCTGGCCCAGTCACTTGTGTTGACGCATGTGGTGAGTTTTTGATTTACATTTATGGTGACATGTCTTGTTTACTTTTGTTGGATTTATTTATACATCACTTATTTTAATATCTCTTGTTCCACAGGTGCCCCAGCCATTGACCTTCCCCCAGAGTATCTGGATGTGGTTCAGTACAAGGCTGGAGCTTCAGTTAAACTTAGAGTTGGAATCATTGCCAAGCCTCTGCCAACCATTGAATGGCTCAAGGATGGAAAAGAGCTGGTAGCAACCTCTACCATGTCTGTCGAAAGCACAACTGACTCTTCTGCTGTACTGATCAAGGATGCAGCTCGCCTTCACACAGGCTCATATGAGGTCAAGATCAAGAATGTTCTGGGCACAGCATCTGCAACCATCAGGATTGAAATCTTAGGTATTTAGAAATTCCTGTCTCACCCCTTCATGTTTCCATAATTCTGAATCTCTAATCAATTTGAATTGAAATACTCTTATTTAATACAGTCTTCCATCATCCTTGCATTTAGTTTTCATATGCTCTTCCTTTTTTTAACCTCCCCTAAGACAAACCTGGACCCCCAGCTGGCATCATTAACTTCAACTCCATCACAGCAGACAAGATCATATTCACATGGGAGCCTGTGCCTGAGTCTGACCAGGGTGGTTCTAAGGTGACCCACTACATTGTTGAGAGGCGCGAAACCAGCCGAGTGGTCTGGTCGACAGTTTCAGATAAGCACGAGCAGACACACATCACCGTCTGCAAGCTGCTGCGGGGAAATGAGTATGTGTTCCGCGTAATGGGTGTTAATAAGTACGGAGTTGGAGAGCCACTGGAGTCGGAGCCTGTCATCGCTAAGAATGCCTTTGGTACGTTTTGTGCTGTAGAGTAATAAATATGATTGTCAATGTGAAGTCATAGCAGATTTTATGATTGAGCTTCTACAGTTGTCTAGCTCTTTGAGTTGTGCTGTTAGGTAATACCAAATAGTTACTCTGCAAGTATACCGTTTTGTTTTTTTGTAATTCTCATCAAAATTGTTACATATGTTATCATTTCCATTTTCTTAATGTGTTTGTGATTTATTTAGTAACTCCTGGCCAGCCTCATACTCCTGAGGTGAATACCACCACGAAGTCCACCATGGTGGTAGAATGGGAAAAACCAGGTGTAGACGGAGGTAGCACTGTGACAGGCTACTACCTGGAGAGACGCGACAAGAAGAGCTCCCGCTGGATCAGAGTTTACAAAGACCCTATCACTGACATCAAACAGACTATCTACCATCTGACAGAAGGAAACGAGTACCAGTATCGCGTTTGTGCCATTAACAAGGCTGGAGAAGGCCCGTTCTCTGATGCATCCGACTACTACAAAGCTGCAGATCCAGTTGGTAAGTGGTTTAACATTCATAGAGTTCCAACAAAAACAAGATAAATGACCACCCCACCTTACAAATACATTTTACTTACAGAAACACCAGATGAGCCTTGCAAGCTGAAGGTGGTGGACTCCACCAAGACATCCATCACCATGGCCTGGTCCAAGCCAGAATGGGATGGAGGCAGTGAGGTTACCAGCTACATGGTGGAGAAGCTTGTTGAGGGAGAGCAAGAATGGGCTATGATTACCTCCAAGGGAGAGGTCAAGACAACAGAGTACACAGTTCATGACTTAAAACCAGATGTCAACTACTTCTTCAGAGTCTCTGCTGTCAACTGTGCTGGCCGTGGAGAGCCTCTGGAGATGACTGAGCCTGTGCAGGCTAAGGATATCCTGGGTAAAATAATCACTGATGTTAAAAATATGTATTGTGTGAAGTGCATCTTGTTTTGTTCTTACATTGCTCACATATAAGCATTCCCTGTGTGACCTTGATTATTTTTCATGATTTTCACAGAGGAGGCCCAGATTGACTCAGATGTGGCCATGAGAACTCACTACATTGTGAAGGCTGGCAAGGATGTGGAGCTGTCTGTTCCTCTGAAGGGCAGACCTGCTCCCACTGCTTCCTGGAGCAAGGGAGAAGAATGCATCGATCGTGACCTCAAATATGAGTTCCACCACTCAGACACTACGACAGTCCTTGTTATGCGTGAAGTGACCAGGCTTGACACTGGAAAGTACTCAGTAAAGATAGAGAATGGTGTAGGAGAGCCCAAGACGCTGACCCTGTCTGTGAAGGTCCAGGATACTCCAGCTCAGTGCAGAAATCTGGTCCTGAAGGATGTGACCCGTGGAAAGGTCACTCTCTGCTGGGAGCCTCCACTCCTCGATGGTGGTGCTGAAATCACAAACTACATTGTTGAGAAAAGGGACTCCTCGAAAAGATCCTACTCTGCAGTGACAAGCAAATGCACAGACACATCATACACCATTGAAGATCTCTCAGAGAAGACATCCTTCTTCTTCCGTGTGTTAGCAGAGAATGAGAATGGTGCTGGTGATCCGTGTGAAACACTTGAGCCTGTGAAGGCTACAGAGACTCCAGGACCAGTCAAACAGGTTTCTATGAAGGATTCTTCCAAGACGTCTGTCAAACTGCAGTGGCTGAAGCCTGATTATGATGGCGGCAGCATCATTTCTGACTACATCATTGAGAAGAAGCTCAAAGATGAAGAATGGTCCTTGGGAGGAACCAGCAGGCAGTGTGAGTTTGAGGTCAAGAAACTCAAGGAGCACTCAAATGTGTTCTTCAGAGTTGCTGCCAGGAATGAGAAGGGACAGGGCGACTTTGTTGAGATTGGGCCTATCAAGGTCATTGACTACATTATCACACCCGAGGCAAGCCTTGCAGAGTACCCAGACGGCACTGTAAGTGTTCGCTTGGGTCACAATGTGCACATCGAACTGCCATACAAAGGTAAACCCAAACCTTCTGTTTTGTGGCTAAAGGACAACCTGCCACTGAAGGAGAGTGACCAAATCCGCTTCAAGAAGACAGAAAGCAAAGCCACTCTAATGATTAAGAATGTCAAAAAGGAGAATGAGGGCAAATACACCCTGACCCTTGACAATAAAGTCAATAGGAGATCCTTCCACATCCATGTCATTACACTTGGACCACCATCAAAGCCTGTTGGACCCATCCGACTGGATGAAGTAAGAGCTGAGAGCATCATGATCTCCTGGGATGAACCTAACGATGACGGCGGTGGAGACATTACCTGCTACTCTGTGGAGAAGCGTGACACCTCCCAGTCTGACTGGAAGATGGCCTGTTCCAGCGTACAGGCTACTCAGTTCAAGGTCTCCAACCTGATCAAGGGTGTCCAGTACCAGTTCAGAGTCTGTGCTGAGAATAGATATGGTGTTAGCGAGCCTCTGGTCTCACAGATGGTCATTGCCAAGCACCAGTTCAGGCCTCCCGGCCCACCAGGCAAGCCTGTTGTGTACAATGTCACCAATGATGGCATGACCATCCAGTGGGAGCAGCCCATCTATGATGGAGGTACCCCCATCCAAGGCTTCCATGTGGAGAAGAGGGAAAAGAACAGCATCATGTGGCAAAAGGTGAACACAGTACTGATCAAAGAAACAGATTACAGGATCTTGGAACTCATTGAAGGCCTTGAGTACTCGTTCAGAGTCTTCGCCCAGAATGATGCCGGCTTCAGTCGAATGAGTGATGAGAGCAAGCCAACCATGGCTGTCAGTCCTGTTGGTGAGTGTTAATTCAGACAATTACATTATTCTGTTTCCTCGTTACACTTTGAAACCCACAGCATACTGGAACTTTAATAAAATAATTTCTTCTTTAAAACTTGACTAACATGTAGTTAGAATGAAACCACTTGATAAGTGGTTTGGTCAAACAGAAAATAAGTTAAAAGATGTACAACATGTCTTTCAGATCCTCCTGGCCAGCCAGACTACACTGATGTGACTAGTGACTCAATCGCACTTAAATGGGATGCACCCAAACGTGATGGTGGCAGCAAGATTACCGGCTACAACATTGAGAAACGCCAGGGACATGGTCGTTGGTTCAAGGCCAACTTGACCGACGTACATGACTGCCAGTACACAGTCACTGGGTTGGCAACAAATGAACGCTATGAGTTCAGAGTGATAGCCAGAAATGCCATTGGCGTCGTCAGTCCTCCCTCCAACTCTTCTGGCTTGATTGTAGTCAGAAGTGAGAACGGTGAGTAATGACAGGAGGCAAGAGCCTAGAGGGTTGTCATATTGAACCTCAGGACTGATGGGTAAATAATGTAGTTGATGAGCACTGCTAGTGTTGCCCTTTAGTTACTTCTCACTGGCTAAAAGAGAGTGTAAACTATACATCTCAACTCATCTTTCTGGTAATTACATCTTTAAGCTCAGTAAAGCTACACACTTATCTAATGCCTCCCCTTTTCTCAAAACCAGCTTCTCCAAATATTGAGTTTGGCCCAGAGTACTTCGAGGGTTTGACAGTCAAGGCAGGAGACAACATCAGGCTGAAGGTAACCATCACTGGACGCCCTGTTCCTAAGGTCGTCTGGTACAGAGATGGTGTGGAGATTACCAAAAAGATGATGGACATTATCAATGTAGCTGGATCCAGCACCCTGTTTGTCAGGGATGCTGATCGTACACACCGCGGTCTCTACACTGTGGAGGCTACCAATGGATCTGGAAGCAAAAAGGAGAACATCCTTGTTCAAGTCCAAGGTAAGCAGTTTCTTCTCTTTATATTGCAGTGCAATTGTTAAAACCACTGCATTTATTTATGTTCTAACAATCTCAAACACCTGATGCAGACACACCTGGGGAGCCAGTAGGACCCATCACTTTCAGCAACATCTCAGAGGGCAAGTGCAGTCTGTCTTGGAACCCACCAGAGAATGACGGCTGCTCCGAGATTTCGCATTTCATCATTGAGAAGCGTGAGACCGCCAAAATCTCCTGGGCCTTGGTGTCTGATGAATGTAGGGAGTGCACTTTCAATGCAACCAAGCTCATCAAGACCAATGAGTACCAGTTCAGGGTCTCTGCTGTTAATAAGTTTGGAGTTGGCAGACCTTTGGAATCCAGCCCCATCATTGCACAGCTGCAATATAGTAAGTGTAAAGTTTTTATTTATTTAATATTTCAGACAGTTAAAAAATTCTATAATTAGGTTTCTATTTAGCCATTGCATTTATATATCACAATTGCTTCCCTCAGCAACTCCTGATGCTCCTGGCACTCCTGACGCTACTGAAGTGACAGGAGAGAGCATCACCCTTTCCTGGACTCCTCCAACATCTGATGGAGGAAACCCCATTCAGTATTACATGCTGGAGAAACGAGAAAAGAAGACCGTCCGATTCTACAAAGTGATTACCAAGAAGCCCATCGTTGAGTGTGCTCACAAGGTGCTCCACCTGACAGAGGATATGGAATACGAGTTCCGTGTGATGGCCGTGAATGACGCTGGTGTTGGAGCCCCGAGCAATATCTCTATGCCTATCAAAGCCGCTGAGCCAAAGGATATTCCTTGTGCGCCATCTGTGATCTGTGTGTCTGACTCCACCAACACCTCCATCAGCCTGGAATGGACAAGGCCTGCGGATGACGGAGGCATGGAGATCCTGGGATATATTATTGAGATGGTGAAGGGAGAGGAGACAGAATGGAAGAGAGTAAAGGAGGAGTTGGTTGCCGAAACACATTACGAAGTAACTGGTCTACAGACAGGAGCTGAGTACAAGTTCCGTGTCGCAGCTGTCAATCACGTGGGTAGAGGTGAGGACAAGGAGACTCCAGAGCCTGCTCAGGCTGTAGACAGGCTAACACCACCACAGGTGGATATTGACGCCACCTTCAAGCAGACACACATTGTCAAGGCTGGATGTTCAGTGTGCCTGGGCATCCACTTCAGAGGCAAGCCAATTCCTACTGCCACCTGGGTGAAGGAAGAAGGAGAGCTGGGTGTCATGTCAGAGATCACAACTACAGATGGCTACAGTTCATTAAGTATTGAAAACTGCTCAAGAAATGATACAGGCAAATACACTGTTAACCTGGAGAACGCCAGTGGCAGCAAGGCCATTACATTCACTGTAAAGGTGATGGACACGCCTGGAGCCCCACAGGCTGTTGCCTTCAAGGAGGTGTCGAGAGGCTCAGTCACACTTATCTGGGAACCTCCCCTCAATGATGGTGGAGCACGAATCCATCACTATATTGTTGAGAGGCGTGAAGCTAGTCGTCGTACTTGGCAGCAGTCTGGTGGCAATTGCACACAGCACATCCTGAAGATCCAGGACCTGCTGGAGGGAGTGCCATACTTCTTCAGAGTCTCAGCCGAGAACCAGCACGGTGTGGGTGAGCCGTTTGAGCTCACTGAGCCTGTCATTGCCACTGCAGAGCCAGCATCTCCAAAGAGAATGGACATCCTTGACACCACAGACAACTCTGTGCTACTTGGGTGGCTGAAACCAGAGCATGACGGCGGTAGCCGCATCCAGAGTTACGTCATTGAGGCTAAGCCAAAGGGTACAGACAAATGGGTAGTGGTTGGCAACACCAAGAATCTGACCTATATGGTTGAAAGGCTCAACAAGGGTGATGAGTATGACTTCCGTGTGAAGGCTAAGAATGAATCCGGCTACAGTATGCCGAGGGAAACTCTGATTCCTGCACTGGTCAAAGAGCCTCACATTGAACCTGCTGCTGACCTCAGTGAGATCACCAACCAGCTCATCACATGTAGGTCTGGCAGTACCTTTACCATTGATGTTCCCATCAGTGGTAGACCTGCACCTAAGGTAAGCTGGAAGCTGGAGGAGATGAGGCTACAGAGTTCAGACAGAGTCTCCATCAAAGCAACTAAGGACAGAACCAGCATCTCAGTCAAGGAGGCCATGAGAGGAGATGGTGGTAAATATTACCTGACTCTGGAGAACGTGGCAGGAACAAAAACCTTCACTATTGAAGTTAATGTCACAGGTAGACCCAGTCCTCCAATCGGACCCATCGAAATTTCATCCATCACCTCTGAGTCTTGCGTCATAAACTGGCAACCACCAGAGGATGATGGTGGCACTGACATCACCAACTATATCGTGGAGAAGCGTGAGTCTGGCTCCACAGCCTGGCAGCTAATCAACTCCAGCGTAAAGCGCACATCTCTCCATGTCAGTCACCTGACCAAGTACATGCAGTACACATTCAGAATCTCTGCTGAGAACAGATTTGGTGTCAGCAAGCCCACTGAGTCTGAGACTATTGTTGCAGAGCATCCTTTCAGTAAGTACTACTCCATAAACTTAGCATCAAGCTTTTCATAGAGTGTTAATGTTGTAAAAATGTATGTCTTCTATTGAATCGTGCTGGCATTTAAGTGACTGTGCTCAACAACAAAATCTAATTTTTTAATCACAGCACCTCCTGGCCCACCAACAAGGCCTTCAGTCTTCAATGTTACTGCTAACACAATGACCATGAAATGGGAGGAGCCCTACCATGATGGCGGAAGCAAGGTGACAGGCTACTGGATTGAGAAGAAGGAAAGGAACAATATCCTGTGGGTGAGGGAGAACAAGATCCCTTGCTTCGAGTGTTACTACAAGATGGAAGGTCTGGTCGAAGGCCTGGAGTACCAGTTCAGGGTTTATGCCATGAACAGTGCTGGGCTGAGCAAAGCCAGCGAGGCCTCCAAGGGAGCAGTTGCTCAAAACCCAGTTGGTAAGTTTTGACACAACTTAGAATCAGACTATCCCGTGGCTTTTTATGTAATACTCCATTTTTCTAACATTTCTGATGACATTTGATTTATGGTTGTTTTTTAGATCCACCAAGTAAGCCAGAAGTCACAAATGTTACCAGAACCACCGTCTCCCTCAAATGGTCTGCTCCACTGAATGATGGCGGCAGTCCCGTTGTGGGCTACATCATCGAGCGTAAGCCTTACACTTTGACTGGTGAAGGCCGCTGGCTCAAGTGTAACTATACCAATGTGACAGACAATTTCTACACTGTTACTGCCCTGGGAGAGGGAGAGCCCTATGAGTTCAGAGTCATTGCCAAGAATGCGAATCAAGTCTTCAGCAAGCCCTCAGAGTCTACCGGCTCTGTGCAGTGCAAGACCGACTTTGGTAAGATCTGCCTCTGTGATCATGATACAAAAATACCAACAATACAGCACACATTCACACTTCTGACCTCAACAGTTCTTGAATAAAATGTCATGTTTCCTGCTGTCAGTGTAAGAAATACCTTAAGTGATTTAATTCAATGTGTATATATTACAGTCTCAGTAAAATTTTGAATTTTAAATTGTTTCATTACCATGTTCCTTTTTACCACCCAACAGAGCCTCCAAAAGCCCAGCTTGATAGCAAACTCCTGTCTGAAACTGTGTTGGTCAGAGCTGGTTCAGACCTCGTTCTGGACGCTGCAGTGGGAGGCAGGCCTGACCCCAAGGCTTCCTGGTCGAAGGGCAATAGGGATCTGGAGTTGTGTGAAAAGTACCACCTGCAGTACACCTCCACCAGGGCTATGGCCATCATCAAGTTCTGTGACAGAGATGATACTGGAAAGTACACCCTCACGGTCAGGAACGTAAGTGGAACCAAGACTGCTGAGGTCAATGTCAAAGTGCTTGGTAAGTAAGAGTGCATTCAGTTATATGTATTACAAATTATACTTGAAGTATTCATTTTTCAGTGTTATCCAAAGCAAACTACAATGAGTAAATCTGTTTTTTTCAGACACCCCTGGAGTATGTGAAGGCAGCATTGAGATCAGCAAAATCACAGAGGAGTCATGCACACTGAGCTGGAAGCCTCCTCTCGAGGATGGTGGCGATGAGATCTCCCACTACATCGTGGAGAGACGTGACACCAACAGACTCAACTGGGTCATCATGCACGCCGAGTGCAAGGAGCTGACCTGTATCATCACCGGGCTGTTCAAAAACACTGAGTACCTGTTCAGAGTCCGGGGAGTCAACAAGTACGGATCTGGAGTCTACCTCCAGTCAGAGCCCATGGTTGCCAGAAACACTTTCAGTAAGTGCAACAGTCAACAATGCTGTCAAAGCATTATATCCCAAAAATGTCAGAGGCCAAACAGATCCAACTCTTTCACTTTGAAACAAGGATCCCTTTAAGATGAAAGCAAGACAAAGCTGCCTTACAGCTGCCCTGAGAGCAAACCTGGTCACAAACTATTAGATTTAGAAATAAAACCACAAATAAATCCTCATAACCTCTAACACTGAATTACCTTTATTTTTTCCCAGCTGTGCCAACCCCTCCTGGTGCTCCAGAGATTCTGGTGTCCGGAAAGGACTTTGCCACTATTGAGTGGTTGAAGCCAGAGAGTGATGGCGGCAGCCCATTAATCCACTACCTGGTAGAGAGGCGTGAGAGAAAGAGTGCTCGCTGGGTGAAGGTGAATAGGGATGGAGCTCACCTGGACACCACGCTGAAGGTGTGCGGTTTAACCGAAGGCAACATCTACCAGTTCAGAGTGACGGCCATCAACAAGGCCGGAGAGAGCGAACCCAGCGAGGTTTCTCTGTATGTTGTCTGCAAAGTGCCAACATGTAAGTCCAATTTGTTCAAGTCTAAGTGTCTAACATTAAATGTAACTGAAGATATGACTGATGATCTTTTTAGAGTTGTCTTTTGTGAAATGATTAAGGGGTAACACCATGTCCATTAACAGATCAGTAAATCCTTTATATCACAGATCTATAGATCTTCATTTCTGTATCCTCTCCTCTCAGGCACCCCTGCTCCTCCTTCTATCCCTCGTATCACTGACACCCATGCTGACAGCATCAGTCTGGCCTGGTCCCGCCCCGTGGAGGATGGAGGAGCTGACGTCATGGGCTACATCCTGGAGATGCAGGAAGCTGGAGCAGAGGAATGGAAGAAGGCCCATGAAAAGACCCTGCGTGCTGCAGAGTACGTGGTGACTGGACTTTCTGCAGGCAAGAAGTACTGCTTCAGAGTGGCTGGCATCAACATCAACGGTACAGGAGACTTCAGTGAGCCGTGTGCTGAGACTGAGCCAGTGGAGAGAATTGGTAAGTAATCCTGAAAAGTATTAAGTGATTTCAAATACAGTGACTGAGTTAAGCAATTTATTTATTAGATTTATAACACCAGGTTCAAATTTGGTTTCACTCATTTCTTTTCTTCTTCCAATAAAGTAAATATTGTTTGCAATTCATTAAGGATGTGGTACTGTTTAAATTCCCAAAATTACAAGCTATGTATTAATTATTCTCTTCTCTTACATAGAAACTCCCGACTTTGAACTCCATGATGACCTGAAGAAGACCATCTGCCTGCGTGCTGGAGGCTCCCTCCGCATGTTTATAAAAGTCACCGGTCGTCCTGCTCCTGCCATCACTTGGAGCAAGCCTGGTGTTGATCTCCACAACAGAGGGTTCATTGAGGTCACCAATACGTCAACTACACTCATCATCGATAAGGTCCATCGCTACGATGCTGGCAAGTACACGCTGGTGGCAGAGAACTCTGCCGGGAAACAGGAAGTCAACATTATGGTCAAGGTTTATGGTAAGTTGATGTATTGTAGAATTAAATTGAAACACGATGTACAGTGATATTAAAAAGGGCAATACTGAGATTTTTTTCAAAAGTGACTTGTACCAGAACATTTGACCATCTATTTTATGTGATACAGTAGCTTTTTGTAAATGTTATATTTTAACAAAATATAATTTTTTGTTAGATACTCCTGGACCAACAGGACCAATTAAGATCAAAGAGCTGACCAAGGAGTCTGTTACCATATCTTGGGAAGCCCCAACTGTGGATGGTGGTGCTCCTGTCAACAACTACATTATTGAGAGGCGTGAGGCCTCCATGAGAGCCTACAAGACCGTTACTTCCAAGTGCAGTAAGACGTCCTACAAGATCGATGGCTTGATGGAGGGCATGATGTACTACTTCCGGGTCCTCCCTGAGAACATCTATGGTATCGGTGAGCCCTGCGAGACTCCAGACGTCATCCTGGTTTGCGAGGTGCCTCTGCCGCCACACAAGCTGGAGGTGATCGATGTCACCAAGAGCACAGTCACCCTGGGCTGGGAGAAGCCTGAGCATGATGGTGGCAGTAGACTGACGGGCTACGTCATCGAAGCCTGCAAGTTCGGCACCGACAAGTGGATGAAAGTTGCCACACTGAAAACCACAGACCTTGAGCACACCATCGAGAAGCTCAATGAGAAAGAGCAGTACCTGATCAGAATCAGAGCAATCAACAGCAGAGGAGCCAGCGAGCCCAAAGAGCTTCTCACGGCTGTCACTGTACAGGAACAGAGAGGTAACAGACACAAAAGGTTTTGTTACCTACAGTCAAACATAACATGTTTTTAAAATATTTTAGGCAAAAGCATGTTAAAAAAAGCATGTAAAAACAGTAACATTTTGTAAAGCATCACAGCTTAGTTCACTATTTATTTACCAACTGTGAAGATAACTATAGCTATATGATTTTTGTATCTCTCCTTTTCCTTTCCAGTAATGCCCATGGTGGACTTCTCCAGTATTCCTCAGAAGGTTGTCAATGTCCTGGCTGGCAAGACTCTAGAACTGGACCTGCCCATCATTGGCAGGCCTCCACCCGTCTGCTCCTGGTATTTCAGTGATAACAAGATGAAAGTCACAGACCGGGTCAAGATCAAGAGCACTGGCAAGTTCTCCAAACTGAGTGTGTCTGACACCACCATTGACGACTCTGGTGACTACACGCTGGAGGTGAAGAACACAGTTGGTGTTATCACTGAGATCATCAAGGTCATCATTCTCTGTAAGAAACCATCCCTCAAGTTGTTATTTTTGTTTCACTATTTAATGCTGATGCTTATAAAAAGCAGGTTACAATAATAAGTACATTTACAATTTAGTCAATCAAGTTGACTGTAGCCATTAATTCTTTTAATCCCCTTTTACCAGCTAAACCTGATGAACCACAGGGACCTATCAGGTTTGATGAGATTGATGCCACCACTGTCACCTGCTCTTGGGAACCTCCAGTCAGAGATGGCGGAGCTCCCATCAGTGGCTACATGGTGGAGCAGCGTGATGCTCACAGACCAGGCTGGGTGCCAGTCTGCGAGTCTGTTAGCCGACCAACCTTCAAGTTTGAGAACCTGATTGAGGGAGATGAGTATGTCTTCCGTGCAGCTGCCATTAATCGCTATGGCACCGGAGAGTTCCTGCAGTCTGAGATCGTCACTTGCAGAAGCTTGAAGAGTAAGACTTGCGTTACTTGTTTTAAGATACACATTACACGTTAGATTACACATTTAGCTGATATTACTATACAGACAGAATTATGTCAACAGAAATTTTGTAACATTTCCCCTCCTCCACAGATGTGCCTGGACCTCCTGGGCGTCCAACCATCTTTGATGTTTCACGTGACGGCATGACCGTAGCCTGGAATCCGCCAGATGAAGACGGAGGCCTTGAGGTTTCTGGATACATTATCGAGCGCAAAGAAGTTAGGTCTGACAGATGGGTGCGTGCCAACAAGAACCCCATCACCATGACCAGATACAGGTCGACAGAGCTGATTGAGGGCCTGGAGTATGAACACAGAATCACCGCCATCAATGCCAGAGGACTTAGCAAACCAAGTCTGCTGTCTAAGCCAGCAGTGGCAACAGATCCCATCGGTAAGAGAAAAGTTTGAAAACATCTAAATTTATATATAAGATTTTTAAATGAAACTGAGAATTCATAGTTTTACTGGGTGGCAAGTCTTAAAAGAGAAAGTAAAGTAAGTAGAGTCATGTCTTTTGAAATAGCAGTTAGAACTACTCACATGCTTCTTTTGCCCACTCAGATCCACCTGGCTGTCCTCAGAACCCAAGAATCACCGATACCACGAAGTCCTCCGTGTCTTTGGCTTGGAGTCCTCCCGACGATGAGGGAGATGCAAGGGTAGATGGTTACCTGATTGAGATGCAGAAGGTGGGCACTATGGCCTGGCTCAAGTGCAATACCACACCATCTCTAATCTGCGAGTACACGCTGACGAACATGCCACAAGGAGAGGAGTTCAAATTCCGTGTGATGGCCTGCAATGCTGGCGGCTCTGGAGAACCTGCTGAAGTGCCTGGAACTGTCACTGTGACTGAGATGCTTGGTAAGGACACAGAGGTTACATTAACTACACCTGAACTAAGATTATTTGTATACGTGTAAAACTAATATAGAATAAAAATTACTTTTTGAACTATCATTGTTCTCCAGAATCTCCTGACTATGACCTGGAACTCAAATACAAAGATGTGTACGTGGTCCGTCAAGGAGGAGTGGTTAGACTATCTGTGCCCATCAAGGGTAAACCTCACCCAACCTGCAAATGGTCAAAGGATGGCGGTGCTGTCTCAACCAAGGCCATGATTGCCTCCACCGAGGACGCTAGCGAGATGGTGATCAAAGGAGCAGAGAGAAGCGACTCTGGCGTGTACGACCTCCTTCTGGAGAATAGGGTTGGCAAGAAAAAGGCCCAAATCAAGGTGAAGGTCATTGGCCGCCCAAGTGCTCCAGAGGGACCAATGGTCTTTGAGGATATTCAGGCCAACTCTGTCAAGGTGTCCTGGAAGGTGCCCACAGATGACGGTGGCTCAGAAATCCTGGGTTACATCGTAGAAAGACGTGAGGCAGCCAGAAATGCCTGGTACACCGTGGACTCTAGAGTGACTGACAGTCAGCTGGTTGTCAAGGGCTTAAAGGAGGGAACAGAGTACCACTTCAAGGTTACGGCTGAAAACTCCTTTGGTATCAGCTCCTCTCTGAAGTCAGAGCAGCCACTGGTGCCCAAGACTCCTCTTTGTAAGTATTCACCTCTTTCAGTCTTAAGTGTGTTTGAACAATGAGATAATTCAGTAATAATCTCATATAATAACATAATAATGACCCAAAAAATAATCTGTGTTTATAAACCAGGTCCCCCTGAGCCTTCAAGCACCCCACCAGAGATCATGGACGTCACAAAGAGCTCCGTAGCATTGGGCTGGTCAAGGCCAAAAGATGATGGTGGTTCTGCCATAACTGGCTACTTTGTTGAGTACACGGTGGTGTCCACAAAGTCGTGGTCCCGACACCAAACCAAGATCACCTCCACCATGTTTACTCTGCCTGGACTCACCCCTGATACAGACTACCAGTTCCGCATCGTTGCTGTCAATGACATTGGCGAGAGCGAGGCTGGTCCTGTGTCTGACCCAGTCACATGCAAGGATCCATTTGGTGAGTCTCCTCTCCTTATAAAATTACTGACCATTAATAGCACTGTAATTATTATAGTTAATCGAATTTTAGTGGACATGAAACAGATGTTAACAACATGTCACAGTAAACCCAAGTGAAATCGATCAAGACAAATCCAAAAGTTGGCTGGAACATATATTCTCTCTCAATAGTCTTTTACAAACAACAAAACCAGAATTCAGTGGTTATTGTCAAAACAATTGTTTACTAAGCAAACTTGTGTTTTGTTTGTTTATTTCCAGACAAGCCAAGCCAACCAGGTGAGATCGACACAGTGAATGTGACAAAGAACTTTATCACCATCCGCTGGCAAGCTCCAGAGTGCGATGGTGGAAAGGAGATACTGGGCTACTGGGTGGAATACAGGAAGTCCATCGAGAGCACCTGGAAGAAGTGCAATAAGCAGAGACTGAAGGAAAAGGAGTTCACTATGCCTGGACTGGCTGAGGCCACAGAGTATGAGTTCAGAGTGTTTGCTGAAAATGAGACAGGAATGAGTAGACCTCGTAGGACTGCCACGTGCATCAAGACCAAACTCAGTGGTGGGTACACTGAAAAATATGTGGAAATTATTTCTTTGTTTTATCTACCCAATTTGCTTGCCCGGGGTGACTTAACTATTAGACAATACTAAACATAGTTCATGTGTTTTCTAAATATATTTCCTTGTTTTGTACATACAGTTGAAACTAAACCAGGTCTAAGAAAGGAAATGGATGAAGTAACTGCCAAGCTTGGCCAGCCTGCTGTCATGAAGTGTCAGATTATTGGCAGACCTGTCCCTGACATCAAGTGGTATCATGCTGGAAAGGAGATTGTTGAGTCCCGCAAGTACGAGATGAGCTCTGACGGCCGCAACCACTCTCTGTCCATCATGACCGACCAGCAGGAGGATGAGGGAGAGTACACCTGCAAGGCCATCAACGACGCCGGAGAAGCCGAGACCACAGGCATCCTGGTGTTGGAAGCTGCCTCATCCTTCCACCCCGACTACCCTCTGAAGGAGACCTACTACGCCGGCCTGGGAACAACTCTGCGAATCCACGCTGTCTACATCGGCCGTCCTGAGCCAAAGATCATGTGGCTGCATGGGGCAAAGACCCTTGAGAACACAGAGGACATCAGCATTGAGACCACCGAGCACTACACACACCTGGTCATCAAGAACGTACAGCGTAGGGTCCATGGAGGCAAATACAGAATAAGACTGCACAACCACTTCGGCAGGGCTGACTGCGCATTCAATGTTGAAATTTATGGTATGTTCATGTAAATGTACTGCAGCGAGTGCAACAAAGCATGTAATTGTAAAGGTGATATTATTAGATTTATAATTAACATAATATCTTTGTTTCCAGATAAGCCTGACATGCCTCAGGGTCCCATTGTGCTGGATGCCCTCCTGAAGAACTCTGTCATCATCAGCTGGAAGCCTCCCAAGGATGACGGAGGTTGCATGATTACCAACTACATTGTGGAGAAGCGTGAAGACAAGGAGGGCACAGAATGGGAACTGGTATCATCATCCATCAATGGCACATCTTGCCGTGTACCCAACCTTATCGACAGTGCTGGATACTTCTTCCGTGTGTATGCCCAGAATCGCTATGGGAACAGCGAGCCACTGGAGCTCACATCACCTATCCTCATCAAGAGCCAGCTAGGTAAACTAATCCAATATCAATTTACATTTTAAGTACTTAATAAATTCATGTCTAACAATTTAAGCATGGAACTGTAATACACCATATCAATTTACATGTAACGAGATACCCAGGTACACTGTGCAAAAGTACTGAAAATAGTTTCTGATCTATATATTCCTGTCCACAGAGAAACCATCACCACCTCTGTCGCCAGTTGTTTCTGGAATCACTAAGGACTCCTGCGTGCTTTCCTGGAAGCCTCCACTCAGCGATGGTGGCTCCAAAATCAAAAGCTATTGCCTTGAGAAGAAGCACAAGAAGGACAAGAAGGAATGGAGTGAATGGACTCCGGTGACCACAGACGAAATAAAACAGACGGTGTTCTCCGTCAAGCGTCTGACCGAAGGCATCGAGTACATCTTCCGTGTGAAGTGCGAGAACCTCGGAGGACAGAGCGACTATAGCGAGGAGACCAGTCCGATTGTTCCAGCCACAGCTGTTGAGATCCGTGCTCCTGCCTTCAAGGAAGAACTGAGGAATATGAGCGTCAAGTACAAGAGCAATGCTACCCTTGTCTGCAAGATCACAGGACAGCCCAAACCTGTGATTAAATGGTTCAGACGAGGAAAGGAGATCCACTCTGATGGAAAGAAGATCAAGATCCAGGAGTTCAAGGGAGGTTACCACCAGCTGGTCATTACAGAGGCTGATGAGGAAGACTCCACTGTGTACCAGATAAGGGCCACCAACCAAGGAGGCGCCATCTGTGCTACTGTCTCTCTGGATGTTGAAAGTAAGCTCAGATACCCAATTTATCCAACTAGACCATTGCTCTTTAGCACTGACTTATACAAAACTAATGTTAGCATATTAAAGTAATTTTTAAGGTTGAATAAAACCTGACATCTCACTTAAACTATTCCTCTTATTTCTAGTTCCTGCCAAGATCCACCTGCCGAAGAACCTGAAGGACAAGGAAGCCATCCCTGCCCTGCGTGGAGAAGTGGTCAATATCAAGATTCCTTTCAGTGGGAAACCAGATCCTGTCATCACATGGCAGAAGGGACAAGATCTCATTGACAGCAATGGCCACTACCAGGTCATCGTCACCAGATCATTCACTTCTTTGGTGTTCCCCAATGGAGTGGAGAAGAAGGATGCTGGTTTCTACATTGTCTGTGCCAAGAACAGATTTGGCATTGACCAGCAGACAGTTGAGCTGGATGTAGCTGACGTGCCTGATCCTCCACGTGGTGTCAAAGCCAGTGAAGTCTCCAGAGACTCAGTCACACTAAATTGGGTGGCCCCAGCAAATGACGGCGGTAGTAAAGTCATCAGCTACATCATTGAGAAGTGCCCCACAACTGCTGAGAGGTGGCAACGTGTTGCCCAGTCCCGTGACACCCACTACACTGTTGTCAATCTGTTTGGAGGAACCAGCTATCAGTTCAGAGTCATCGCTGAGAACAAATTTGGACAGAGTGCTCCATCTGAGACCAGTGGACCTGTCATGACCAAAGAGGACAAATCCAGAGTTCTGCTCTATGACAGGGAGGTTGATGATACTGGACGTGTCCCCAGGGGCAAGGCTCAACACTCTGATGCCAAGAATCTGCACAACAAATATTCCATTGCAGAGGAATTGAGCAGAGGTCAGTTTGGCATTG
Organism: Lateolabrax maculatus; assembly: GCA_031216445.1. Classification (NCBI taxonomy): domain Eukaryota; kingdom Metazoa; phylum Chordata; class Actinopteri; order Acropomatiformes; family Lateolabracidae; genus Lateolabrax; species Lateolabrax maculatus. The sequence goes on from CM062208.1 coordinate 571,028, forward strand.
TCCACCGCTGTGTTAGCATCAGCTCTGAGAAGACTTACATGGCTAAATTCGTCAAAGTGAGAGGTGCTGATCAAGCAATAGTCAAGAAGGAAATCGCAACACTGAATATGGCTAAACACACCAACTTCCTCCTCCTCCATGAGTCTTTTGACAGCCCTGAGGAGCTGGTGATGATCTATGACTTCATCTCTGGTGTTGACATCTTTGAGCGCTTCAACACAGCTGAGTTTGAGCTTAATGAGCGCGAGATTGTCAACTACATCAGACAGATCTGCTCAGCTCTTGAGTTCCTGCACACTGAGAGCTATGGACACTTTGATATCAGACCTGAGAACATTGTGTACACAACTAGAACCAGCTCTAATGTGAAGATTATTGAGTTGGGCCAGTCCAGGCACCTGACTCCTGGAGAACAAATCAAGATTCAGTATACAACTGCAGAGTACGCCGCCCCTGAGATTCACCAGTGTGACATGGTTAGCAGTGTCACTGACATGTGGTCAGTAGGAGTGCTTGCCTATGTCCTCCTCAGTGGACTTAATCCGTTCACAGCTGAAACCAACCAACAGATGATTGACAACATCTCCAATGCAGCCTACAGCTATGATGATGAATCCTTCAAGCAGGTCAGTGTCGAGGCATTAGACTTCACAGATCGCCTGATGACAAAGGAACGCAAGCACCGTATGACTGCAGCTGAGGCTTTGGCGCATCCTTGGCTGGCAAAGCCTGCAGAGGAGATCAGCACCAGAGCGATCCCTACCGGCAGGCATAAGAGATACTACCAGACAATGGTGAGAAAAGAGTGGAACACTGTCGTCTCTGCAGCTCGTGTGGCCAGTGGCGGATCCATCAGGTCCCAGCGTGGTGTCTTTGTTGCCAAGGTGAAGATTGCTCCATTTGAAAATGGTCCTGTTGCTGGCCAGATTGGCCATGCAGTTGTGAATGAGGGAGACAGTGTGAAATTCATCTGCAACATTGAGAACTATGATAGCACTACTGAAGTGACATGGTACTGTGGTGTCAGGCAACTTGAAGCTGGTGACAAATATGAAATTGAATATGAGGATGGCCTGGCTGTAATAACCATCAACAAGATCACAAGGGCAGATGATGGCACTTACAGATGCAAGATTGTGAATGAGTATGGTGAGGACAGTGGCTACGCAGAGCTGTTTATTAACAGTGTTAGATCTTACCGCGACTTCTTCACCACCCGTGTGGTTAAGAAAACAAAGCGAAGAGTTGACACTGCCAGAATGCTTCAAAAGCCACCAGAGTTCACCCTTCCTCTGGTCAACCATACAGCCTACATTGGTGAGGATGTGCGCTTTGGTGTCACCATCACTGTTCACCCTGAGCCTCGTGTCATCTGGCACAAATCTGGGCAGAAGCTCATCCCTGGACAGGATGACAAGAAATACACCTTTATCACCGACAAGGGCCTGTACCAGCTGATTATCCACCACCTTGATGCTGAGGATGATGCTGAGTACAGTGTTGTGGCCCGTAACAGGTACGGTGATGACAGCTGCAAGGCTCGTCTTACTGTTGTTCCTCGACCTAAACCAGCAGACCTTACCCTGAGGCCCATGTTCAAACGCCTGCTTGCAAATGTTGAGTGCAGGGAGGGCCAGAACGTGCGCTTTGAGATTAGAGTATCGGGCCGTCCTACACTGAAGTGGGAGAAGGATGGCACGCCTTTAGCCTTTGGACCATCTATTGAGCTTGTCCATGAGGGTCTAGATTACTTCATCCTTCATGTGAGAGACACTCTCCCTGAGGACTCTGGTGTGTACAGAGTTACTGCAACCAACACTGCTGGATCTGCCAGTTGCCAAGCTACGCTCAAAGTAGAACGTGTCACTCATGTAAAGAAGGAATATGAGCCCAGTGAAAAGGAGAAGAAAATTGCAGCTGGAAAGGAGGAATTAGACAAAAAGGTCAGGCTGTCTCAGATTTTGGCTGGCACTGTTGTAACACCTCTACCATCCGCAGCAGTACAAGCTGTCAGGGAGGCAGCCACCATGTTCAAACCTGCTGTGACAACTAAGAAGGGTGAGAAGACTGAGGCTGAGATACAGAAAGAAAAAGAGGAGAGGAAGAAGCGGGCAGATGAGAAGAGACTGCGTATGCCCTATGTCGTCCCCACTCCTCGTGTAATTAATTCAGCTGCTCTTGAGGAGGATGTGGAAATAAAACACTTTAAGCCACTCTCTGACATGAAATGGTACAAGAAGCTGCGGGATCAGTATGAGTTCCCTGAGCCTATGGACAAAATTAAGCAGAAGAGGATGAAGCGTATTCGCCTCTCCAGGTGGGAGCAATTCTATGAGGTGCCTATCAGGATCAAGGACCAGTATAAGCCTAAGTGGCGCATCTCATCCTTGACACAAGATGACTTGGAGATTGTAAGGCCTGCAAGGCACCGCACTCCTTCCCCTGAGACAGAGGCCTACCACAGGATCAGGAGGAGGTCCCTGGGTGACCTGTCAGATGAGGAGCTGCTGCTGCCTGTGGATGAGTACCTGTCAATGAAGAGAACTGAGGAGGAGAGGCTTCGTCTGGAGGAAGAGTTGGAGCTTGGCTACTCTGCTTCTCCACCTAGCCTAAGCCCAGTTCGCTTCGAGCTTGCTGCCCTGCGTCCCTCATCTCCTAGAAGAGTCTACAGTGATGACGAAGAGGGAGAAGAAATCCACAGATATGACTCTTACCGAATTCCATCTAAATACGAGGCTGGCCCAAGTTTTGTTGACCTCCGCCAGCGTCATGACAAAGCCACATACAAACCTCCAAGACAGAAGCAGAGAGTGTATGAAGAGAGAGAAGATCAGGAACTGCTGCGCCCACACACAACTGCTCAGAGAATCTCCTCTTACAAGAGTGAACTCAAACGCATGGAGTTTGAGGAGAAGATTCGAACCTCGAAAAAGGAAACAACTGTCACTGTTGCAACAGTCTCTGAGGGAATTGAATCTGAGCACCTGACAGCTTTTTCATCAGAATATATTCCTAAACCGATCAAGAAGCTTCAAATGCCTGAACCTGAGAGGAGGAGATCTCCTACCCCAGGAAAGGCTGTTAAGACAGAAGTGACCCTTCCAAAAGTTGACTTTGCGTCCAGGTATGAGGAGAGAAAGCAGGCTCTAAGATCAGAGAGAAGATCAGTGGAAAGAAAGGTTGAGTTGGTGACACAGGCTCCTTTCAGCCTTGACCATGCCCCACGTATTACCATCAGGATGCGATCTCATCGCGTACCCTATGGTTGCAGCACAAGGTTCACCCTGAATGTCCAGGCCAAACCAGAGCATGAGGTCAAGTGGTTCCACAACGGAAGAGAGATTCATCAGACTAGCAAATACCACATGACCAACATCAGTGGAGTCCTGACACTCCAGATCAACAACTGTGTGAATGAGGATGCCGGCACTTACCGTGTGGTCTGCAGGAACGCCAAAGGAGAGACTTCTGACTATGCCACATTGGACGTAGCAGGAGAAGAATATGCTGCTTTCTCTTCACTCCGCAGAGATGAGGAGCCTCCATCATCCTATCTGCCAGAGATGACCAGAACAGAGGTGTATCACGTCTCCTCCTCTAAGACCACAGTGAAGCAAACTGTGACTAAAACTGTGACAGAGTCCACCGCTGTTGTTGAGAAACCAAGGGAAAAGCCTAGTGTTCCTCCCAAGTTCCTGTCCAAGCCACAATCTCTGGTTGTAGAAGAGGGAGACCTCGTCAGGTTTGAATGTGATGCGGATGGCGAACCAGCACCTTGTTTCACCTGGTTGCGTGAAGGAGCAGTTGTTAGTTCCTCTGCCCGTCACCATGTCGTCTCTTCTCAGTTCAACTCCCACTTCGAGATCTCTGATGTTGAGATGTCAGATGAAGGCAGCTACAGTGTGCTGGTGGAAAACACTGGAGGCAAACAAGAGGCCCATTTCAGTCTGACCATCCGTAAGTCTGAGTCCAAGGAGAAAGTAGTTGCCCCTCCAAGAATCACCTCTCCAGAGGCTAAGTCCCCTCTTGCCAAGTCCCCTGAACCAGTCCAGTCTCCTCGGAGGGTCAAGTCCCCTGAGCCAATCAAGTCACCTCAGAGAGTCAAGTCTCCAGTCTCACCAAAATCCCCAACACCAAAGTCCCCAACACCAAAGTCTCCTACCCCCAAATCCCCAACTCCATCTGAGAAAGAACGGGTGACTTCTCCAATCAAGTCACCAAAGAGAGTGATGTCACCAGTTCTTGAAAAGAAGCCGTCTTTCTCTGTCGGCCTGAGCGACGTCACTGCAGTCTCGGACTCTATTGTCAAGCTCTCAGTGAAGGTGACAGGGGAGCCCAGACCTGCAATCTCGTGGATGAAGGATGGAAAGGTAACACATTCTAATACTCAAACTATTGTTCTACTATCAGTTTCCAAATACTTGGAGATAGAACGAATGGAAACGGTAACACATATGCATTTGTCAATAACTGAATCATATTTTGCTGATTGATAGGCTCTGTGTCAGGGTGGGAAGTATGAAATCTTTGAGGAGTATGGCTCAGCTTATCTTGAGATCTATGAATTGGAGATCACTGATAGCGGGACGTACAAGTGCACTGCTACCAACAGTGCTGGAGCGGTGTCGACAATCTGCACAGTTACTGTACGAGGTAAGATAACACCTGCTGGAGGCAACGGTCCTTCATTAACCAGAAGCTACAGACATTCAAACTGCTTCCTACCATTAACTTTTACATTTATTTCTGTTTTAGGCTCAAAAAGCTCCCAAACAAAAGCTGAAATTTCTGAGGAATTAATGAAAAAGGCAATGGTCCATGAGGAGGTCATGTCCTCTGTGAAGGAGGTCAAGTCCTCCTGGAGCCAGATGTCCATAACAGAGGGCCAGTCTGGGGGCCAGTCTGGGGACCAACGCTCAGACGCACCCCACTTCCTAGAGCAGCCCAGGTCCCAGAATGTGAATGAGGGACAACATGTCAAATTCACATGTGAAATTGCAGGAGAGCCTTACCCTGAAGTAGAGTGGTTGAAAGACAACATGATTGTGAGTAGTTTTCTCCAGAGAGTTATTTGTTTTGTTGCAGTGGTCTAAAACTATTTTTTAAGGTAAATTAAACAATAGAAATCTGTGTTGCTGACGTAACACTCTCTTTGCAGATATCTGTCACATCAAACATTAAACTGAGCCACTCTAAGAGTGTGTACACTCTGGAGATACATGAAGCCACCATTGCTGACAGTGGAAAATACACGATAAAAGCCAAAAATCAATTTGGACAGTGCTCTGCAACATCCTCCCTCAACGTCCTCAGTAAGTTGCCACTGCATTTCAACTAAACACAATTAAACACACTGTGTTTAATTGGCTTTGTTACTAAAACTTGAGATGAAAAATTAAGACTTTGATTGCACCAAAGCAAACTTCTTCAAACTAATTCAACATTCAATCCCTTAAATGGAAATCCAAGCCACCTGAGCACCTCGGCTTACACTCACTGTATACTGTACCTGTGCACTTTGTGAAATCAGCCATTTGCTTGTCATTTGCATTCTCCCAGCTCTTGTAGAAGAACCAACAAAAATGATTATTGTGGGGCAAAGAGCTTCTACTGACGCTGCTGCCAGCATGCAGAAAAGTGTATCGGCCTCATCAGTTCGTATGGAGGCAGCTTCCATGCAGGCCGGCAGTTACAGCAGCAGCTCCCGCTCTGCTGCTGCAGAGTATTCGTTTGAGAGCACGTCTGCGACTAGCATGTCTGCAATGATGGCTGAATCAATGGTTTCCATGAGCTCCAGCAGCCAAATGATGGAAATGTCTACTCACTCGCATGTCGAGGCCTCCTCCTCGCTGAGGGCCCTCACCACAGGGGTTAAAAGAGGTGAGACGCATTTGGAAAGCACTGAAACTCAGATTAACAGGAGGTGCACCTTGAATGATCTGAGCATCTTTGTGAGTAAAGACGAATGTGTTGTGAGATGAAGTCCTGCGTGTTTAAAGACGAGACTCAGTTTGTTCCTCTCACATAATCATCAGTTGATATTTGAGATTTTTGCATTGATGGGCAGCCACAAATATAATAAACAGGTGTAAAACTTTTAAAGCCTCTTCTTCTCTGCCAGTTTGAAAAATAAGTAATTTCACAAGCTGGACTTGGTGCTCTAACTTTGGACTGAAATAAATACATAAATACAGAGTGAAACTACCAGATAGCATAGGTTTTTAGCCAGCTAACGGGCTAGTTAGTTAGCATGTGACCCATCAACCAAAGACGGGAACCACAGGTACCACGTGTCTTCACAATGTCAACCTTTCATCAGCTACAAAACACATGCCTACAAACTTTATCCCAAAAATTAAAACTCTATTATATATGAAAATATTAAATAACAATGTAGATAAAAAACAAGGTTTTTTAAAAAAAAAAAGTTAAAAACAGTTCACCTGACAAAGCTTTTCTCTTATTGAGAGTCTGCAGTAAAAACCAAAAACCACATTAATGGATGTCAAACCATCTGAACGGTCTTTGACCTCTAACATTTATTACTTATTTCTGTGACTCAAATGTAATTATCAGCGCAAAAATCTCAAAACAATAACACGCAGAGAAACTAACTACTCCAACTATCAGACTTTATTCACATATGTAAAACCTTCATCACTGACACGTTCTCCTCTTCGCCGACAGGCGCCCCACCAAAGATCGAAGCTCTTCCGCAGAACATCAGTGCCGAGCCGGGGAAGTCCTTGACTGTGGCAGGGGTGTTCTCTGGAGACCCTGCACCCTCCGTCCAATGGGTCCGTGCGGGTCGGACCCTGCCCAACGGGGACGAGCGGTACCACGTTGAGAACACCGCCGACCTCTCCACCCTCATGATCTCTGCGGTGAAGGAGGGCGACGCCGGAGCGTACACCCTCCAACTGTCCAACGAGCTCGGCTCCGACTCTGCAACTGTCAACATTCACATTCGGTCCATGTAAAAAAAAGAAAATTATAATAATTTATATCCCCCGTTTCCCTCATCCAGAACCTTTTTATTTAGTGAATTAGCAACAATAATACTTGATAAAGATCTGGATTTCTGTTCTTGTAAATATGAACTATTTTTGTACCAAACTTGACATTAATTTATGCCAAACTAGACTAAAGTCTAAAGTTGTTATAAAATGTGCCATATTGGACAATTATGACTTAGGAGTTTTGAACCACTTTTCTGTGACATGTACATAATGTATATAGCCGAATTTAACGGTTATGGGAAATGTATGCATTGTTATTTATGACAATAATATGAACTGAAACATAAGAACAAATGTTTTAACAGGAGAAAGTTTCACCAGGAACGAATACCCTGTCAAACGGAGAAACTAAACTCTGTGCCTCAACGAAAAGTTGAAGTCTTAAGATTGCCTCAACAGGTAGAGAGGCTCCCTGTTGATGTTATGAACCACAAACAGAAAGACAAAGTTATTGTTTTGGACACGCGTCTGCGTGCGATATTACAGTTTCCAATGAGTTGTACTATGAGCGTAAGACCCTGAGTGCTGTTTGCATAACCCTCATGTAAGCAGCATGAACCGGCCTTGTGCTCAGACTGACTGAGTCATACCACCATGATTTAATGACCAGCTCAGAGTGCGAGCGGCCTGCACTCTCAGCGTTTAGATCATTTTAATAAAGAGCGCTGTTTCTGGCACAGGATGGCCGGACTGGCTTTTTAACACGTTTAACATCTCCTGGCCATAAATGAAGAGACAGTCAAAGCCGGCCCTGCTGTGCAGAAGCAGCGCCGCCTCTCGGAGGATCGCTAGATAACGTGTTGTGTGTTGGAGTGTGAGTGTTTGTAGCTTTTAGTCATTTCACCTTGTCAGTAGTCGGGGTCTTCTTCATTCACCACAGTGACTCCACCTCCTGTGAGAGAAGAGAAAAGCAGACGTGTGTTACCCTGCACTTTGATTTAATTGATCTGTTGATGTAGAACTATATTTCATCCTCCTTGAGTTTAATGCATTACTGATTTAATAAAGCATGATTTCAGCACTAATGCTTCTGTCCTTCTGTTTATTGTGTGTGTGGTGTTTCCTGCTCTCATGTTGATGGAAAGTACATTTAATCAACTTCTGTCCTGAAGTGCAGGTCTGAGCTACTTTACATGTGCATTTCCATTTTCTGCCGCTTTCTTATTCTCCTCGACGTTCATCTGACAGATTTAGTTACTTTACAGATTCAGATTTAACAAACAAGTTTAGCTTTAGTTCAGCACATTGTTAAAGATGAAACCAGTGGTTTCCAACCTTTGATTTGTTGTTTGTTACTGAGGAACAGGCAAACGGACCGAAAGCAGGTTTGGTGCACGGCTGATCGGTCCAGAGAAAGCAAACTAATCCAATGCGGAGCAGGCAAAAGACTATGTCAGGAAAATCTATCAAAGATCAAAAGGAATGCAAACAAGAGAAGAAATGCTGGAACGCTTGAATCAAGGAACAAACAGACTAAAGACACTACGGAGGGGAAGACAATTAGGGACAGGTGACACTAATCAGGGCGGGAAACACACAAGGGCAGGAAGTAAAGAGTCTGAAATGAGAAAAGAGCTGAGTACTACAAAATAAAAGAGGAAACAATGAATGAATGACATAAAACAAGGAAAAATATAACCTAGGAAGCAGGGTGAGACAACGTTGTTCTTGATTAAAATACTCACTATTGTGCATATTTCTGGTGTGCGATTAACATTAGAATCAGAATCTGGTTTATTAACAAGTAGGTTTCACACACAAGGAATTCACCTTTGCTGTCCTTATATAATATAATAAATAATATATAATAAATAAACATGTAATCTGGTTTATAACACACTATAATGCAGCTATAAGCACATGTAAGTAACGTTAGAAGTAAATGTTCAATTAATTTCCCCCGCTGGGGATCAATACGTTGATCTTATCCCAACACCTGTCACCAACACTTCCAGCTGCATTTTATAGAAGCACCACTGTGGTGAAAAAAAGAAAGGTCCTGTAAGTCATAAAAGTGACTTAATATTTCAGTCAGACTCCTCAGACACGAGACGGGTCTTCTGCCATCATGGGAGCGACACAAACACAACACTGAAGTACAACTCTGTGGTACTTTACTGAGTATTTTCATTTTATGATACAACACATTTCAGAAGGAAATATTCTACTTTTTACTGCACTACGTTTATTTATTTATTAATGTACATAAAACATAAAAGCAGCTTATAAAATCTGATTTGTTGTTGAAGATTAAACCATCCTGTCACAGTTCAGCTCCACTCTACCTGTCAGCCACTCCCTCCTCATCAGCCTCACTCCTTTCACCTGTCCACTCACTCACCGGCAATCACCAATCAAGCCCCTATTTATACCCCTGCCTTTCGCACACTCATTGCTAGATTGTTCTTTGCCTTCATGCCAGACTTTCCAGCGCTTATCCCTGGACTGCTTTTCCGTTGTTGACCCTGCCTGCGTTGAACCTTCCCGTTCTGTTCCTGTTTTGGATTTGTTCTGTCTGCTGTTGCTGCGGCTCAGCTGGAGACTGGGTCCAGAGACTCCGCTGCAAGCAGCAGCCTGTCCAGCGTCCATTCTGTGTGCCTTTATCTGCACCTGCTGAACTCTGCATTAAAAGTCTTCATGTACTGTTCCTTTGGTCCTGTGTGCTGCATTTGGGTTTGTACACCCCGTTACACAGCAAAATATAAACGAGCTTCAGCTACACCCAGAATCACATAATAATAATCCAATATTATCATTGTACAACAATCACAGAACCAATTTTTCTGCATACGAGTACTTTTACTTTGGATACTTAAAGTACATTTTGCTGATAATACTTCAATTTTGCTTAAGATTTTAAATGCAAGACTTGTAATGGATGTTTTTATACAAATTACTTAAGTAAAATTTAGTGCGTCTTCCACCTCTGATAATGCTAATATAAATAAATTATTTTCATGTGATATTTTTAATTCTTGTTAATACAATAATTTGGTATGTTGTCATAACAAGCCACCTGTACATGAAAACGTTTCTTGTTTTAACACTAAGTCAATTTTGTCATAAGGTTTTGTGATGTAAGATAAAGTTTAATGTTATAACAAGAAAAGTTCCTTATAAAATATAATTTTGTATGTATTTCTGAAAAGCAAATATGTTTAACATTAAAAATATCTTATAATGTAAAAAGTTACAAAAAAATGTAAAATGGCTGCAGCAATATTAATTATATAATTATACAAATAGATACTGATTCTTTTGTTTTGTTAAATGTCTTGTTATAATCCATATTAACGATAATCATATGAATTTGAAATAATTGCAAAAACACGTGAAGCAATTTTGAAACCTTTAAAAAATAAAACTACATACGCTGGTAAAACAATCTCAAACATTTTCCATCCTAAAGTGTGAATATGAATACTGTACAAAATGACTGGATTTGTTTACATTCACAAAATGCACATTTACAAGTACAGTCTACACTTCTGTGGACCATAAAAAGTGACAACTTTGTGTTTTCACTCGTTGTTAAACCGGCAGTGCAGAACTTTTGTCTGCCCGTTCTGGCAGCGACAGTAATAACACGAACACTGTCAACGTGCTGATGAATATGCCAAAGGTTCAGTGTGTTTGGTGAGAGATTCAACGTGAACCGGTTGAGTCCTTCATCTTCATCTCCTCTTTTTCTTCTTCTTCTTTCACCTCCACCTGAAGCACCTTTACATCAACCAGAGCTGAGAACGAGACAGAGCTCATTACTTCAACTGACCGACTGGAAACTGGCCTCAGTAACCAGGTACAACAGGTGCTAATGTCAGCAGGTCTGACAGCCTTACTGCCAAGGACCAAAGTTAGCATATTAGCTGATGACACTGTCTTGTGAGGTTACAGGTTAAATTAAAAAATGCCGCTGGGAGTCGGACCTGGGTGCTATCAGAGTTCAGCTGTATCTGGTCTGGGTTGTTTACAATGAGCAAGCTTTAACCAAACTTACTCTTTAACGTAAAAACAAACAAGAAAACTGAAGCCAAACGGATGTTTTAGTCTAATGTCACAACTCTTCATCACATGAACGACTCAGAACATCTCTGCTAAACAACAACGCTGCTCATTTCATCGTTCTACATGACTCATCAACATCACGACTGTTAGCTTAGCTTCAGTCTCTTTTACGGGATCTTGTTTTAAACGAGTCAGCTGGAAACATTAGTCATCTTGATTAATCTAACTAGTTACAGCTGATACAGTCTGTATCCACTGTGTTTATGTAACACTCTGGAATGTAATGATTGACAGGCGTAGCAACAGCAACTGAGGGGGGTGGGGCTTGGCGATCATGTCAGAGTACCGTCCTCACTGTTGGCTGTAGAGCTCTGTAGAACCAGCTGCTGGGTTCCTCCTCCGAGCTGCCGCCCCTCATCGAGAACCTCTTCTGGGCCTGACGCCCTCGCTGACTCCCCTACAGGAGTCTGGAGAAGGGAGGAGGGGCTGACGACCGGTGGCAGGGAGGGGGAGAGAGGAGAAGGAAGAGGAGGCGGCTGGAGGATTCCCTGTCAGGAGAAACACTTTTTATACTGGATTTCAGTGGGACTGATTGTGAACCGATGGATTACTGATGAGAGTTTCTGACCTGCAGCTGAGCAAAGATCTTTGGCTGCAGAGACGAGAGAGAACTGAAGAGCTGAACAGCTTCAGGAGACAAAGAGTTCCTGCCGTCCACAACTAGAGACAGAGAGACAGAGAGACCTGAGGACCAGATGTACAGGAGCTGGACGGTGTGGAGGGACACATCTGGACTCGTCTCTGTGATCCGTCACTGTTACTACAATGTGTTCAATATGCTGTCTGCATGTCCAGTGATACTTTCCCTTTGCAAAACGAGACGTCTTAACTCTGCTGCTATTGTGCTGCTGAGATCAATAAAGTTTGACTGTATCGTGCGTGTGTGTGTGTGTGTGTGTGTGTGTGTGTGTGTGTGTGTGTTACCTTCAGCAGCTGGAGTCAGTGTCAGTGTGACCGTCTCCATCAGAGGGTCAGTACTCTCTTCTGTCCACTAAGGGGAGACACACTCGCTTCAGACCAAAGACACACTTTGACCTTCACACAGAAATGATCCACAGTGTGTGTGTGTGTGTGTGTGTGTGTGTGTGTGTGACCTCAGCTGTGCTGCTCAGCCCCAAGGCCTTCTGGGACTCATGGATGTGGTTCTTGATGTCGTTGACGGTGGGGAAGTATCTCAGGTTGTGTCTCTCTGGAGGACCGTCACATTTAAACAGCTCCTTCTCCACAAAACGCCTAAATACACACACACACACACACACACACACACACACACACACACACACACACAAGCTCAACCAGTGTACCAGGTGTGTGACTGTCGGAGGGCGGCCGGGGATCACAGGCGAGCCTCCTACCTGAGCTGTTTGCGGACGCTGTAGACCTGATGATGGCCTGCAGCCACCAGCTGTCTGATCCTCTCTGCCACTCGAGGGTGGAGACGAGACGGGACGAGTCCGTCCTGAGGGAGGACGCTGTCATCATGATCAATTCAAATAATCAATGATCAATATCTGTTGTTCAACCCCATGATCTGTCCTCAAAAACAGCTCTCTCCTACCTGCACTGCTGCCTCCTCTTCTTCTTCCTCCTCCTCTGGCTGGGGGGGCGGAGGGGGGCGGTCAGGGGGGGGCGGGGGGATGAGGGGCGTGTCCACTGTGTGATACAAGTGAGCCCTCTCTGTGGGGAGCTGCAGGTAAAACCTACAGAGACAGAAGCAGGTTAACATGCTGACGTGGGATTGGGTGTTGAGCCTGCCCCAGGTGTACATGTGGTCTACCTGAGAACCCCTCCGGTCTCCAGGTTCTGGTTCTTCAGGCTCTGGAAGGCCTTCTCCTGCTCCTGTCTCACTGTCTTCCTGTCTGCTGTCGGCTCTGTGGGAACTCTGAACTCTGGAAACTTACGGACTTTCTTTATGTAGATCCTGAAACAGACAACGGTCACTGTAACGTGTCAACACAAAACCTCGTATGTTCACCTGGCAGGACAGGTATGGTTCACCTGGCAGGACAGGTAGCTTTGTATGAGGTCTGGGCTGTGTGTTCAGAGCTCCTGTGGGGCTGCAGTCCTTTCCTTCGAGGTCCAAACTGACACTCCATCACAATCGCTCTGCTGCCTGAAACACATGCAGTGACCTCAGAGATCAATAGTCTGATTGACTCTGAAGCTCTTTGTCTCTACAGAACTTGTAAACCTTCTTCCCTCCTTCCTTTATTTCTTTACCTCTTATGACCTGTGTTCCCTTTTTTCTCACTTTCCTGGTTGTGGTTAACAGGTTGTTTGGACAGGTGAGTTAACAGTCCTGCACTAATGGCATCCAGTGATTCTCAGTACACAAACAACTCAGGTGACCCAACATGTGTCTGGTTAGTTGGTTTACTGTTCACTTTGTATGATGACAGTGTTAATCCGCTGGAGGTGAAATTAGAAAGTTCAACAGATCAAATGCACAAAAACATCGAAGAAAGGTAACCGGACCTGTGTTGACAAACGGCACGCCGTCGTACGGGACGTACTGAGATTTCCACATCAGCCGGGTCGCTGCTTTGTCCACAGACGGAGACTGACGGGTCCCAAACACACAACCCGTCTGCTGCTTGTGGAGACACAAGATGGCCTCCAGCTCCGCCTCCGAGCAGCAGAAACCTCTGTAGGAGTCTCCCAACTTCTGCTCGGGGGGGAGGTCATGTTTGATTCATATTAAAAACATAAATAAATAATGTGTAGAGAAGTTCACACTGACCTGAACGTTACGGAGTCTCAGAGCCCAGCAGGGGGCGCCGGAGGGCACCGGCTTCATGAGGACATCCAGGCTGCTGGAACAACACACACACTGTTACACACTGTTACACACTGTTACACACTCTGTTACACACTGTTACACACTCTGTTACACACACACCTGTTGGCTGCTGTCTTCTCACTGATTGGGCGACTGCTGCTGCTGGAGTCTGTTACCGTGGTTACAGGGATGTTAACAACAGCACCTACACACACATTAACACACGCACACACACAAATCCATCATTAGCAACATTACGATGACATCACCATCCTCCCCCTCCAATCAGAATACGGCTCCAGTACCTGCTGGGCTACTGGAGATCACAGCCAGCTGGGACCCTGAGAGCTGATTGGACGGGATGACAAACACCTCTCTACCTTCTGATTGGCCCGTCACGATCACCTGACACACACAGAAGACACTTAATTTAAAATAATAATCAATAAATGGATCTGAAAGAACTCCATTTAAAATCCGTCTCACCATGCGTTCGCTGGGCGGCGCCTGACCTCGCTGCTCCACGATGATCAGCTGACTCTGACACGCCGCGGTGGGTGGAGCCAGCAGCTGTGATGTCATCCAGGTGTCAGTGGCCAGATGGGAGGGGGAGGGGCCTGCTGCAGGACGAGAAGCGTTTGTTTCCGTGGTCACAATGGCTGCTGGGGGCCAGTCGGCGGGAGGGGAGGGGCTAAATGCATCACCTGTGTCAGGTGAGGCAAGGGAGGAGGCGGAGCCAAGCAGCAGGTCTGACCCAGGATCTGCAGACTGGAGGGAAAAAGCAACAATTTGTCCATCAGGTAAAAAATGATTCAGTTCCGAGTTTGATTATTGGCCCAGGTCATTGATTAGATATTACATCAGCTTATTAATTAGAGTCTGATACAAATCTGACAACCTTCATGTTATTAGCTGTTATTTTACGTGTTTAGCCTAGCTTAGCACAAACACTGGAATCAGGGGAGACTTATAACCTAACCCACGACGCGCAACAAAGGTCGCTGCCATGCGGCCATGTCACCAAGTGCTGCTCATGGTGGAACTGTTGGGTCTGTAATAATATTTAAAGAGTCGGTCTGGACCTGCTCTGTGTGGAAAGAGTCCTGAGAGAACTTCTGTTATGATTTGGTGCTTTACAAATAAAGATTGGCCATGCGGCCATACAGCAGTGGCTGCCATGCGGTGGCGGCCATGCGGCCATGGTGTGGCGTAACTGTTCTTGGTCGTCCACTTTAATGCCTGGACTGCTGACCGACTCAACGACGTCTTTGTAAATGTATTTTTCTTTTATGGTCAAATGTGCTGAAACACTGAAAAACCCTCCTGTAAGTAAAAGGTCACGAGAACACGAGTCACACGAAGACGGACAGGTTCCACTTTTAAATCCAGGTGAGATTATTTAATCTCACCTTCTGGGGTCAAACCGGAATCAGTGTGACTCACCTGTTCAGGTTCAGGACTGCTGACATCACTGTTTCTGTTGCCGTCCGTCTCCATGGAGACAGTGTGTGTGACATCACCGCCTCCTTCATTCAGGAAGATAAAACACAAAGTTCTGTGAACTGCGACGACGACGAGCAGAAAGTCTCATTATTTCAATAATGACGAGCTGTCTGAGGTGTTTAACCGTCTCTGTCTCTCACAGCTGGATAAAGATCTTTAAATGATTTTAGATTTGCAGCCGCAGCTGTTTCAATGTAAACGTTTCTCTTCCTGTCCAGCGTCTATACAGAGTGAATAATGACTGAATCCACTGAGAAACTCTACTTTTTTACAGCTTTTATTCAATATAATATATAAAATGAAGGACATGAAGTACACGTTTATACATTTATACCTGCATTAATATTAAATACGAATAAACATATTTAGTTCACAAGAAACAGCAGCTGTGTCCATGTTCTCAGATCATATATTATTATATATAATCAGATTATTTATATATATCTCTATATAACATTTGTTTAATTTTTACGTCTTTAACTTTGTTTTAAAATCCTAGAAAGTTATTTTGTACTTTTGTAATAAAGTCTTATAAGTGAAGTTTATATTCGTAATATTTGTAGAAATATCTGTTTATCTCGTAAAGCTGCAGACTGCATCTAATACTGATAATCAATAACACATTCTAATCCACTTTAATACAGTCTGTCGCGCTTTGACTCAACCTGACATTCATGTTGATCATGTTGCTACTACTGATCAGTGATCATACTGATATTATTGATCAGAGATCATGCTGGTATTATTGATCAGTGATAAAATAAAGGATTCATTTCATGATTCAGATTCTTTAACTCTGAGCTCAGATTTCTTCTTCGATGAAATAAAAGAAATAAATATATTGAACAATTATCAGCTGCATATCAAATATGTGTAAATAACCGCTGACTGATTCTGTCTCTTTGGAAGTATTGAATCCAGCTCAGCGGGCTGGTAATTAATCGATGGAAGTGAATATGTGATCACTGAGTCCAGGAGCCTGACGCCGCTCCGCCATGTTGGGCTAACTGTTAGCACCGAGCTAACGGCCGGATCGATAACAGTCCGCTGACAGCGGGTCGATACCTCGAGCCTCGCGGCGCTCAGCTGCTCTGAGACTCGCTAATTTACACCAGCGAGGAAAATGAAAACGGGCGAACTCAACCTCGTGTTCAGTCCGTCGCCGCCTCCGACCGCACCAGCGCTTCGCTTTCTGCTAACGGGACCGCACTGCGGGCTGTTTCGACCCTCGACGGACACCGTCGTTTGGGAACAACTGTAATTCCTGCGGTCACCGCTGAGCGGCGCTGTGGTCACTTACAGAAACCAGCCTCCTTTTATAAATCTACCACATTTAATCGCTTCCTGCCTCCCTCAAAATGTGCACACCTTGTAGATGATGATGTAAAAAATGTGTCAAATTGAAAGTATCCACTCTTCAATTCGGCATTTGTCGTACATCAAAAATTACACAATACTGTGCAATGAATGTGGCACATAACTCCATTTAAAAGATCAAATAATTTATTATTTTACTGCTTACCCCCACATGTACAGACACTGGTGAAACAAATCTAAAACATGTTATCAATAGTAAGTGGACACCCTTCCATTTGGCATGTCTCATACAACAATACCTCACATCCAGTTATGTTCACAACAAACTCCACTGAAAAAACATGTCACTTTAGAATTTCCATACTTACCACCAAATAATATTAAAACATGTTTATAAACTGGAATGATCCCCTCTTCAGTTTGCCATGTCTAATTCATCCATACCACCTATCCAATGCTGTTTTATGTCTCATACACCACTGATTCAGAAATGATTATAAGAGAATTTCACACCAAACAGCATTTAAAAAACTGACATTTTTAAACCGCCAAGTGAACACAACCGTGTTGGTAAAAGTAAAAGAGGTTAGAAATGGTAAAAGGATCCACTCTTGAATTGTCTTACACTTCAATGCCTAAATTCCAATTATATTCAAGAATGTCACTCCAAGCTGTATTAAATAATCTCACATGTAGCCTACCTCATAGATAATATTGCACAAAAAGTAATAAATGGGAAGGATCCATTCTTCAATGCTACATGTATCTCACAGCAATATATTCAGTGGATCTCACACCAAACTCCATTAAAAAAAATAGGAAAGTTTAACATTCTCATGCTTACCACCACATGTACACAGCTTGTGGATAACAATGTATATAGTTTATGAATGGGAGAGATCCATTGTTTAATTCAGCATATGTCCATGTGTGGTGGTTGTGTGTATTAAAAACTACTACTACTACTTCTACAGAGACACTTTGCTGTACTTTACAGTACTTTATTGCATCTGACTGCCTTATTGTCTTCTAACATTCCCACAATTGTACTTAAAACTGTTATTGTTATTATTAATACCATTACTGCTACTACAACCACCACAAGTACTACTTCCTACTTTACAGTAAATTAGTCACGACACCAGATGATACAGCAGAAAATCTGAGTCATTTATGGTCATAAATAAAACACTCTGACTCACTGAATCCTCTCCATTTTATTCAATAATGAATTGAAGCTTGTGATATTTCATGATGTTTCTGCTACATGGATTTACAACATGTTGGGATGAAACTCTTCGTATGAACCAAAGTTGATCATCTGAAGGATTGTACAACATGCTTTGTTTGAGTACTTTGATTTAACAGTAAGAAATTTCAAGAAATGACAGAATACAACACTGACAGTATACAGCGGTGGTAATTGGTCCCATATGAAAGTATACAGTGTGTAATAATGTATACAGAGTATTTACACAACTGGAAAGTTGAAACTATTATACATAACCAAAGAAATACACAACATATTTAACAACAGGCGGGGAATTTAAATGTCCCAGAATCATCAGGAACTAGAGGACAAACAGCAGTTAAACTGGAGTTAAATTTGATCCTTTTTATCTACAATACATACTCTTGGCCATGGCAGAGACTTCCCATCCTACATCTGTACTGTCTATAATATTATATACAGTAACTTGAATATGAGCGAGCAGAGTTAAAAAGAAAACAAAAACAGCTATAGAGAAATAATATAAATAACATTTGAGTGATATTTCATGCAGGAGGCTAAATATAGTCATACAGATGACATGTAGATCCTATTCACCGAGCATTATGATAACTCTATAAGCTACAGTACACACAGTGTGTGCAGACTCAACACAAAGCTCACTTTAGAAGATGAGAGTTAAAATGTTTCCGCTTCAGTTCAAATGTTACTATTTCAAACTGTTTGACTCCAGGAAACTTGTCGAAAATAACAAAAAAAAAAAAAAGGTTTGAGTTAAACACAAATACACATTGGATATGTTGGGGCGAATAACAAAAATACTCCATGAACGATGCAAAGTGAACATTAGTTTCGTACTCAGTCTGAACACATGCCCGAACTTCTTTAATCATTCTCAGATGTTATGAAACAAAATGGTGAAAAGAAGCTTCCAGAGCAGAGCTAAGTAAACCAGGGCTGCGTCTCAATTCGCGTTCTGCTGACACGTTTCAGCCGGCAGATATTTTTGTGGGTGACAATTGTGGTCAAATATCGTCAATAATATTATAATAAAGCCTGGTTACAAAAGAAAAGAAGAAGAAGAAAAAGAAGCAGTCAAATGTTGCGGTCATAATTTCTGTTAAGTGCACAACGGCCGTGTTCGATATGAGACGACACTACCTCATCGAAATTCACGCACTACGCAAGTACACAGTGTACCACATAATAACGAGCTCATTTCTCAGAGTGGGAAACAGTTGTTTGACCAGTTATCTTTTGATTAATTGGCTTTACAAATTTCATGTAAAAGAAATAATTCTCAGGGCACACCGTATGTACACATTAGCATTTCTAAAAACAGTACAAACTGTAGAAAATACAAAAGTAACTAAACAGAAATACATTTTAGAAGGCATCTTAAAATATAATAAAAGTAAAATAAAACAGTATGATAATATTTATGTTGTCGACAGTGTGGAGGGAGTGGGAAGGAAAAAAATACTTTTGTCTTCAATCCTTATTTGAGTGAAAACTAATCTGAAATTTGGGACAAAGAGGAAAGGAAAGGAAATCCAGATATAAAAAAGTGTGTAGGCTCAAACTTACTAAATGTTAATAAGTTAACTTATTGTAGTTGCACATTTAAAGGAGCTGTTACAGTTATGTCACATACATACATATAGAAATCTAAAAGATTACAATTTGGCATTTATAAAATCAGCCATTCAAAATAAAGTAAACAAATTTTAAATGTTCAGACAAATTTAACTATCACTTGACAGTTGCTTTGTTATAAATAAAGTAGAAACAAAAGAAGAAGAAAATGTAGTTACAACCATTAGTTAATTCAGTCCTCGTTCATTATCTGAACAATTTCTTCTGTTTCTTTCATTTGAAAAAATGTCACACCAAACTCCATTCAAAAAATCTGACAATTTAAAAATGTTCTACTACAACTACTACTACTGCATATCATGAATGATAATGGAAAAATATAAATTGTAAGGATCCACTTTTCAAACAGCATGTCTCATACAAAGATCATCACTTGTTTGAATTGAATTTAACACCTGGTGGACGGCAAGCAGGTTGGGCCAGTTTATACTGTGGTTTTACTAAAATAAAGTGCTGTGGATCATTTATAAACTGAACTTAATACACCAACTGTGCATGTTGTGTCAACAAGTGGTAACTGGTGCTTTGAGGGCTGTGTTTTTAACAGGAAAGTTAGAACAAGAACATCTTCAGTTCAGAATTTATATTCTTTCCTAACACTTTCATATCGCAGTTAAACCATCAGACAAGCATTTAGTATCAACCATGCTGGGACCTTTAGACTGTACTATTGTACCTACTGTAATAAACTGCTAAGTCACTAGAGCACTGAGCTCTGTCATATCTCTACAATCCCAACCCAACTGACTATGGATGGATTGGTGACTAACACGATACAACATGTAAATAAGACAGCTTTGGAGTTATTCGAAGGCCTATTTTGTCTGTTGGATCAAATTTGTCCTTCAGCCTTTTTGTTCTGACGGTTCAGACAGATTTCTGCCCATCGTTCTTTATCTTCTTCTCATCTATAAATAACTGTCCAGCCTACACTAGCGTTGTAAAGGTACCTGAGGAGGTTGTACGTGGCCGAGGTTACACGGGTCACAAGGCGGATGGTTTAATAAACTCTGCAGTAACGTGGCTAATCTCTCCTTTCATTTCTTTTCGACTTCCTCTGTCCTTCCAGCCCTAACATGGTGGTCACAGCAGACCTTACAAGGCAGTTGAGACTACTTCTTAAAACAAAGTGCAAATTAGAAGAATAAAGATCCTCCAACAGTAACATTGTCAGTCTGTTGATAAATCTAATAAGCCAAACACATTGTCAACAGGCATCATGAGCAGACTGCATAGCTAGAGTAAAGGTTTAAAGCAAAAACTTCAAAACATACAAAACACTTTACAAAGACACAAAAAAGTATAGAGAAATATTTCTTAGATAAGTGTCACCGTTACTAGTATAATTGCACAAGGTGTCCTTTATATGATTTGTTGGTTCTTTAAATATGACTTAATAACTGTTTAAAGTGCTTTAAAAAAATAGGACTACTGACTTGACCCAATCTTCTCTGGTCACACTGACTTGCCACTGAATACTTCTAGTAGCCACAATCAGAGTCAAGGTCCTTCCTTACCATCACAATCAACTAAAGACATTTTGAAGTCTTGGACAATTTTAGTCCTCAACTAGAATCAACGCCATACCTGTTGGCCACATCCACAGGCCAGATGAGTCGCAGCAGGAGCCCAAATGTCTCTTAGAGAGGAACTTCATTGCCCCAACAATCAAATGAGATTTTTGGGCTCCTGGCTTACACACAACTGGCCAAACTCACTAACAACAGGAGCCAAAGTTAGGGAATCCCCTCATTTCACAACCAACAGAAATATATTTTGGATATCATGAGCATTTGCGCTACACTGGCAGGGTCATGGTTGAAAGTCAGAGGCCAAATGACCAAAGGAATGGGCCAATTGGGAACAATCCTTCAAAAAGTGTCCAGCTGAATCAACAAAAATGTAGATACAACAAGAAATCCAAACCCCAACTCTCTGATCTATAGTCTGTTTGATTTCATGCCCTGTGACTTCTGTCAAAAAACTAATCAATGCTGCAGCCTGAGAGCATTGTATATTTATATTGGGATTTAATGCTGGGTTCAGTTTAGTGCTGGGAAGGCCAATGGTGCGGCAGACAGTGATCTCCATTTTCCACAACAAAAGAGAAGGAAGACAAAGAAGTGAAAAAACTAAACCATTCTACTTTAAGAAAAGAAAAGTTTAAATCAAATAGCAACTTTAGAAGCAGGTCATCCCATCAGGCTCGGAGGTTGTGGTCGCCGTGGCTCCCCCTCCAACCAAAAAGACAGCCATGCTGGACTTCGACTGATTTATTCTGGGGATGCCAGTGCTTCCTGCTCTATGAAGACCAGAAGAGAAATGGGTCTGGCTACTGCTACTGCCACTGGTGTTGAACTCAAAGTCGGGGTCGAGTGCTGTATCCGTGGAAACAACCCACGAGGCTGGACGCCATTTTTTCAGGGTGTATGGAGTCTTGACACGGCGTTTTATTTTCTCTCCTGAAGCGCTCAGACTGACATTATCTGTCAGAGAAACATCATCATCTGAGGAGGGGAAAAAACAGATGGGTGTATTTATACCTTTAGACAATTAAAATCACAGGTAGTTAATATATATTAGTTAAAATATAGTGAAATACTTTGCACTGGACAATGAGACCGAGTAACTGGCTGACAATGCCACCTTTAGGCCCCATTAGTTGGGATAAATGTAAATATTCATGATTGCAGAGGAACATAAAGTTGTTTGATAGCCATGTAGCCCTAATTCAATCCTACGTGGATCCAAGTAGATATGAAATTATTGAAGAAATAGGGAGTAGCATGTCTTTCTCGGAACGACATCTTTGACTTTGACGGAAGTCTTTGGCTCGGAGTGCAACATCAGAAATTTTGAACCCAGTATTTTGCTTCTGTGATTCAGTATGCTCCACTGAAGAAACAGCACTGTGATGAATCCAAAAGTAATACGCAGTTCTTAAAAATTTAATGACTTGACTCACCTGAGGAGATGCAGGATGAGGAAAGGTCCAAGGAACAAGGGCGCTCAGGCCTCTTGGCTTTGGCCAGTCCCATCTGGGTCCGTAGCAGACATAAACTTTGTAAAACTGCAAGTTCTTTAGATGAGGCTTCTGCAGGAGCTGTGGTTTCTGAATCTTGCGTGTAGCTCGCTTGAGTATTTGGAGCTGGATTTTCTGAGGCTGGACCCACTAAACAGGAAGCTTTTGGATTCACCACCGGAGCTTCTGGATCTGACGCTGAAGCTTTTAGGGCTTTAATTTCTGGAGCAAGGGTTAGAACTTCTAAAACTAATACTTTTGAAGATAAGGTTGAGGTTTCAGTGACCGGGTCTTGTGCTTGTGACGCTGGTGTTCCTGGGGCCCCTGGAACTAGCATTTCTGGAGCATTTGCTGAGCCAAAATCTGAATCTGAGCCTGGGAGCAGTACAGTGGTGGCAGAGTGGACCAGATGAGCCTGTGGGCTTCTAGTAGATCGAGGGGTTAATACTGGTTCTGCAAAAAGGGTTCTCTGGAGACATGAGCCTGCATCTGAGCCTTGAGCTCTATCCTGGCCAATGGGAAGGACCTGTGGTGTTGGGGTATCGCCAGAAGTAGCTTCTCCTGCTGGACCAGAGGGCAGAATTTTATTTTCCAGATTTGAAACTGGAGCAGTAGCAGGACTTGCCAGGTGTGGCTCTGGACCAATCAGCCTTTCAGGTTCAACCTCTAATCCCTGGATCTTGACGTCTGATCCCAACGCTACCGTATTGTTGTTGTTGTTGGAGTTCGAGCCTCGTCCGGATACGATGTTTCCAGGTCGTGACTGATGATGATGATGCAGATGAGGAAGGGGTTTGCTCTCAGCAGGCGGCTGTTCTCTTTTCAGCAGTGGTACATGTTCATCAGGACTGGAATTGAGCAGGTTCATATGGCTGTCCTCTCCTCCGATCATCCCTACCTCCAACTTGTCTTCCTCCTCCAGCTGCGGACCTGCGGGATTGGTTTGACCTCCACCTATCATACCATTCGTCACCAGGGTGGGAACACCTGCACTGTAGCCGTTGGCGACCACCATTATTGGGTGGACTCGGTTTGCAGTTGCGACACTGCCTCTCGTGCTGGTGTTGTTAGTCACCGTGGTTACCAGGTGGGGCTCTATAGCAGAGGTGACTGTTACCGTATTCATTTTAGCAACACCTGTTTCCACCTGAAATACAGTATATTCTGGATTAGTGATGCAATTAAAATAACAATTTTGTTATAACGTGCTGCCTCAGACTTGCAAGCTTGAACTTAAACTGATCAGTTGTTGGTTGTCAGTATCAGCTAATGTCAGTCTTGGCCTACTTTAGTTTGGCGTTTTTTTAAAGATTGTTTTTTGGCATTTCCGCTTTATTTGACAGTGACAGAAAAGGCACAGGGGAGAAAGGGGATGACATGCAGCAAAGGGCCCGTGCTGGATTCAAACCCAGGCTGCTGCAGTAAGGACTTGGCCTTGATACATTCTACCAGGGGAGCTACCAGGGCACCCCTGGCTTTTCTTGACAATTGCAATTATTGAGCAAGGGTAAGTCACGGTCGGGACTTCACACTTGAAAATCAGAACCTCAGGATAACATCTCAAAGTCACAAGGGATGAGATTTCTTTGGAACTGTAAAAAGGACATAAATTAAGAATCTTCAGTGATGCAG
Organism: Lateolabrax maculatus; assembly: GCA_031216445.1. Classification (NCBI taxonomy): domain Eukaryota; kingdom Metazoa; phylum Chordata; class Actinopteri; order Acropomatiformes; family Lateolabracidae; genus Lateolabrax; species Lateolabrax maculatus. The sequence goes on from CM062208.1 coordinate 595,252, forward strand.
GAACTTGAGCAACTTGAGCTTTGGTCCACTACACCACAGTATTGATTTCATTATTCCGGTTGCGATATAGCTTGATTTAAAGTGAATTATTTATGGCCTGGATCAGTTTTGGAACAAAGTGAACAACTTTCTTAGAAGAAAGATACACCTGCACATAACATAACTTCTTCAGGGCTATGAACATCAAACCTGAAGGCTAAAGGCTTACAGCACAAGGCAGAGGGGACACACCCAACTAAGTTAATGAGTCTTGGATTCCACAGCTGCTACAACTACAAACCAAACCAGGTTGGGTTTGATGGTCAGATTTCACTTCACTGTAACTTCAGTGATCGCCGAGAATAATAAATGCAGCAATGACCTCCAGAACAGAGACAGGGCTTCAGTACCAAAATCTACCCATGCCTCTTCCTGGACAATGGTGAATAATTCTAAGTCACTGTTTGATAATCAAAGACAGATTATAGATGGATGATCAGTTTAACATGATCAGATCAGATCTTACTGCACCTGTCTGTGGTTCGACTTGAGCTTTCCCAGCTTAAGTCGAGAAGAGGCCAAGGTGATGTCCTTGGTTTTGGGGAGAAGGTGGAGGCTGGTGGGCCTCTGGGGCAGGTTCTGCTGTTTTGGGAGTTGGATGGAGGAGGACGGAGGGGTATCAACACCCCCAAAATCACCCTGAGAATTCAACACTGAGTTGCTTGCCTAGAGGAACCACAGGAACAGATCTCCGGTTTACTATGTACATTCAATACCAACCACACATCCCATTCAGTTAGGTATTAGTAGTACTGAACCTCTGTAGTGAGAGTTTTCAGTAGTAGTAATACCTCATTAGTGTGTAGTAACAGTTGTAGTACCTCAGCAGTTTGTAGTATCTGATGGTACAGCAGATTCGTAGTTTGTAGCTCTGTTGAGCCAAACTGTTTCTGTGAATGTTCCATCAAGTTTTCATTAGAACTTTCCCTCAAGTTCTTATCAACCTGCAGAGACAGATGTTGACAGATGTTAGCAGTGTGCAGAGACTGATGTGGTTTGAAGTTGGCTCAGAGGAAGAAACTGCAAGAATAAGTAAAGACCTCTTTGGGGTCGAGTTTTGTGGCCTCCAGGTCTTCTTCTGTCAGCTGCAAGTAGACTGGGGCACTGGGCACAGCGCCACCTGGAAGACAGCAGGGACAGTTACTTGTCAGACGTATATCAAAACAGCTCCAACAGACTAACAGGAAGTCAACCAGCTCGGCACAGGCTGCTCAGCACTCATACGTTACTCTGAGAGTAGTGCTGAGGTTAGAGGACATCTTGTTGCTTTCACCACACATCCCTTCTATAATGCAGGACGCTACATGCAACATTGCCTGTGCAGGGGCTGCCAGCAACTCAGGTGTTGAAGTCACATGAAGCAAAAGTAACCTGAATCAGTGCTAACGTGAGCATGCTAACACTTACTGAGTGGAGGCTAGTTAGCCTAGCCTGCTAGCTTCATCTTCATAAGAGAAATAAAAGCTCCAAACAAATACTGAATCTAAAGGGACACGCGTCTTAACTTGCATATGGTAAAAGTTGACAGCTCATCTCCTGGCAACACTTACTCTCTGTTGTCGGTCAGCCGTTGCCATGGGAAACGCAAACTCAGAGGCTCAGATACAAAAATGTCCAACGACTGTTTTATCCTCTTAAAAAATGGGAAATTATGGACGATAGCTGCAGTATCTCTTTAGTTTTTACAGTGAGGGGAGTTTAAATGTAAGCTCAACTTCACATACTTTTCATTTGTTCAGTTCTTCCTGACACATTAGTATTAACGTGTGTGTTTGACTCACTGGCGTGTTCAGACTCGGAGATGCTGCAGAGGATGGCGGCGGGTGTCATGACCGTGGTGGTGCCGCTGTCTGAACTGGACAACCGACTCTGACAGCCAGAGAGAGAGAGAGATTAATAAATATCATGAAGGTTTGTTTTGTTTTCAATTTCTCCTCATTTCTATGATAACAGATACCTGTGCCTGCTGCCGTTCGTAGTTGATGGAGTTTCTGTTCTTTTCAGCACCTTCTGCTCTGCTTGTTGATGCCGCCTGGCCATCTCCCTGGAGATTCTTGACCACGCCCACCTCCTCGATGTAGGAGGAGGCGGAGCCAACCTGAGGAGGCCAGCGGCCGTGAGACAGGTTCCTGAGAAGAAGACAGCCGATTCAGGAAACCAGCAATGTGAAGCTACCTGTGGTTGTGTACTGCCGGGTGTGTGTGTGAGTGTGTGTGTGTGTGCATACCTGTGGTTGTGTACCGCCGTGTGTGTATGTGTGTTTGTGTGTGTGTGTGTGTGTGTGTGTACCTGTGGTTGTGTACCGCCGTGTGTGTGTGTGTGTGTGTATACCTGTGGTTGTGTGCTGCCGTGTGTGTGTATGTGTGTGTGTGTGTGTGCATACCTGTGGTTGTGTACCGCCGTGTGTGTATGTGTGTTTGTGTGTGTGTGTGTGTGTGTATACCTGTGGTTGTGTACCGCCGTGTGTGTGTACGTGAGGTTGTGTACCGCCGTGTGTATGTGTGTGTGTGTGTGTGTATACCTGTGGTTGTGTACCACCGTGTGTGTATGTGTGTGAGTGTGTGTGTATACCTGTGGTTGTGTACCGCTGTGCGTGTGTACGTGAGGTTGTGTACCGCCGTGTATATGTGTGTGTGTGTGTGTATACCTGTGGTTGTGTGCTGCCGTGTGTGTGTGTGTTTGTGTGTGTATACCTGTGATTGTGTAACGCCGAGTGTGTATGTGTGTGTGTGTGTGTGTGTATACCTGTGGTTGTGTGCTGCCGTGTGTGTGTGTGTGTACCTGTGGTTGTGTACCGCCGTGTGTGTGTGTACCTGTGGTTGTGTACTGCCATGTGTGTGTGTTAGTGTATCCGTGGTTGTGTACTGCCGTGTGTGTGTACTGCCGTGTGTGTGTGTATACCTGTGGTTGTGTACCACCGTGTTTGTGTGTGTGTGTGTGTACCTGTGGTTGTGTACTGCCGTGTTTGTGTGCATGTATGTGTGTGTGTATGTGTGTGTACCTATGGTTGTGTACCGCCGTGTGTGTGTGTATGTGTGTGTGTGTGTATGTGTGTGTATCTATGGTTGTGTACTGCCGTGTTTGTGTGCATGTATGTGTGTGTGTATGTGTGTGTACCTATGGTTGTGTACCGCCGTGTGTGTGTGTATGTGTGTGTGTGTGTACCTGTGGTTGTGTACTGCCGGGTGTGTACTCAGCAGTGTGAGCTCAGACAGTCTCTCCTCTGCACACTGAGCGGTGAGTCGAGCTTCAGCATCTTGATCCCAACAGTCCTCCATCGTCTCCTTCAGGGAACGCAACGCCTAAAAGCACACAAACAAATACACAAAGTGAGAGACAGAGTATTCCTGTCAGTGCTACTTACTGTACTACAGCCCAATATGATTACATTTATAGCACTATTTCTGGAAAACTACAATATGAATTTAAACTTTTTTTTTGCAGTTTATCACAAACTGCAAAAGGTTCAGAAATTGTTATAAAAATGTTCCAACTTTACAATAAAAAACACTAAACACTAAAAGTTTCAGCCTGTGAGGCAAAGCTTTAGTTTGAGGTATCAGGTTAAAACATCAACAGAAAGCTGCTAAGACATGTTGGGATTTGCTCAGCATGTTGACAAAACGAGTGCATGTTTGAGCTGAAACAGGTGAGAACAGAAACACTAACCAGGCTGTTTTCCTTCCAGGCTTCAGGGAATCTGGGTCTGAATTTCTCTCTGGCGACGAGGTTCTGCATCTCCTCGAAGCTCGGGTGATTCCCCAACTCGGCCTGAAACGCCAGCTGGTACTCTGGTACTGCTTCACCTACACACACACACACACAGCTACATTACTAACCAGCCATGCCAGGTAACAGGCTGTCTGCATGATGTCAGGTGATGATATCCTCATTAAAATAGTTTCATATATAATAGCATGGCTCATAAGATTACATATTGTGTTTGTTGTGGGGTATTTTAATAAATGGTCCTTCCTGTATGTACAGAATCATGTTGTGTGTTTGCTGCGTGTCACCTGGGAACAGGTGAGAGCACCTCCTGAAGCTCTCCCAGTAGAGGAGACCCAGAGCGTAAACATCCACCTGCTTCAGCGCCGCCTCACAGTCCCGGAGGTTCAGAGCTCCACCCAGGACCTCCGGGGCCATGTACCGCACCGTCCCCACCTACAGACACAAACAGATACACCTGTCGCTCTCATTTTAAACCTGTCGCATCATCATCATCCACCTGCCGCGGTCACACGACCAGACCTCAGATATGGCCACGGTGTCGTCGTCTCCAGGGCGACAGGGCCGGCTTCCCGTCAGCCTCATGGACAGACCGAAGTCGGCGAGGACACAGGACAGATCGGCTCGGACCAACACGTTCCTGCTGGTCACGTCTCTGTGGGCCACGGCCGGTTTGTACTGGTCTGAGAGGAGACAGAGAACACCAGGTGGGATCGGACACACAAACCTTTGTCACTTTTATAAACAAATCAAGAAATCACAGACAATTATTTTCTATCAGTAGCCGAAATGAGACGTCCTCAGTCACGAAGAAGTAAATAAGACACACCAACCAAGGAGAGTGTCTCTGAGTACAGGAAAGAGGGATAAATAAGAACTGAGAGTTTAAACTGGACCCAAGGTGACTTCAGAGGCAGAATTCTGAATTCTGAATTCTGTTTTCAGTCTTGCAGCTGCAAATTTCAAAAACCAAATATGAGAAATAACAGACAACCGGTCAGCTGATCCTCACTGAGTAAACTCTTCTCTTATTGTTGGACACATTTAATGAGGATCAACAGAACAGCTGATCTGTCTGAACAAATTCCTCAATAAGACTGAAGAGTTATAAAACTGATGACAGTCCTGTGAGTCACCACCAGGGGGAGCAGTCTCAGAGCAAACACACTTAATGAAGCAGCGCAGTTATCTCGATCATCGCCAGTTTGGCCTCCGACATGTTTAACATTCAGACTGTAGCTTCACTGTGTGTGTGTGTGTGTGCTGATAAGAAGAAAATAGAAAAATTGACAGTAAAAACCAACTGACTGAAACATATCAGGGAAATACAGCATGTTTCCCAAAATTGGCTGAATAAATTAACATATATGCATATTAAAAATATATAAACTGTACATCAATTAACCGCTCTGTTGCACTGGGTCACATGGTCACATCGCCATGACAATAATAATAATGATAATAAAAATTATAATAATAATTATACCTCCTCTGTAGAGTTCAGTGTGCAGGAAGGCGAGTCCTCTGGTGACACCGTGAGTCATCCTGCAGCAGGTCGACCAGTCCACTGTTTGGAGAGACAGGTAGCGAGACAGGCAGCCCTGAGACAGACAGACAGACAGACAGACAGAGAGACAGGAAGAAGAGCTGCTTACTTTGTTTTTACTTTTCGTACTTAAGCAAATATCAAAACCATTAACTGAACAAGACGAACGCACCTGAAGAAAATGTTAGTTTGCTTACTTACACTAAAAATGTGTAAACATTGTAAATAAGTTAAAACGTCTAAAATGTTCATTCTTTACTGGTGAAATACTGCATGAGATTTACTGTTAGAGTTAAAGCACTTAAGGTAGTGGAAGTGTTATTTAAAGTACTGAAAGGAAAACAAAACATCTGCGCATATTTATTAATATGTGGTATTCAATTATCTTCTACACTTGAATTGTCACCTGAAGTGTGAGAGCTGAAAGGAGTCGAGGTGTCACCTGAAGTGTGAGCACTGTAGACAGCTGAGTTGTCACTTTACATGTCAAGGCTGAAAGTAGTCAAACTAATAGTCGAAGTGTAAGAACTGAAAGCAACTGAAATGCCAGATGTTTACGCCATGAAAGCAGTTGAAGAGTCAAGAGAAGTTCTTCTTCTCGTCTTTGTGCTAAGCTATAGATTCCTCCAACAGACTCTGTAGCAGACTGACATGCCAGCTAAATATTGTTAGCTCTGAAACATGTTTAGTTCATCAGAAAACTTCGACTGATAACAGCTGACGATGGCAGTTTATTTGTGATCACTGTGGCTGATTAAACTAAGATGAATGCGTCCTGAAAATGAAACGTGACTATGGAGGATTTCATGAAATAAAACACAAAAGACTCTTTTAAAGTCTGTTTCTGACAACATTTGTTAATCTGAAGAAATAAAAAACATGAATATACAAACATGAGACCTTAAATCTGTTTGCCTGCCAAACGTGTATCTCCAGAATGACTAAGTCATTATGATAGTGTGTGTGTGTGTGTGTGTGTGTGTGTGAACAGAGCAGACAGTTAATCCGGTAATTACCGTCTGACCACTACAGAGGAATGTAGAGAACCAACCGACCAGAAATTACACTGTGTGTGTGTGTGTGTGTATGTGAGTGTGTGTGTGTTTGTGTGCGTGTGTGTGTTTTTGTGTGTTCATGTGTGACAGTGTGTGGTTATAAACAGGAAGCCAAAATGATTTATGTTTAAGTTTGTCAATGAGAGATAGTGATAATAAAGATTGTATTTGCTACTGTGTGTGTGTGTTTGTGTGTAATCTTGTACAACTATCTTTGTGAGAACCAGTGTGAATGTTAGACTATGGAAGTGAGGACATGTTTGTAAAGTGAAGACATGTTGGCCGGTCCTCACTTTCAGAGACACCTTCAACGGCTGTTTGAGGGTTCAGACTTGGTTTTAAGGTTCAGTTCAGGGTTAGGGTTGGGGTGGTATTATTTTAATGAATGTCCTCACAAATATAGAAATACAAAAGTGTGTGTGTGTGTGGTCAGTGGCTCCAGACAGGAAGTAGGAGTGGCGGCGCCGTCTTGCAGCACAGTAACAAGACTAATGGAGAGTCAGAGAGTCTGACTCTCACTAGCTGTTCTGTCCAGATTAGTTGTTACTACAGTCTCCTGTATTGTCTCTAATCGAACACGGCCGCTGTCCACTAACCGGAAATGACGATCGCAACATTTGACCGCTTTTTCTTCTTTTTCTTTGTTGTTGGCAAATTGCAGCCGGCCGGAGCGTCATCGCCAACATTCGATCACGATTGTCAGCCGCCAAAATGCTCCCTTGACTTCATTAAAAAAGAATGTGCTTTGACTTTACCTGTTTGTGTGTGGACATGTATTATAATTTGCACCTGATGGCGACCGTTGAGTGTGAAGCGTCCAGCGTTCCACAATCAACTTTTTGACCATTATGAGTTCACCGTTCAGGTCCTCGTAGTGCAG
>CM062208.1:607500-610000 GCA_031216445.1 Lateolabrax maculatus
AGCAGAACCGGTAGCTGCCGTTCTGGATCTGCGAGGGCGTCGCTGTTACCAGGCAACGGTCGCCATGACACTCCTGCTGGTTTCCAATATGAGTCCAGCAACCTGGAGGACAGGTGGACAGCGTGTGAGTGTGTGGTAATATGTGTTATTATGTGTGAGTGTGTGTGTGTGTGAGTCTCACCTTGCTTCACCAGGTGTATTTCCCCGTCTGCTCTCTTTTCCCATAATCCATAGCAGCGGGAGCCGCGGCTGCAACGAATCGTTCCGTTTTCTCTCACCACTCCTCGCAGCTCATTGGCAGGTGCGCTCTGAGACTCCGCCCCCTGCAGGTGGTCAGTGAAGGCGCACTCTCTGTTCTCCGACTGCAGACCTGCAGACACATTCAGTTAGGATCAAAGTCTTTCAGCTGAAACACAGACGGATCACAGACTCGAGGTATTTTGACTCGAGGTGTTTGGACGTGTTTGGACTCGTGGTGTTTGGACTCGTGGTGTTTGGACTCGTGTTACGACTCGTGTTTGGACTCGAGGTGTTTGGACTCGTGTTTGGACTCGAGGTGTTTGGACTCATGTTTGGACTCGAGGTGTTTGGACTCGTGTTTGGACTTGTGGTGTTTGGACTCGTGTTTGGACTCGTGGTGTTTGGACTCGAGGTGTTTGGACTCGAGGTGTTTGGACTCGTGGTGTTTGGACTCGAGGTGTTTGGACTCGAGGTGTTTGGACTCGTGGTGTTTGGACTCAAGGTGTTTGGACGTGTTTGGACTCGTGTTACGACTCGTGTTTGGACTCGAGGTGTTTGGACTCGTGGTGTTTGGACTCGTGGTGTTTGGACTCGAGGTGTTTGGACTCGTGGTGTTTGGACTCGTGGTGTTTGGACTCATGTTACGACTCGTGGTGTTTGGACTCGTGTTTGGACTCGTGGTGTTTGGACTCGTGGTGTTTGGACTCGTGGTGTTTGGACTCGAGGTGTTTGGACTCGAGGTGTTTGGACTCGTGGTGTTTGGACTCGAGGTGTTTGGACTCGAGGTGTTTGGACTCGTGGTGTTTGGACTCGAGTTGTTTGGACGTGTTTGGACTCGTGTTACGACTCGTGTTTGGACTCGAGGTGTTTGGACGTGTTTGGACTCGAGGTGTTTGGACGTGTTTGGACTCGAGGTGTTTGGACGTGTTTGGACTCGAGGTGTTTGGACTCGTGGTGTTTGGACTCGTGGTGTTTGGACTCGTGTTTGGACTCGTGGTGTTTGGACTTGTGGTGTTTGGACTCGAGGTGTTTGGACTCGAGGTGTTTGGACTCGTGGTGTTTGGACTCGAGGTGTTTGGACTCGTGGTGTTTGGACTCGAGGTGTTTGGACGTGTTTGGACTCGTGTTACGACTCGTGTTTGGACTCGAGGTGTTTGGACGTGTTTGGACTCGAGGTGTTTGGACGTGTTTGGACTCGAGGTGTTTGGACGTGTTTGGACTCGAGGTGTTTGGACTCGTGGTGTTTGGACTCGTGGTGTTTGGACTCGTGTTTGGACTCGTGGTGTTTGGACTTGTGTTTGGACTCGTGGTGTTTGGACTCGTGGTGTTTGGACTCGTGGTGTTTAGACTCGTGATTGGACTCGAGGTGTTTGGACTCGAGGTGATTGGACTCGTGGTGTTTGGACTCGAGGTGTTTGGACGTGTTTGGACTCGTGTTACGACTCGTGTTTGGACTCGAGGTGTTTGGACGTGTTTGGACTCGAGGTGTTTGGACGTGTTTGGACTCGAGGTGTTTGGACTCGTGGTGTTTGGACTCGTGGTGTTTGGACTCGTGTTTGGACTCGTGGTGTTTGGACTTGTGTTTGGACTCGTGGTGTTTGGACTCGTGGTGTTTGGACTCGTGGTGTTTGGACTCGTCGTGTTTGGACTCGTGTTACGACTCGTGGTGTTTGGACTCGTGATTGGACTCGAGGTGTTTGGACTCGTGGTGTTTGGACTCGTGGTGTTTGGACTCGTGTTTGGACTCGAGGTGTTTGGACTCGTGTTTGGACTCGTGGTGTTTGGACTCGTGATTGGACTCGAGGTGTTTGGACTCGTGGTGTTTGGACTCGTGGTGTTTGGACTCGTGTTTGGACTCGAGGTGTTTGGACTCGTGTTTGGACTCGTGGTGTTTGGACTTGTGTTTGGACTCGAGGTGTTTGGACTCGTGTTTGGACTCGAGGTGTTTGGACTCGTGTTTGGACTCGAGGTGTTTGGACTCGTGGTGTTTGGACTCGAGGTGTTTGGACTCGTGTTTGGACTCGAGGTGTTTGGACTCGTGTTTGGACTCGAGGTGTTTGGACTCGAGGTGTTTGGACTCGTGTTTGGACTCGTGTTACGACTTGTGTTTGGACTCGAGGTGTTTGGATTCGTGTTTGGACTCGAGGTGTTTGGACTCGTGGTGTTTGGACTCGAGGTGTTTGGACTCATGTTTGGACTCGAGGTGTTTGGACTCGTGTTTGGACTCAAGTGTTTATGGTCTCAGTCGCAGGTTTCGAGT
>CM062208.1:615000-637500 GCA_031216445.1 Lateolabrax maculatus
CATCTGGAGGTCTCAGGGTCTGAAGGTCTGAGGGTCTGGAGGTCTGAGGGTCTGCAGGTCTGAGGGTCTGGAGGTCTGAAGGTCTGAGGGTCTGCAGGTCTGAGGGTCTGGAGGTCTGAGGGTCTGAGGGTCTGCAGGTCTGAGGGTCTGCAGGTTTGAGGTCTGAGGGTCTGCAGGTCTGAGGTCTGAGGGTCTGCAGGTCTGTGGTCTTAGGGTCTGGAGGTCTGGCGGTCTGAGGGTCTGAGGGTCTGCAGGTCTGAGGGTCTGAGGGTCTGCAGGTCTGAGGTCTGAGGGTCTGCAGGTCTGAGGGTCTGAGGGTCTGGAGGTCTGGCGGTCTGAGGGTCTGGAGGTCTGCAGGTCTGAGGTCTGAGGGTCTGAGGGTCTGGAGGTCTGAGGTCTGAGGGTCTGCAGGTCTGAAGTCTCAGGGTCTGGAGGTCTGCAGGTCTGAGGGTCTGCAGGTCTGAGCGTCTGAGGGTCTGGAGGTCTGAGGGTCTGAGGGTCTGGAGGTCTGAGGGTCTGGAGGTCTGGAGGTCTGAGGGTCTGCAGGTCTGAGGGTCTGGAGGTCTGAGGGTCTGAGGGTCTGGAGGTCTGAGGGTCTGAGGGTCTGAGGTCTGAGGGTCTGCAGGTCTGAGCGTCTGAGGGTCTGGAGGTCTGAGGGTCTGAGGGTCTGGAGGTCTGAGGGTCTGAGGGTCTGGAGGTCTGAGGGTCTGAGGGTCTGAGGTCTGAGGGTCTGCAGGTCTGAGGGTCTGCAGGTCTGAGCGTCTGAGGGTCTGGAGGTCTGAGGGTCTGAGGGTCTGAGGGTCTGGAGGTCTGAGGTCTGAGGGTCTGCAGGTCTGAGGTCTGAGGGTCTGGAGGTCTGAGGTCTGAGGGTCTGCAGGTCTGAGGGTCTGCAGGTCTGAGGTCTGAGGGTCTGCAGGTATGAGGGTCTGCAGGTCTGAGGGTCTGCAGGTCTGAGGTCTGAGGGTCTGCAGGTCTGAGGGTCTGCAGGTCTGAGGGTCTGAGGTCTGAGGTCTGAGGGTCTGGAGGTCTGAGGGTCTGCAGGTCTGAGGGTCTGCAGGTCTGAGGTCTGAGGGTCTGCAGGTCTGAGGGTCTGGAGGTCTGAGGGTCTGAGGGTCTGGAGGTCTGAGGGTCTGCAGGTCTGAGGGTCTGAGGTCTGAGGTCTGAGGGTCTGCAGGTCTGAGGGTCTGGAGGTCTGAGGATTTGAGGGTCTGGAGGTCTGAGGGTCTGGAGGTCTGAGGGTCTGCAGGTCTGAGGGTCTGCAGGTCTGAGGGTCTGAGGGTCTGCAGGTCTGAGGGTCTGGAGGTCTGAGGATTTGAGGGTCTGGAGGTCTGAGGGTCTGGAGGTCTGAGGGTCTGGAGGTCTGAGGGTCTGAGGGTCTGGAGGTCTGAGGGTCTGCAGGTCTGAGGGTCTGAGGGTCTGGAGGTCTGAGGGTCTGAGGGTCTGGAGGTCTGAGGGTCTGAGGGTCTGGAGGTCTGAGGGTCTGCAGGTCTGAGGGTCTGGAGGTCTGAGGGTCTGGAGGTCTGAGGATTTGAGGGTCTGGAGGTCTGAGGGTCTGGAGGTCTGAGGGTCTGGAGGTCTGAGGGTCTGAGGGTCTGGAGGTCTGAGGGTCTGCAGGTCTGAGGGTCTGAGGGTCTGGAGGTCTGAGGGTCTGAGGGTCTGGAGGTCTGAGGGTCTGAGGGTCTGGAGGTCTGAGGGTCTGCAGGTCTGAGGGTCTGGAGGTCTGAGGGTCTGGAGGTCTGAGGGTCTGGATCAGATTGTTTATAATAACTATATGTGGAAACATGATGAAGTCTGTTAATCTGATCTGATTATAATCTGATTATATTCCATCAGAATAAACACACGTATTGATTATTTTTACCTTCAAATATTCACATCAGGTTATTGATCCCGTGTTTCATCACTCACATCATAAGTGACGTCAGAACGGACTGCAGGGAATATAACGTCACAAGTCACACATGTAATGATCAGCTGATCAGCTGAGCTCGCTGTGATTGATCAGGTATAATACTGACCTTCAGGATCCATCTGGGCCTCAGACACACCTGTGATCACCTGCACCGCATCACACACACACACACACACACACACACACACCTGTTCTACACACCAAATATTATAAATCTAAATCTAACCTATAACACACACCGTGTGCGTCACAGATCACCTGTCATGTCTGTCTGCAGGTAAATTAAACGGCAGAGCTGATGGCAGGGAGTGGCACACACACACACACACACACACACACACACCGGTCATCACACGGTAACGGGGTGTGTGTGTGCGTGTGTGTGTGTGTGTGTGTGTGTGAAGCCCGTTCATACCGGGGAGGATGACTCCGACCGGCTCTGCAGGAGGAGATGCAGCAGCCCGTCTGTCTCTCTGTCTGTCTGTCTGTCTGTAGTCCGGGTGTGTTCTGGCTCGGCTCGGCTCGGCTCGGTCCGGACTCTCCTCCTCAGGATCGATCCGGATCCAGCGGCTGGTTTCTTCAGGAGAATCAGAAACTGGGCAGAAATGAAGCTGCGCTCCGTTTCTCCGCAGCCACATCCAGACCGTCAGCGTGATGAGGTCACCGCTCACCGAGCTTCCGGATCGCACTTTCAAAATAAAAGCTGCAGCATCGCGAGGCCTCCTCTTTACGGTTTCCGGGGTTGTTTCTGGGCTCACTGCACTCATTCAGGAGAGTTTAGAAGATATCATGTCGAGTTATAAAGGAACCATGCAGGTCCAGGTCCAGGTCTACATGCAGACCGGACAGGGACAGAGGACCATTATGGATGATCACCGAGAACATCTCTTAAGTCTAGAAAGTGACATTAAACGACAATAATGTTCTGATGCAACTTGAACTGTCCACTCTAATTTTACTTTACATTTTTTATTTTCTCTTTTTCTTTTATGATATTTTTATAAAATTATTATGTATTATATACATATCTTTTAAATATTTCAGCTATTTTTCTTAAGGGTTTTGGTGGCCAGAGATGCCATAACTTCTCCAGGAGGTTCCAGGAGTCCTTGATTTAGATGAAACTGGGACTGAAGGAACCTGGTGTGACACTGGGGGACCAGCTGCCCTTCATCCTGCAACAAGCAATCAAAAATGATCTCCAACGAACTAAATTCTGTTTCTTTTATTTTGAAGGCAACTGTGCTCCACTTCCTTTCTCCTGTCTGAACCTACCTTGAGGACAGGGAGACTGAAAACGACCACGAAGAGACTCAAGACTCAAAATCAGGGTCGTTGGAACTATTTTCTGTAAATATTGGAGGGAGGGGGATCAGTGCTGATCAATGAGCCTGACCCGAGGCTTTCATTTCTAATCATGAGAAGTAACCTATAGTGTTACCTATAATCAAATATGTCAGACATAAGGAGAACATGAAGCCCGGTTGCTGAGGAACTTGGTGATGTGTTAATGTTGTTAAAGACATGAGGAGGCTCGTCGTTTCTGTCACATCGCTGATGAAGCTTATTTCAAACAAAAAGAAAGGTTTGGTGCAGTAAAGAGAAGCTGTCAATAGCTGTCGCACTTCCAACATCTCTGCTCAAAACACACAAAGAGACCACAAAGAGACAAAAAACCACCACAAAGAGAGACAAACCGACCACAAAGAGACAGAAAACCACCAAAAAAAAAACAGAAACCGACCACAAAGAGACAAAAAACCACCTCAAAGAGAGACAAACCACCACAAAGAGACACAAACCGACTACAAAGAGACAGAAAACAACCTCAAAGAGACAGAAACCACCACAAAGAGACAGACACAACATGCAGCCGTCCTCTTCTTCGCTCCTCCTGTCTCCTTCTGTTGGTCGGCTTCTGGAGGAGTCGCTTGTGTCTGAAACAGGATATCATCAGAGATGTTCAGACTCAGTCTCCAGATGTTCAGGCCATCAACATACTGATCATCTGTCCAGTTAAAGGACTCGAGGGACCTCGAACACTGAGACCTGCTCCGGTTTCACCTTCACTGGGTTTTCAAGCACTCAGAGAGAAATATTGATCATGAATCAAGAGGAAGAAAGACAGAGAAGAATTTGGGTGTTTTTGACCTGATGCCTGTTAATAACAGACGGACACTTCATCAGAGACCACAACTCGTCCTGCGGCGCCCTCTGCTGGTGACTCCTAGCTAACACATCTGAGCTTTCACTATTGAGTTTTACACAATCTTTGTGGATTACTGACAGCAGTTTAATTGCCTGTAAACACAATATGTTCACTAGCTCATGGTCATTCAACATCTCTAAAAAGTGTTGGAGCTCATTAAAAGTCGTCCTGATATAAAAACGCTCCACGTCTACTGGCCATAAACAGAAGGAATTTACATTATACTGATAACAGGAAAACAAACAATGACAGTTGTGAGCTGAGTTATAATTTAAATCAAGGTTTTTGAAAGATAAAGTTAGTTCATTGCTGATAAAAATACAAAAGTTTTCCCAACAAATTCAACTCAGGGGAGCTGCAACATAAATCATGTTTTATATTGTGGTTTCAAATCAGCATTATTCTGGTGTTGTCCGGTTTTATTATTAAAAATGTCTGTAATATGTCGTTATAGATGCTTGTAGATAAGAAAAGGAAGAAAACTTAAAATAACTTCTGGGATTATGTCAATATTATAGTTAGCTGTAAGCCACGCCCACTTTGGCTAATCCAATCAAATGTCAAAGATTTGACTTACATCCCCTCCTAACTAAACACCTGACTAAAACCTCATGATGACTGGTGTGGTCGCCTTGCTTTGGCCTGAACGCTGGAGCCGGGGCTGATGGGAGACAGGACTTCCTGTGGTTTCTCTTTAAATAAAAACTGATTATTTCTGGTGAAAAGTTTAAAGACACAGAATTACAACCGCACCCCCCACCTGAACCAAACAGAGGAGGCGACAACGTTTCCGACAAGGACAATCTGCTGCTCCTCATGTGTGAAAACAGCTTCTGACTTCTAACTAAAAACTCAACCACATGCTTCAACCAAACCCCTTCAGCTTCTACCAGCATCTGGAGGAGGAGGTGGGGGCCTCCGGGGGCTCGGGGTGCGGGGGGACCCTAGAATTAGTCAGTCCGCCCCTGCAGCTCGTGTTTTCAGACAGAAGAGAGCTGTGCACTGAAGAGGAAGAGGAGGAGGGGGAGGAGGAAGAGGAGGGGGGGTGTCCCGGGATGAATGTGGTGATTCTTCAGGTGAAGCAGCGGCTCAGTTCGTCCTTCGTGACTCGGAGTTCTTCACATCAGTAAGTTTCTCTCCTTCTTCTCCTCCTTCGGGTTTTAAAGTGTGTGAAGCGTCTTTTTCTCGTGTTTAAAACAAACGGACCCTGACTCTGAGGTGGGCGGAGACAGACGCGCCGGTTCACCACGAACACAAAGTTGATCCGGATCAATAGGTTTAACGAGGATCAATGAGATGTTAGAGAATCTGTAGCTGATCACTGTGAGCCTGGAAACCTCCTCGCGCTCCACAGGCCATCTATTGATCCGATCCCTGAACCAGATCAGCTTCTTCACCTCCTGACAGCTGATCCCGGATCAATACAGCAGGACCTGACGCGGTTCAGCTGCCGTTATTATGGACATTATTACGTTCCCGGACTACAGTGTGTTACTAACTGATTTTTTTAAACTCTGTGTCGATTGTAAACAACTTATTTATCTATATAAACTGTGTTTGATTTATAAATATGATTCTGATCAATAACAAAAACCAAATGATCAGATCATTGTGATTTCTCTCAATACAACATCTAATATCATTTATTTATTTACAATAATTAAATCAAGAAAAAATAATTCTAAAAAAGAATATTTCTTTTGTTTTAAAATACTTTAATATTAAATAAAACATAAATCTAATATACAAGGATACACAGAAAATAAATCCAATTTCATGCTTCTGGGATTCTGATCAATAGGAGCACAAACTGTGCAGCTGCTTGAAGTGAGACTTCACAGGGTGATTGTGGGAAACTGAGTGTTGAAGGATGTTTGTGAAACGGTCGACTGACAGGAAGGAATCTGCTCAGATTCACAGACTCAACCTGCACATCAGCTCTGGTGCATGATGGGAACTTTTTCTGTCACGTTTCCTTCTGGACACAGCCTCATAAATAACATGCCACTTCCTGTTTTATTTTGAAAAGCTGCTCCACCACATGTATACTTGGCTTATTAGAACAATTTAAATAAGAAATCAATGTTTCCTAGTTAGTCTCCTGGTTGAAGTTGGTCTCCTGGTTAAAGTTGGTCTCCTGGTTAAAGTTAGTCTCCTGGTTAAAGTTAGTTAGTCTCCTGGTTAAAGTTAGTCTCCTGGTTAAAGTTAGTTAGTCTCCTGGTTAAAGTTGGTCTCCTGGTTAAAGTTAGTCTCCTGGTTAAAGTTAGTTAGTCTCCTGGTTAAAGTTGGTCTCCTGGTTAAAGTTAGTCTCCTTGTTAAAGTTGGTTAGTATCCTGGTTAAAGTTGATCTCCTGGTTAAACTTAGTCTCCTGGTTTAAGTTATTCTCCTGGTTAAACTCAGTCTCCTGGCTAAAGTTATTCTCCTGGTTAAACTCAGTCTCCTGGCTAAAGTTAGTCTCCTGGTTATAGTTACTTCAGATGAAGCACTGAGAGGAAGTTTTTCCTTCTGATGATGAACTGTGTTACTGAGTCTGTTACTGAGTGTTACTGTGTGTGTTACTGTGTGTTACTGTGTGTTACTGTGTGTGTTACTGTGTGTTACTGTGTGTGTTACTGTGTGTTACTGAGTGTTACTGTGTGTGTTACTGTGTGTTACTGTGTGTTACTGAGTGTTACTGTGTGTGTTACTGTGTGTTACTGTGTGTTACTGTGTGTGTTACTGTGTGTTACTGAGTGTTACTGTGTGTTACTGTGTGTTACTGTGTGTGTTACTGTGTGTTACTGAGTGTGTTACTGTGTGTTACTGAGTCTGTTACTGTGTGTTACTGTGTGTTACTGAGTGTTACTGTGTGTTACTGAGTGTTACTGTGTGTGTTACTGTGTGTTACTGTGTGTTACTGAGTGTTACTGTGTGTGTTACTGTGTGTTACTGTGTGTTACTGTGTGTGTTACTGAGTGTTACTGTGTGTTACTGTGTGTTACTGTGTGTGTTACTGTGTGTTACTGTGTGTTACTGTGTGTGTTACTGTGTGTTACTGTGTGTGTTACTGTGTGTTACTGAGTGTTACTGTGTGTGTTACTGTGTGTTACTGTGTGTTACTGAGTGTTACTGTGTGTGTTACTGTGTGTTACTGTGTGTTACTGTGTGTGTTACTGAGTGTTACTGTGTGTGTTACTGTGTGTTACTGTGTGTTACTGTGTGTGTTACTGTGTGTTACTGAGTGTTACTGTGTGTTACTGTGTGTTACTGTGTGTGTTACTGTGTGTTACTGAGTGTGTTACTGTGTGTTACTGAGTCTGTTACTGTGTGTTACTGTGTGTTACTGAGTGTTACTGTGTGTTACTGAGTGTTACTGAGTGTGTTACTGTGTGTTACTGTGTGTTACTGTGTGTGTTACTGTGTGTTACTGAGTGTGTTACTGTGTGTTACTGAGTCTGTTACTGAGTGTTACTGTGTGTTACTGAGTGTGTTACTGTGTGTTACTGAGTCTGTTACTGTGTGTTACTGTGTGTTACTGTGTGTGTTACTGTGTGTTACTGTGTGTGTTACTGTGTGTTACTGAGTGTTACTGTGTGTGTTACTGTGTGTGTTACTGTGTGTTACTGAGTGTTACTGTGTGTGTTACTGTGTGTGTTACTGTGTGTTACTGAGTGTTACTGTGTGTGTTACTGAGTGTGTTACTGTGTGTTACTGAGTCTGTTACTGAGTGTTACTGTGTGTGTTACTGTGTGTGTTACTGAGTCTGTTACTGTGTGTGTTACTGAGTGTGTAACTGTGTGTTACTGAGTCTGTTACTGAGTGTTACTGTGTGTGTTACTGTGTGTTACTGAGTGTTACTGTGTGTTACTGTGTGTTACTGAGTGTTAATGTGTGTTACTGAGTGTTACTGTGTGTGTTACTGTGTGTTACTGTGTGTTACTGAGTGTTACTGTGTGTGTTACTGTGTGTTACTGTGTGTGTTACTGTGTGTTACTGAGTGTTACTGTGTGTTACTGTGTGTGTTACTGTGTGTTACTGTGTGTTACTGAGTGTTACTGTGTGTTACTGAGTGTGTTACTGTGTGTGTTACTGTGTGTGTTACTGAGTGTTACTCTGTGTTACTGAGTGTGTTACTCTGTGTTACTGAGTGTTACTGTGTGTTACTGTGTGTGTTACTGAGTGTTACTGTGTGTTACTGTGTGTTACTGAGTGTTACTGAGTGTTAATGTGTGTGTTACTGTGTGTTACTGTGTGTGTTACTGTGTGTTACTGTGTGTGTTACTGAGTGTTACTGAGTGTGTTACTGTGTGTTACTGTGTGTGTTACTGTGTTACTGAGTGTTACTGAGTGTTAATGTGTGTGTTACTGTGTGTTACTGTGTGTGTTACTGTGTGTTACTGTGTGTGTTACTGAGTGTTACTGAGTGTTACTGAGTGTTAATGTGTGTGTTACTGTGTGTTACTGTGTGTGTTACTGTGTGTTACTGTGTGTGTTACTGAGTGTTACTGAGTGTGTTACTGTGTGTTACTGTGTGTGTTACTGAGTGTGTTACTGAGTGTGTTACTGTGTGTTACTGAGTGTGTTACTGTGTGTGTTACTGAGTGTTACTGAGTGTGTTACTGTGTGTGTTACTGTGTGTGTTACTGAGTGTTACTGTGTGTGTTACTGAGTGTTACTGTGTGTGTTACTGTGTGTGTTACTGTGTGTGAGTGTGTGTGTTACTGTGTGTGTTACTGAGTGTTACTGAGTGTGTTACTGTGTGTGTTACTGTGTGTGTTACTGAGTGTTACTGTGTGTGTTACTGTGTGTTACTGAGTGTTAATGTGTGTGTTAATGTGTGTTACTGTGTGTGTTACTGTGTGTGTTACTGTGTGTTACTGTGTGTGTTACTGAGTGTTACTGAGTGTGTTACTGAGTGTTACTGTGTGTTACTGTGTGTGTTACTGTGTGTGTTACTGTGTTACTGTGTGTTACTGTGTGTGTTACTGTGTTACTGTGTGTGTTACTGTGTGTGTTACTGAGTGTGTTACTGAGTGTTACTGAGTGTGTTACTGAGTGTGTTACTGTGTGTTACTGTGTGTGTTACTGTGTGTGTTACTGCGTGTGTTACTGAGTGTTACTGTGTGTTACTGAGTGTGTTACTGAGTGTGTTACTGTGTGTTACTGTGTGTGTTACTGAGTGTTACTGTGTGTTACTGTGTGTGTGTTACTGAGTGTTACTGAGTGTGTTACTGTGTGTGTTACTGTGTGTGTTACTGAGTGTTACTGTGTGTTACTGAGTGTGTTACTGAGTGTGTTACTGAGTGTGTTACTGTGTGTTACTGTGTGTGTTACTGAGTGTGTTACTGAGTGTTACTGAGTGTTACTGTGTGTTACTGTGTGTTACTGAGTGTTACTGTGTGTTACTGAGTGTGTTACTGAGTGTGTTACTGAGTGTTACTGAGTGTGTTACTGTGTGTTACTGAGTGTTACTGAGTGTTACTGAGTGTGTTACTGTGTGTGTTACTGTGTGTTACTGAGTGTGTTACTGAGTGTGTTACTGTGTGTTACTGTGTGTGATTGTGTGTGTCAGCATCTGTGTAACAGCTAAACTGCTGACTGGAAACATTCCTATCAGACTGTGTCACTGGTTTCTGTCTGTTATCTGTTTCTGTTTGTTGTATTGATCTTCCATCAGCCGATTCTTCTTCTGTTTCCTGATTCACTTGTTTTCTCTCTCAGTGCATCACAGTCCTGCATTAGAGGTGGAAGAAGTACTGAGACCTGTGACTGCATAGAAAGTACTAACACCACAGAGTCCTGCATTCAAACTCTTACTTTTGAGTTATACATCATCATTGATTATTGATTAGATTTAGTTTTAATAATCGGCTGTCATAACTAAAGCTGTCAGATAAATGTGGTTGAGAAGAAGGAGAAAGTTTCAGAAAATGGAAATACTCAAGTACAAGAACAAGTACAAAAACCCTCAAAATTGTATTTAAAGCGATAGTTCTGATTTTTAAAAGTGGTTGTATGAGGTACTTATCTATAGTCAGTGTTTGATCGACAGCAGATGGTGGTCGGCAGGCAGCTGTACCAACGCTCAGTGACGTCCTGCATCCTAAAACAATCAACATCAGTTTAAGTGTTTGCTATATTTATATTTTCACCACTTCACCTTACTGTCAGACATCCTTTCCGACAGGGGTTGGATCTGAACCAACGTGTTAAAGCACTAGTTGTGTTACACAATTACACAAACTGATTGAGGCAGCGGCAGACCAACAACTCCCGAGACGTAAAAGACGGAGTGTGGTGGCTGTGAAGAGAGCGATGCCGTCCGACAGCAAAGTGCTTCAAATATTCTAAACATAGCATACAATTAAACTGGTGTTCATCTTTTTAGGTGACTAACTGACAAAGATTATTTAGTAATTGCCTCTAAAACTAATCAGCTGTGCTTTTGTGTTTAGTGCTAGTTAGCTAATGATAGCATGCTGATCTAAGATGGTAAATATGTTGCTGTGGGCCCGTCTGTAATTCCTCACATGCTACATGTTGCTGCTAATAAACTTTGACATTCTGGTTTAAATGTTTGGTATAACCCCCCAGTACAAAGCAGGATCAGTGTTAGCATTATTAGAAGACACCAGCAGGTCTGTGGAGGCAGAAACACTTTCAAACTTCATGTGTTTAACTTGAAGAACGTGGCAGGACGGGGTGACGCGTCTGTTTTTATATAAAGAGGAAAATGTCTGGAAATAATCAAACAATCACAGGATTACTGACAGAAACTCATGCTGTGTAGTTCCTGCTTTACAGCTCCACTACTAATGTGGACTTAATAGGAAGCAAAGGTCGACGTTTAGATAAAAATGGTATTCAAAAACAGAAAAACACAAGTGTATTTAGCAGCTTTAAAGCCATGTAAGGCAGCTGGAGAATGCGTTACAACATATTTAAACTGTGACAGCAGGAAAACCAACAGCAGACTGCTGCTGTTTGTTCAGAAAACATTCAGCGGCTGTTTCACTCAGATTAAACCATGTGGTCATCCAGCAAACATCCAGCAAACATTCAACAAACATCCAGCAAACATTCAACAAACATTCAACAAACATCCAGCAAACATCCAGCAAACATCCAGCAAACATTCAACAAACATCCAACAAACTTGACAAGAACTTGACGTGGGAAGTTTGCTTTCTAAGTTTCCTTAAGAAACGCACTCTCAGCAGGGTTTTTCTTCCATCTGCTGTGGATGCTGACTGTGGCCGGTCTGGAAGAGGACAGATCGACAGCTGACGCTTTGTTGAGGAGATCATCTGTTAACGTGGCCTCACACATGATGGGGGCCCTCCTGCTGTTGTAGCCTGTGATGTTCCTGATCACTTGCCACATATATTTGGTGTTGTTGATGTCTCTCTCCAGTCCCTGCTGCTGTCCCCCCTTTGCTTCCTTGATGCCAGCTTTCAGTCCCGCTCCTTTGGTGTTGTATGTTTCCTGGTCACCTGACCGAAAGGCAGCTTTTTGGGCTCTGTCTTTGTGGACACCACATCATCAATACATTTGCTGATGTATGATGTCACAGATGTTTGATGTGGTTCTCCTGGTTGGCAGCATCTCTGAGCATGTGCCAGTCTGGTCACTCAAAACAGTCCTGTAGAGCTGCTTCACTCTTCATTCACCTGTCATACCCTCCTGCCTCAGTGTCAGACTTTACAAACTCAGCTGCAAGCTCAACAAGAACAGCTTAAACTCATTTGAAAAAGTCAGGAAAAAAAAAAGAATAAAAATAAAAATCATCAATAATTTAACTGAAGCTTCCCTGAACAGAAACTGAGAACAGCAGGAAGTGGAAGTAAAAGTCGTTTTCTCCTTATAAGGTCAAACATGTAGAGCGAGTCACATGATAGCGTGTTCACTGCTGATCACACACACGATGTTTTTATCTTCATGCTCTGATCTGTTCATCCCTCAACACACACACACACTCACACACACACTCACACACACACACACACAGACACACTCACACACACACACGCACATGTTTGTACTTCCTAACTTTTACAAAAATGTCCTCACTACCATGGTCTAAAACTCAATAACACACACACACTTAACTTATTAGATTTAACAGTGTTAATAATAATAATAATTATTATTATTTTGACATTAAATGTTCCAGTTTTTATAGAATGAAATGTGTAAAAAGACATTAAAGATGACTGTTAGCTGTAGTACGTTTTTATGTTAATGATAAAATGTTATATGTTGAAAACAATATTAAAATCCACTCTTGTCTTTACGGTTTCATTATTTTGAATAGTAATTCATGATTCAGTCATTGTTATTATACACAAGTTATTACTGATATTATTTTAATATCAGTGTGTATTTATTCAGCAGGATGAGTAACGTCTGCTTGGCTTCAGCCTCCTCCGCCGTCTCCAAGGTAACCGGCCCATCACCAGGATGCAGCTCCCGTGGCAACGAGCCTCCAGCCTTCATCCTCCCTCCCCGCAACACCCGGGTCGCCCTGGGGGGGGACGCCCGACTGGAGGGGAAGGTGGGTCACTCTCTGGTCCTCCATCAGTAGGAATACAGGAGACAAGAGAGGAGACAAGAGAGGAGACGGGAGAGGAGAGAAGGGAGTGAGAACAGAGGGATTAACAGTGTTCGGTCTTGTGACCGGCTGCATCCTGATGTGAAGCAGTCAACCACACACACACACACACACACACACAGACTCACATACACACACACACACACTCACACACAGACTCACATACACACACACACAGAACCACACACACTCTCACACACACAGATACAGAGTCAGTTAACTCCATGATGTTTCCTGTAGCGCCCCTTTAGGACAAACTGATGATAATTATGATAATCATGATGATGATGATGATGATGGTGGTGGTGATGGTGGTGATGAAGAAGATATCTGTTTTCCAGGTGCGAGGTCACCCTGAGCCTCAGGTCACTTGGTACAGAGAGGGGAGGGCTGTGATTGGTGGAGAGCGCTGTGTCGTGGAGAAAGGTGGGCGGGGCACCTTCAGCCTGGTGGTGGGCGGAGTCACAGAGGAGGACCTGGGCCGTTACACCTGTCAGATCACCAATCAGGCGGGGAGCCGGCAGGTTACCGTGGAGATCCTTCTGGAAGGTTTGAATTACTACTGCTGACAGTACGAGTAATACTACTGATGTTAACAAGTACTATTACTGCGAACACTGAAGGGTCACATGACGCGTTTGATTACGGACACATTTCTACAAAGTGCTCACATGCTCGAGTGTGTTCTTTGGTGAATAAAATGATGTGCTCTGTTCTTTAGCGGCCATATTTAAACTCTCAGGCATTAATACTGATGATCAGGTTCAGCTGATTCTGACAGTCCACCCTTAATGTTATAGTTCATCCAAACATGATCGTACACAACCACCTGTGTGTGTGTGTGTGTGTGTGTGTGTGTGTGTGTGTGTGTTTTTACTGCGTCGTAAACAGCAGCTTCCTGTTTTTTAAACACTACCAGACTCAATTGGTTAGAAGCTTCAACATGATCCCAGGATTTAATGAACCAGACAGTGACTCCATGATGGGTCAGGACCTGAGTTAACCCTTTTGACCCTGGCTCTAGATTGAATTAAGATCCAAACATCAACTGTTCTCTGATGCTCTCCTGTTTATCCACCTGCAGAGAATTCTGGGAAGAAATATGGCCTCCCGTCCTCCATGAGAACAGGGTGAGCTGGCCAGTCCTGAAACCTTTACCTGTCCTGTCTCTCAGTACACGACTGTACACACTAATACTAGTGATGATGAGTCCAGCTGATGAGAACTCCATTTCCCATGATTCCAGGTGTCGCTCTGCGGTCCCCTTGGCAGAGAACAGGCCCAGTATCTGGGGCGAGAGTCCGCCGAAGTTCGTCACTAAACCAAGCCGAGTGTTCGCCAAACTGGGACAGACCGGGAAGTTCTCTGCCAAAACAACGGGACGCCCACAGCCCTGGGTCACATGGTACAAGGTACCTGAGACACCGGCACTGAGTCACAGGCACCAGGAGTTACTGACCACAGGGGCTCAAGATGCAGCTCACAGCTAACTCACTGTCTCCATGGCAACATTATACTTCCTGTTTACATCCTCCAAAGCATTATGGGAACTGTAGTTCCAAAACTTAAAGCAGGATTATCTTTAAACAGAAGACAAAGAACAACAAGAGCAGTCAGACTCGGTTGATCAGTTTCCTCTTTGCTGTTTATTCATGTTTCCTTTTTTAAAAGAACTTTATTCATAGAAACGGTCCTAACAGATAACACAACTATGACATCATCGTCTCTGTGACTCAGGGGGAGGCAGAGCTTCAGTCTTGTGGGCGGGTCAATATGTACGATCGCTCTGGCCTGCACTTCTTGGAGATACAGGGAGTATGTGTGGACGATACAGGAAGTTACATGTGTTTGGTCACCAACAGTGCCGGAACGGCAACCGCCACTGCCACGCTCAACATCCAGGGTGAGACGACCAATCAGAGCTCAGGACAGTTTAACGTCATCACTTCTGAAAATCTGAAACACACTAATGAGGTTTTCTCCTCCAGGTGTTCCTGACGTCTCCTCCAGGTGAGTCACTCCCTCACCTGCCTCACAGCGTCTTCAGGACGTCCACATCACACTTACTGACTGCGAACTGACTGTTTCTCACCTGTAGACACAAAATGCTCTCGTTACCACAGACTGTATAAAACCCTCTGTGACGTCACCTGTAGGTTTGTGAAGTCCACTGTTCTGGCCATCGCCATCTTGGTTTTTTGGAACTAGAAGTGACGTTAGTCTGAGGAGAGGGAAGCGCTGCCTCTATCCTTTATCCTTATTGCTGCTTGCTGTTTACATAGTCTGAAAACAATAAAGCTGATGTTTTTGTTGTAATATTTAGTATGTAAACCTGCAGTAACTGATGTGTGCAGAAACACAACACCAACATAATCTGGTCAAACTGATCTGCAGTCTTAAACTCTCCATATATTTCTTCTTTTAAAATGGTGAGTTTCGAGGCGCCCCGGTAACTCACTGGGTAGAGCTCGTACCACGAAGACTGGGCTTGGGTTCGAGGCCGACCCACGGACCTTTGCTGCAGGTCTCCTCCTCTCTCTCCCAAACTTTCCTCCCTCTGTCGCTGCCAATCCAAAGCTTAAAAAAAAAGAAAAAAACAAGTCCAAAAAAATAAACTTAAGAATAAAAACCCAGAGAGTCCAACAGGTTCAAACCAGGCTGAAGCCATTAAGTAAAGAACATAAAGTCTCACAAGATCATGTTAGAGTAAGTTTCATGTCAGATATTTGGTTCAACATTAAAAAAAATAAAACAACACATCTTCTTCAATCACATTTTTATGTGAAAAATCTCAAATGCAAAGCAGCAGAAATAAAGCCCAGAGTTTATCTGCACCTCATCATATGTGAACAGCTGACTCAGTCTGTGCATCTTATTCCACTAAATAAAGACTTCAGTAAACAGGTCAATGGAAAACAAAGTGGACCTCATGTCTGTGTAAATAAAACAACACATTAAACAAATACAAGAACACGATTAAATTATATGTAATACTGTCCCACTTTAGTCCGAATATCATCTGCTCTCTTTCCTCTTTTTGTTAAGACACTTCACCAAACCCAGAGCAGAAACCCAAAGAGCGAACAGATCCAATCATTTGTTCATTATTAAGAAATATCTGTCATCTTAAGGGTTAACTCTTCTATAAGCTGCTGCTGTCAGTGATAATCAGTGATCCGTGATCAATATCTGATCTGCAGGGAACTTTTACTCGCTCCCAAAACACCAAACTGTCTAAGATTACAGGAAGTTCTGCAGAGATAACAAACACACAATAATCAAACTGAAATAACAGACAACACGAGTGTCTGGTCTCTGAACTCTCCTCCTGCAGGACTCCCGTCCACCCGGCCCAGGTCCCACAAACCAGGATCCTGACTGTGGACAGAGCTGCCCCCAGACCCGGGCAGGAGGAGCAGCCCGGACAGACAGCCTCCTGGAGGGGCAGACCTCCTGTACAGCCCCCCCTGGTGGCTGAGAGGAGAACTGCAGATGCTCAGATCAGAGTAGCTATAGTATTGTTATTATTATTATTATTACATTTAATTATGGTAATTAAATGTGAAAACAGTGTTTGACAACAACTTCAGTGATGGAGTTGAGTGTTAAACTTGAAGTAGTGACAGGAAGTCCAACACAGCCGTTAATCTGGTAAAAATGCTCATAAAGTAAACGGTGTCTGTCCGTCTGTCTGCAGGGCCAGTTGGTCTTCAGTCCAGGTCCAGCTCAGACTGGTTCAGTCCAGCAGCCGGTGAGCAGCAGGTACAGAATTAACTCAAATCTGTAACGTTAGCTCATGTTAATCAGCAGTGAAGGTCTGGGGGTTAATGGTGACTGAATTCTGATTAAAACAACTTCCAACCACCAATATACAAATCCTACAGCCGATGAATCTAACTCGATCCAACTGGAGCAGCTCTCATGCTGTAGCCTGCTGTTTGCTTATTTTATTATTTTCACTCTCCCCAACTTCACTTGTAATATATATTATTAATATATTAACATATTATATGTTATTAATGTAATATAATGTAATTAGCTGAGGCCACAGTTGAAATGTTTGTTTCTCACTTTTCTGTGAACTGTTTTGTTTTCACAGTGTGTCAAACAGAGTTTCAGAATTATTTTTGTGTTTCAGGGCTGTGAGGAGGTCGGTGTCAGGGTCCAATCTGCGGTTCGAGGCCGTTCCTCTGGACCAGGAGGCCACAGAGGGAGCACAGGTCACATTCACCTGCCAAGGTAATTAAATCCTTTAATTCTTATTTGATGTACTATAAATGTTTTGTCCAGTTAAACCTCAGTGGTTAAAGTCAAAGATGTACAAATATTCAAGACGAATATTGCAGGTATTTAATAAACTCAAAAAGTCAGAATCCTACATGTATCAGTTACATTAGGCAACAAAGGGAACATCAGTGTCAATTTTTCTCTAGTTCCAGATTATTCAGTAACGTGAACAGTAGAGCGCCGGTGTTTCACCGTCTATGTGCTGATCTCCCCTCTCACCTGCCCTCAGTGTCGTCTGTTGCCGTTGCCGTGGTCACGTGGCTTAAGGATGGGGGGGCGGTGAGGACAGGGCCAGGTCTGCAGCAGAGACAGGACCGTACCCGCCTGACTCTCACCATGGAGAGAGTGAGACAGGTGGACCAGGGGGCCTACTGGTGTCAGCTGATCACTGCTGATGGACTGACCGTTACCTCGGCAAAATGGACGCTCAGTGTACACAGTAAGACCTGTCTGCCTGTCTCTCTCTCTCTGTCTGTCTGCCTGTCTGCCTGTCTGTCTGTCTCTCTGTCTGTCTCTCTGTCTGTCTGCCTGTCTGTCTCTCTGACTGTTTGCCTGTCTCTCTGTCTCTCTTTCTCTCTGTCTGCCTGTCTGTCTCTCTGTCTCTCTGCCTGCCTGTCTGTCTGTCTGTCTGTCTCTCTGCCTGTCTGTCTGTCTGTCTGCCTGTCTGTCTCTCTCTCTGTCTGCCTGTCTGTCTGCCTGTCTGTCTCTCTCTGTCTGTCTGCCTGTCTGCCTGTCTGTCTGTCTCTCTGTCTGTCTGCCTGTCTGTCTCTCTGACTGTTTGCCTGTCTCTCTGTCTCTCTGTCTGTCTCTCTGTCTCTCTGCCTGTCTCTCTTTCTCTCTGTCTGCCTGTCTGTCTCTCTGTCTCTCTGCCTGCCTGTCTGTCTGTCTGTCTGTCTGTCTCTCTGCCTGTCTGTCTGTCTGCCTGTCTGTCTGCCTGTCTGTCTCTCTCTCTGTCTGCCTGTCTGTCTGCCTGTCTGTCTCTCTCTGTCTGTCTATCTGTCTGTCTGTCTGTCTGCTTGTCTGTCTCTGTCTCTCTGTCTGTCTGTCTCTCTGCCTGTCTGTCTGCCTGTCTGTCTCTCTGTCTCACTGCCTGTCTGTCTGCCTGTCTGTCTCTCTGCCTGTCTGTCTCTCTTCCTGTCTGTCTCTCTGTCTCTCTGTCTGTCTCTCTGTCTCTCTGCCTGTCTGTCTCTCTGTCTCTCTGTCTGTCTCTCTGCCTGTCTCTCTGCCTGTCTGTCTCTCTGTCTCTCTGTCTGTCTGCCTGTCTGTCTCTCTGTCTGTCTGCCTGTCTGACTCTCTGTCTGTCTCTCTGTCTGTCTGTCTGTCTGTCTGCCTGTCTGTCTCTCTCTCTGCCTGTCTGTCTGCCTGTCTGTCTGTCTCTCTCTCTGCCTGTCTGTCTGTCTGTCTGTCTGTCTGTCTGCTTGTCTGTCTCTGTCTCTCTGTCTCTCTGCCTGTCTGTCTGCCTGTCTGTCTGTCTCACTGCCTGTCTGTCTGCCTGTCTGTCTCTCTGCCTGTCTGTCTCTCTTCCTGTCTGTCTCTCTGTCTCTCTGCCTGTCTGTCTCTCTGTCTCTCTGTCTGTCTCTCTGCCTGTCTGTCTGCCTGTCTGTCTCTCTGTCTCACTGCCTGTCTGTCTGCCTGTCTGTCTGTCTCTCTGCCTGTCTGTCTCTCTGTCTCTCTGTCTGTCTCTCTGTCTCTCTGCCTGTCTGCCTGTCTGTCTCTCAGTCTCTCTCTCTGTCTCTCTCTGTCTGTCTCTCTGTCTGTCTGTCTGTCTGTCTGTCTGTCTGTCTGTCTTTCTGTCTCTCTGTCTGTCTGCCTGTCTGTCTGCCTGTCTGTCTCTCTCTCTGCCTGTCTCTCTGTCTGTCTGTCTGTCTTCGAGGGGAAAAGAGAATCTTTGGAACAGCTTCTGTAATAAAGAATAAAGATATTTTCCCTTTAACCACAGCAGGAAAACAAGCTGATCAGTTGAATTAGGATCAATTAAAGATGTTTGTCTTTATATATAAATGGTTTCACTTGTAAACGTTTGAGTGTGTTGGACTGAACTCTGCAGCAGATGGCAGCAAAGACTGACACAGTCAAACCCTGAAGACTGTTTAAGACGACAGGAGTCTTTATTGATCACATGTAACTGCAGCGTGAGTCACCACTTTATTAGGTACATCTGTACAATCTCTTACAATCAATACAAACACAATTCCACCTTTACTCAGCTCATTATGTTCAGTTTGTGTTGACATATTTAGATAATTTCTTGTGTGAATTATTTACATATTAAATTATTATTTGTGTAAATTCACTTAAATGTTGATTTTAAAGTGATTCACAACAAGCAGAGATTAAATACAGACCTGATAAAAGAAAAACACCATCAAATAGAAGTAAATAATTCAAGCAGGAGGACAGACAACATAATAATCAGACTAATAATAATCAGTGCAGCAGTGAGTGTTGAGCAGGAACATGGGGGCAGTAGACGGCCTGCAGTCACAGATCCAGACTCTACAGCTCCAGAGGCACAAACACCTGCAGGAAGAGAGAAAGCTCCAAACTACAGGAAGAGGTGGAGTTAGTAACATGCAGTAATGGGATAAGAGAGGAGAGAGGAGCTCAGTGCATCATGGGAAATCCCCCGGCAGTCTAGGCCTATAGCAGCATAACTAAGGGACAGAAACAGAACACATCACCAATCAAAACTGGCTGAGCAGAGGGGGGAAGAAGGGAAACCTGGACCAGGATCAGAGGCTGTGCTGTCTCTGCCCAGTGGACCCTCCTCTCCAACTGGGACAACTTCTTAGAGAAGCACTTTTAAAAAACGTTAAATTATTAACAAAATCTTTTCTTCACCTTTTAGAAAGAAAAACTGAGTCAGCAGAAATAAACTTTGGCGATATATTTTTCTGATCTGTCTTGTCAATAAAGTTTATTTGAATCTGAATGGGGGGGGGGCTTTCTGGTGCTGTACAGCTGTTAAACAAATATGAGAGCTGGAAACCATATAAAGACAAAACATGCTGCTGCAGTGAACGCAACACACACACACACACACACACACACACGTTTGTACTACACTTGTGAGGACATTCATTAACATAATACCCCCCCACCCCCCTTACCCTGACCTGAACCTAAACTTCATTCTAACCTGAACCTTAAAACCAAGTCTGAACCCTCAAACAGCCGTTGAAGGAGTCTCTGAAAATGAGGACCGGCCAAAATTTCCTCATTTTCCAAACATGTCCTCACTCCCATGGTCTAACACTCACACTGGTTCTCACAAAGATAGATGTACAAGGGCACACACACACACTCTGAAGCCGACCCAAGAAGGACATCGCCTGTGTGTGTGTGTGAGTGTGTGTTCAACTCGTGTTCATCATGTTGTGGGGACTCTTGGACTAAAAACATGTTTTAGGTTTGTTTAAGTGGAAAAAAGGTCTGTATGTGTGTAAAAAGAGTGTAAACGTTGATGTGGATGAAAGTAAAAAGTTAAACAGACTCAGTGAATAAATTATGATGTTTAATGTCTGTAGTTGAGTTTTCAACCAAAGTCGGCTTATATTTTAACTAAATTTCCATAAAATTGATAAATGAAAGCAGGAATGAGCGATTGTTTCCATCCTGTCCTGTTGTTTGAGTTCATTGGTTGATGGAGACAAATAGCAGGTGAAGAAGAAGAAGTAACAACAGAACAACATGGGGGCCTTGCAGGGCTCAATGATGGGCCTTTTACTGTTTCCTGTCAAAAAACACATGATGATGATGATGATGATGTTTCTCCTTCCTCCAACAGAAAGCCTTGTTCCAGCCAGTGGTCAGTCCTCATACGCCGGGGGCGCAGCCTCAGTGGTCATACAGAGCGCATCACAACGTGATGAAGGTGTGAACAGCCGTGGAAGGGCAGGGAGTAGCGCCAGAGTCCAGGTCAAAGGTCAGAGATCATTCAGATTAGTCAACTGTCTGCCTGTTACACTCGTTATAACAACAAAAATCATTATTATTACTGTTACTATTCCTTGTCTTTGGATAAGCTTTGGAACTGCAAGTCCCATTCTGCTGTGGGAGATGTAAACAGGAAGTATAATGTGGCCATACAGGCCCTTGTATCTGAGTCCTGTATCAGCAGCTCCTGTGTCAGAGTCCCTGTAGTGAGAAAGTGTTGGTGAACCAGCAGGCAGCAGCTCCTGTGTCAGAGTCCCTGTAGTGAGAAAGTGTTGGTGAACCAGCAGGCAGCAGCTCCTGTGTCAGTGTCCCTGTAGCTAGATGGTGTTGGTGAACCAGCAGGCAGCAGCTCCTGTGTCAGTGTCCCTGTAGCCAGAAGGTGTTGGTGAACCAGCAGACAGCAGCTCCTATGTCAGTGTCCCTGTAGTCACATAGTGTTAGTGAACTGGCAGACAGCAGCTCCTGTCTGTGACACTGAAGGAAACGTGGAAACAGGAAGATTCTTTTTTCTCTGGTTTCTGAGCTGATTTCTGGAGCTTTATTCTGGAGGGACATCAGATATAATGACTTCCTGTGGAAGAGGAAGTCACACTGAAGGATCCATGCTTTCTGAAAGCAGACCTCGTATTCTCAGAACACTCACTGTTCGTTCTGTGTTTGGTCTCCACCTCCTCCTGAGGGAAATATCTGCATCTTTAGCTGTTAAATGTTGCACTTTGTTCTCCAGCTGCTCTCCGACAGAGTCTGTCTGCTGGTGAACAGTCGGGTTTATCAGAGCGGACAGTGAGCCAATCATTCGTCACTGTGTTGATGGTAGTGAAGAACACAAACGTTCGCTGCAGCTTTGTATGGAAAATAAAAACCATCCTGCAGGAAATCCCCTACTGAACACACACACACACTCACACACACACTCACACACACTCGCTTACACACACACACACACACACAGTGAAATACCAGGAGATTCCCACAGACAGACCCCCCCGACCCCCCCAACCCTCAGAGACCAGATGTCCTTCTGTGGACAGTAAAGTTTCTGAGAGTCGTCTTGTCTATTTGTTTACATCATTGATGTTTCTCTTCTGGTAAAGTGCCTATAATCAATCATTGTGTATTGATAAAGTTGTCAGTTGTCACAATGAAAAGCAGCTGTAGCTCCTTCACACTAAACACACAAACTATAAACACATACTCAAATATGTCAATTAATAATCAATAATCAACAATACAAAGTGTATAAAAGGAAGATATACAGTTAAGTTTATACAGTATACACACAGAAATATGTACTATGTCAGTGTAATATACCTATATATAATATATGTATGTGTGTGTGTGTGTACTGTGAATGACGATGTAATGGTGGTGATAATGGTGACAATAATCACTAATAATAATTAAAACAATTATAAAGTTCATATTGTTCAATGTAAAATCATAACATGTATATAAAATATTCTATAAATATTATTATATATTCAAAGCTCAAGGTTCATTTATTTGTTATTTTCGACAGGGTTGCAAAACAAAATTAAAAGTTGTTGCCCTTTCGTGCTACACAC
>CM062208.1:640000-710000 GCA_031216445.1 Lateolabrax maculatus
TATGAAGTTTTATTTCAAACAGAACTAATAATATTAATTTAAATGTTGCCTGTTGTACTATTATATATTCTATCATTAGATTATTATTCCTCATCATTCATGGAAAAGCAGGATTTTACTGTTGGAGCTCATTTTGAACTGTTTTGTATCGGACTGCAGCTGATGATTATTTTCATTCTGGATCCATCTGCTGATTATTTTCTCCATTAATCCATTGATCGTTTGCTTTGTAACAATAGTGAAAATAGTGAGAAATGGCGTCACGATGAGCCAGAGCCCAAAGTGACACCTTCACAATGCTTGTTGTGTCCAACCATCAGTCCAAAGCTCAACATTATTAAAACACATTCACATGATTCAAATCATTCAAAGGAAAAGCAGCAAATCTTCACATCTGAGAAGCTGCAGCCAGGAAATGATTTTACAGGAAAAATGAGTCCAACCATCATCACAAGAGTTCAGCTTCATGTTCTGTCAGTCCACTCACTGATTAATGACTGATGCTGTCAGCTGGACAAACTGTTGGAGTTTCATTTAGAACCAAACTTCACGTTTAGAAACTCTTTTTCTGTTGTTTTGTTCATTTTTGATGAGTATTGTTGAGATGTATTGATGACGTCGTCGTGGTCTCAGGTCACCCGCCTCCAGAGGTGGTGTGGCTCCATGACGGGCAGGAGGTGACGGAGTCGGAGGACTTCCACCTCCTCAGGGAGGAAAACCGCTGTACTCTGCTGATCCAGGAGGTTTTCCCAGAGGACACTGGGACCTACAGCTGCCAGGCGTGGAACCAATACGGAGAGGACCACACCCAGTCCCAGCTGACTGTGGAGGGTAACCGCACACACACACACACACACACACACACTCTACTAGTCTTGTCTCTACAGAAAACAACTAGTTAGTTTTAACTTAGTGATGATGAGTAAACAATGACGTAAGCACGAGGCTAAATCTGCCATTTAGTTTTTACCACTTTTCATCCCAATCCGTCCAAAAGTTGTTGAGATGTCTCAGTCTGACCAAACACTGGTCTGTTTGGGGGCGTCAGGTGTAGTTTTGGTCATAGTTGTGGTTGTATTCATGGTTGTGTTTTTGTGGCAGAGCCCCAGGATGGTGTCCAGCCCTGGTTCATCACCAAACCCAAACCAGTGAGCGCTGTTGTTGGTCAACATGTCCTCCTGTCCTGCGCCGTTGCCGGAGATCCGTTCCCCCAGTACACCTGGACCAGAGCCGACCTGAGCCGACCTCTGACCTCTGGAGGAGACTACGAACTGCTGCAGAAAGAGGACGTCATCTCACTGCTGATCAGGTCAACTGTTTACATAAGACGGTTTCAGACAATCTGTAGCTCCTGGACCAACAAGGATCTGATTTTTATTTAGTCGGTGTTGACTCAATCCTCCCCCTTCATCTTCTTCTTCTTCTTCTTCTCTTCTTCATCAGGAGAGTTAAAAAGCATCACGCTGGAGACTACCTGATCACCCTGAGGTGAGAGAACACACACACTTTATATATTTATATATATAAATTGTAGTCAACATGACAAAACTATAAAAAGCAGCAGATGTGCAGACATGCTAAAATAATCCTCTACGATCTTCAGTATGCAGATGAAGTGAGGATTACGCCGCCCCTCCCCCATTCATGAATCCATCCATAACCTATCCATCCTCATCTTCACATGCAGTAGTCCTACATCATCATTATCCAAATGTTTTCATTTGATTTCAATATTTATTATGAGGTATAAAGGTTCATATATTGCCATTCGGTTCCCACAAGTTATGGTGTGTCTATAAATCATAAGTATGGTACTGGGCTTCTAAAGAAGACCATTAAAGGGGGAGTAGGTAGGGTATAAAGTTCCCTGATATACCTGAAACAGATGGGGTTCTGTTTATATTACATTGTGCAGTCTGTGCATAGAGCCATAAAATGTGATGGCACGTCAGTCGTGGACGTCTGCAGGTGACACGGCACGGAGATAACGAAAGTATAATTTGAGCTTTTTTCAGCGTACCAGACAGATTTGACAGATGCTTTTGTCCAAAGCACAGACCAATGCAATGATAACAAAAGGGTAGTTCCTTACTAAAAAAAGGTAGTACCCTATTACAAGAAGGTAGTATCCTACTGCCTGGGTGGAATACTAACAGTATTAGAGAGGGTCCTAGGGTACAAAGGCACTAATAGAGGGTACACAGGGACCAGGGAGGGCACTCCAAAGACTACCAGGCGGGGTACCAGGGTAAAAGGGAAAGTACCATGTATACTACTTAAGGTACACACATAGGGCACTGGGAAAATGTTTGGTAATATGGCTGCGGTCCAGACTACAATAACAATAGCAGGTGCATTTTTTTATATGGGTACTGGGGAGGGCACTATATAGTATGTTAGGGTACAAGAAAACTTTAAGGATACCAAACATGTGAAGGATGAAGAATACGTCTGTGTGGGTGAAAGGGCACAAAGTAATACAAACAATAAACTGAACTCATTTAACACTCTCCTAAGGTAGGGTGGGTCAGGGGAAGGGTACCAGAGAGTTATAAAAGTAGGGTACTAGGGAATTAGGGCTCGTGTGTACTAGACAGAGTAAATTAGAGGAATGCATCAGAATATCTTTTACTTGCTGCTTCAGGGTACTAGGGATACTTCTGACTCAGGAGTGTACGGTGGGGGGGGGGGTTCTTGGGTTCTAGAAAGGTTACTACAGTAGGAGTACCTGACTTACTAATATCTAGGCCTCCTACAAAGTCATCATTCATTGGGAGCTGAGCTCTGAACCTCTGCCTGTCTGTCTGTTATTCTGTCGCTCTGACTGACTGTCTGTCTGTCAGGAACGATGTTGGGGAATGCAGTGCTGTGTCCTGTCTGTCTGTCACTGATGGAGAGACAGGCAGGACGAGAGGACGAGCAGGAGACGACAATAGGTGAGACACTCTAACCTCTTTCACCCTTTTTAACCATCCCACCTGTCTGTCTGTCTCTCTCTCTGTCTCTCTCTCTGTCTGTCTATCTGCCTCCCTGTCTCTCTGCCTCCCTGTCTGTCTGTCTGTCTGTCTGTCTGTCTGTCTGTCTGTCTGTCTTATATCTACAGATTCCCTAAAGCTTCTCTAATCCGTCCGAATCAACTAAACCAATCAGAGGCAGTATTTCCTCTCTCTCCCAGCTGGACTCACTGTTTACACTGTGCGTGTGTGTGTGTGAGTGTGTGTGTGTGTGTGTGTGTGTTAGTGTGTGCGTGTGAGTGAGTGTGTGAGTGTGTGTGTGTGTGTGAGTGTGTGTGTGAGTGTGTTAGTGTGTGTGTGAGTGTGTGAGTGTGTGTGTGTGTGAGTGTGTGTGTGTGTGTGTGTGTGTGTGTGAGTGTGTGAGTGTGTGTGTGTGTGAGTGTGTGTGAGTGTGAGTGTGTGTGTGTGAGTGTGTGTGTGGATAACTGATGTTGCTGTAAGAATTGGATGAACGTTAAAGTGAGCACTCCTGTTTACATCTGTGTGTGTGTCCAGGCTGTTCTGGGTGTATGCCCAAATAAGGGCAGTCGAGTCACTTGTGATGTAACGTGGACATTTTGAGTCGAGGTCCCCCCCCCCCAGCTATAGGGGCGGGGCCTCTTGTTGCAGGGGGGCTTTAACCAGCTCTGTTTATTTTCTCCCCCCTCTCTTTCTCGCTCACTTTCACTCCATCTGTCTCTGTGCTCGTTCGTTCAGCCCTGCAGCGGCCGGAGGAAGAGGAGGAGGAGGAGGAGCAGCTGGTGGGACGCTGAGAGGAGGTGCCAGAGGAGGAGGAGGAGGAGGCGTGGAGCAGAGAAGGAGCAGCAGCAGCAGTGGTGTCAGTCTGCAGTGGCAGGAGGCCAACCAGGAGCAGAAGGAGAACCAGCAACTCCTGCACCTGCACCAGAAGCAGAAGAAGAACAAGGAGGGCGACCAGGACGTCCCCGCCGCCGCCGCCGCTGCCGCTCCCCGAGGCCTCCTCAGACGCTGTGTGGACACCAGGGAGCACGGCGAAGGGGAGCTGCGACAGAGGGAGGCGCAGCAGCTCGACTTCCGCTCCCTTCTGGGACGCCGAGCTTTTAACGCCAAAAACAAAGAGGAAGAGGAGCCGGAGGAGGCCGGCCTCATCGCTGCCGAGCACCACCAACACTACCGCCACCCGATGGATTTTAAGGCCAACCTCAAGGGCGTCAAAGCCAAGACGGAGGAGGACCGCAAAGCGAACTCTCCGCAGCAGGTTGACTTCCGCGCCGTGCTGGGGAAGAAGGGCGCTGCCGGCAACGGCCACAAACCTGCCGAGACACCCGGAAAGAACAACGCCGACTTCCGATCCGTGCTCGCCAACAAGAAGAAGCCGGGCAGCCCCGAGAAGAACGGGGAGAGCGTGAAGACGGCGGTGAACAACTGCGTGGACGGAGGGATTAACGAGACAAAGAGCGGAGGAGGAGGAGGGAAGGCGCCAGAGTTCGTGGAGAAGCTGAGCGATGTGACTGTGCTGGACGGGCAGCGGCTCCGGCTGCAGTGTCGCCTCGCCGCTGCCTCTGACCCGGCGGGCGTCACCGTCACCTGGACGCTGGACGGGAAGGTCATCAAGCCGTCCAAGTTCATCGTCCTCACCAACGAAGGTCAGAGGTCACACACAGAAACACAAACACATTCAGTGTAGAGACGTAAATAAAGCTGTGTGAGTTTGAACGCTGAACCAACTGTTGACGAGCTCAGAGGTCTCAGACTCTATTAATAGAAAGCAGATCCGAAACAATAGAGTGAGAGAGACAGGATATGATGCGTGACAGCCGTATTAATACGGGAACAGATCACTTTACACAAACACGCTCGTCCTGTTATACTTGTGTGGACGGTATTTATTCAGCGTTCCTGTCAGTTAAAGGGACAGACCTCCAGCTTCAGGAGTGAGAGAAGGATACTTTTCTTGATTGATTGATTGATTGATTCATTGATTGATAATAACATGTTATAGAACTGCTCACAGCCACATGATCCAAACCAAATGATTCAGTGATAATTAAACACAAAATAACTGACAATGAAAATAATCTGTGAAGGGGAGTTAAAGTGTTAAAGTTAATTGCCAATTATAGTTATTCATTATTAATCTTGTTGCTGAGAAATTTAATGCCTATTGGCTAATCAATGAATCCACTGATCTGTAGATCAGTTTCCTGGTTAGTCCTCCTCAGTCTATGTATGATGTCGTTTGTGGCCTTGTGATGTCACACTGATGTCACACTGATGTCGCAGTGATGTCTAACATACAGTCTGTGGGGGTGTGGCTGTTCAGCAGGCAGAGACACAATCCAGGTGCATTGTGGGAAATGTAGTCAGAATATCACCACCTGCAACAACTGTATGGAACAGATTCAAAGAAAGCTTAAGTGCCCCTTTAATCTGGACGGAGTTACGCAATCAGCAATCAATAATCAATAATGAAAAAGGAAAAGAAACATGAAAAACAGAAGAAAAGGAAGGAAGAAACTACAGTGCCATTGACTTGAGCTCATTGATCACCCGACTTCATGTTACTTTTTAGAGATTTAAGAGAGTCTCACAGAACTGTGTTTGATTTTATACTTTAGTGGCAGAAAAGGAAGTGACACGTGTCGTGTCCTGCCATTGGCCCACAGACCTGTGTGAGGTCATCACTGAGGTGTGAGGTCCATCAGCTCACAGCTGAGATCGTTCACACAGTTATCGTCTCCACTTCCTGTCTGCTTATTATCTAATCAATCAAATTCAGGTCAATTTTACTCATCACTATTATTACCAGTTTGTTAGGAACAGCTGGTCTGATTCAGTACAGACGCTGAAGCAACGCCATGACGTCAGGAAACACTCAGGAAGTGGAACACCTGATATTTAACACAGTCATGAGAAAATTCAAAAGTGTCCCTTTAACAAAGGATCCTGACACACTAATGATGTTACAGCTTTTAGTCATAAAACGCTGTGAAGTATTTGGTGTTATTGTCCTCAAACATCAGAGGAAACTTTTATCTTGTTGTTGTTCACATAGAATCACTCTGGATGTTTAAAAAATACTCAGTTTTCCTTTAAAAATGTCCTCACAAAGAAACACACAGTGAAGACCTGCTGCTATATCTGTACGTGTGTGTGTGTGTGTGTGTTTGCAAGTGTGGATTTGGGTGTGTGTGTGTAATCCCCCCTCCTGGTATTTCAGGCTGCAGGACAGCCCCCTGATCCAGCATGTGTGTGTTTATTCTGCATGGCGAGGCCTCATGTCACATGTTAAAGGTCAGAGGTCACTGAGATGTCCTCAGACAGCTGGACTCTCACACTGATGATGTTGTTAATCAGATAAACAGAAACTAAAACTTGACTACAAATTATAAATTGATTATAAAACGCATTAACAGATTCGTACTGACAGTCAGTGGTGGATTGAAACTTAGTACGTTTACTACGATATAAAGGAGTTAAAATGAGTTCAGCCTTAAACATCTACAGCAGGAAAATGCAACAGACACATGAATGCAGCAGGAATATTAATCCAGAAACATCAGAGATAATAAAACACTGACAGGAACTCTTTACTGCAGCAGGAACTCTTTACTGCAGCAGGAACGCTTTACTGCAGCAGCAACTCTTTACTGCAGCGGGAATTCTTTAGCACTTTAAGGACTTTACGTACATGAAGCTGATAATTAGGAGTTTAACGGTTCTGAAATTGTGATTGCGAATTAACGCAGAACAGTTAAGATGCTCAAGAGTAATGCCGAACTGTAGATCAGTTAAAAAGACTTGACAGGCATTAAAAACCAGCATCTATTGCAATATTCATATAATGTAATGTGTTGTGTTGTGTTTTAATGTGTTGTGTTGTGTTTTAATGTGTTGTGTTGTGTTGTAATGTGTTTTAATGTGTTGTATTGTGTTATAATGTGTTGTGTTGTGTTGTAATATGTTTTAATGTGTTGTGTTGTGTTATAATGTGTTGTGTTGTGTTGTAATGTGTTTTAATGTGTTGTGTTGTGTTTTAATGTGTTGTAATGTGTTTTAATGTGTTGTGTTGTGTTTTAATGTGTTGTAATGTGTTTTAATGTGTTGTAATGTGTTTTAATGTGTTGTGTTGTGTTGTAATGTGTTTTAATGTGTTGTGTTGTGTTGTAATGTGTTGTGTTGTAATGTGTTTTAATGTGTTGTGTTGTGTTATAATGTGTTGTGTTTTAATGTGTTGTGTTGTGTTGTAATGTGTTTTAATGTGTTGTGTTGTGTTAAATGTGTTGTGTCGTGTTGTAATGTGTTTTAATGTGTTGTAATGTGTTGTAATCTGTTTTAATGTTTTGTATTGTGTTTTAATGTGTTGTAATGTGTTTTAATGTGTTGTGTTGTGTTTTAATGTGTTGTAATGTGTTGTAATGTGTTTTAATGTGTTGTGTTGTGTTGTAATGTGTTTTAATGTGTTGTATTGTGTTATAATGTGTTGTGTTGTAATGTGTTTTAATGTGTTGTGTTGTGTTAAATGTGTTGTGTTGTGTTGTAATGTGTTTTAATGTGTTGTAATGTGTTGTAATGTGTTTTAATGTGTTGTAATGTGTTTTAATTTGTTGTGTTGTGTTATAATGTGTTGTGTTGTGTTGTGTTGCGTTGCAGGAGGCCTGTGCTCTCTGACTATAGACAAAGCCCTACCAGAGGATGAAGGCCAGTATAAATGCAGAGCCGAGAACTCAGCAGGCAAAGCTGAATGTTCCTGTATGGTTCTTGTGGACGGTAAGAACTGTTTACACCTTTACTAACAGTGAAATGTCATCTTAACTTAATATCATCATTAAATCATCAAATCATAATTTTTTGCATTTTGTCTTTAATTCATCTGTTAATCAAGACACCAACTTTTAGTTCAAGAAACATTGATCTTCTTAATTCATGTTTGCTGATATCTCCTCCTCTTCTTCAGTTTGTTCAGACGATTTCAGTCTAAACTTTATTATTTAATAACGTGTTTTTATTTGATCAAAATGTATGTGTATATAAACACTTGCAGCTCCAAACATTTGTTGAATTTCCTGTGCTGTCAAGATAAGAAAAACAGGCATTGGTCAGTCATTTCTGTTAACTGTGAACTGTAACTCTGTTGTGCTCCATTTTCATAGTGGGAGAAAGTTGCAAAACTCCCTTAAAAATCTGGGATTTCAATGTGTTTTGCTGTGTATGGACTTAAGATATTAGTAGTTCAACTGCATCTCAACTTACTTTTAATCGTCATGATTTTGTCTTTAACTCTGCTATTTGTCAAGACAAGAAGTAACTTTCTTTTCTAGGAACATACATCTCCATATTTCATTTTGTAAACATTTGCAAAACATTGCTGTTATTTCTAGAAACAGGCAAAGATTTGCCTTTTTTGTTGTTAATGTTAACAACTCAAAAACATTTGCACCCACAGTGAACTCTTATAAAACTCCTTTACAAAATGTGAATTTTGCTATGAATGGACATAACATATTAAGTGTGAAACTCTTCAAAATTGTCCTAATTTTGTCTTTAATTTGGCTAATAATTTAGTGTTAATGTAAATATTTATAATTCCTGTTTGCCCCAGTGTGTTTACCTGACACGTTCAGTCAAAATTCTGGGTTAAATAAAAAAAAGTTAAATGAAGAGAAGCATATAAAGGGAAGTTTAGTTATTGTGACATTTATCCTATTTAATATTTAATTTATGGTTTGATTGTTGTGTTATATTTAAACTGATAATGGATACATTTACAGATAATTGACATAATAACTGTAATATATATATATATATATATATATAATGTATACAGTATATATAGCATTTCACAGAGTCGGCCTGATCCTGATCCTTTAGTGTTGACTATCTGCTGTCACCAAGTCAGACTTCATTCTGCCAATATTGATAAAAACTTCCTGGATCGGGTCTGATCCTGATTCTGAGGTTCGGTAGATTAGTAGCATCACGTGAAGATGTAGACTTGTTCTGACTGGTTGGTTTGTAGACATATTCTGGTTTGTGTGTTCATTAAAATATTCAATGAAAGTTTAAACAGTTATAAACAGTCTGATTTGCAGTTTTTAAATATGTAAACAGTTAGTTTACTTGCTTCACATCTTGTTTCACTTAAACTGTCACTTTTTACAACAAATATTTTCCTTGATTCTTGAAGGTTTTGTCATTTTTTCTGAGCAACTGACCTTCATTTAGAAGATCAACTTTGCACCAATTTCTTGTTTTTGCTGATTTGCTGCTACAAACTAAATTTGTAAAGTTTCTGTCTCTTCTTTGTGCCGCATAAATCCTAACTTTTATTTGAAGTCACACCAGAGAGCCTTTATCTTCATAGTTTATATAGTTTTCTAAGTATATGTTGACATGTTTTTTGATCCAACTGAACTAAAAGTTGGAAAGACAAGAAAAAGCAAGTGAAACAGTTCATATCTACACATGTTGAACTCCTCTCTCTCTCTCTCTCTCTCCCTGTGTCTCTCGCCCTCCTGCAGACCCGGCAGAAAACTCTCCGGCTGACAAGAAGTCCAAGAAGGCGACTCCGACCTCAGAGAGTGAGTTTCCAAAATATGCAGCAGCCTCTTTCCTTTTGTCCCAATAAGGAGCTGCAGCCTGGGATCACTGGTTCCCACACACACACACACACACACACACACACACACACACACACACACACACACAGTAACACACACACAGTAACACACACACACACACAAACACACCCACACAGTAACACACACACACACACACAGTAACACACACACACACACACACACACAAACACACACACACAGTAACACACACACACACACACAGTAACACACACACACACACACACACACAAACACACCCACACAGTAACACACACACACACACACAGTAACACACACACACACACACACACAGTAACACAGACACACACACACACAGTAACACACACACACACACGGTAACACACACACACACACACACACAGTAACACACACACACACACACAGTAACACACACACACAGTAACACAGACACGTCTCCGTGTATCATTGAAACCATCACTGTCAGATTATTAGTCCTACTCGATAACAGTAAACCGCCGCTCTCTTCTCCACATTAGGACCACGTTTCCCATCAGCACCCGCTGCTTCCTGCCCCCCCCCCCCCCGAAGGCCACAGACTGTTTTCCATCAGCCTTTCATGGCTCTGAAAGCTTCTGAGACGCAGCTCAGGATCTGATTGGTTCCTGGCACTCTGAGTGAACATGAGCCGCCACGCTGGGTTTTAACCTCCTTCCTTGTTGAGGTGATCTGAGCATCAGTTTGGGTGGAGGACGGGTTCATACAGGCTAGCCTACCTTACTGCTGAAGGTTGTATATAAACAAGCCCTCAATAACTCTTGGACTAGTATTCATACTTTAGGGTTTAGGGGTCGGCCAGTGTACTCAGTACTTCCTGCTGTGTTCTGATTGG
Organism: Lateolabrax maculatus; assembly: GCA_031216445.1. Lineage (NCBI taxonomy): Eukaryota > Metazoa > Chordata > Actinopteri > Acropomatiformes > Lateolabracidae > Lateolabrax > Lateolabrax maculatus. Next base: position 650,464 of record CM062208.1, read on the forward strand.
TCGGTAGCTGCAGTCACATTGTGAGGATTTGGTCCCAAACCTCCACAAACACGGTGGACGTGCTTCAAGTCAGCTTTTCCTGAAGTTCGTGCGTCGTCCCACGTGCCTCCATCTTGGATCTCACCAACAGCAGCTGCTTTCAAATGTGTCTGCACATAAACGGGCTGCTGGTCGGCGTCCATGTTTGTTTTGGTCCGAGAACACGTGACAGTTGGCGTTCTTGCAGGATTTGTGTCGACCTTCAGTGTGTCATCAAACACTAGAACATCTTCTTGTTGGTTTGTCTTTTAGCTTCCAGCAGGTTGAAGACGAGCTGCTTTTACTAAATCTGTCTTTGCTTGTCGTGTGTGTGTGTGTGTGTGTTACTGTGTGTGTCTGTGTGTGTGTGTGTGTGTGTGTAACTGTGTGTGTTGCTGTGTGTGTGTTTGTTGCTGTGTGTGTGTGTGTTACTGTGTGTGTGTGTTTGTTGCTGTGTGTGTGTGTCTGTGTGTGTGTTACTGTGTGTGTGTATTTGTGTGTGTGTTGCTGTGTGTGTTGGTGTGTGTGTGTGGGTGTGTGTTTGAGTGTTGTGTGTGTGTGTCCTGGTTATGATTGTGTACCATCAGGTTTCTGAAGTGTGAAACCTGAAACGCTGCAGAAACACAACATATTGATTTCACCCTTAGAAATAAAGACCCACTGGAGTGAGTTGAGTGGTGTGGTGAATAAATAAATAATTAGATTTAGCCTCAATGACCTTCAGCACTAACACTGGCTGCTGGGAGACGGCCGTGTTTCTTTGGTTTTTAAGGCACTTGCATGTTTTTTAGCAAAGTTGGGTGTTTTACAGTCATAGCTGTTTCATAAACCCCTCCCCCAAACAGTGGCTGTCCAATCACAGCTTAGCAACGGCACCTGGTGACAGCAGGTGCGAATGTAAGCATGTTTTACTGCATACAGTGTAAAACTGCAGCGTTCCTTCCGAGGCCAGGACTTATCGTATCAGTATTAGTTTGCTGGGTTACCTGTTGGGATCTTCCACCGTCCAGAGTTAACAGTAACGTCAGCGACTCGGTCCGGATCGTTTTGGATTTGGGGAAGTTTTAACATGAACAGCTCCATCACGCTGTAAACAATGAAAATGCAGCCAGAGAGTTTTTCAGTCAACTCACACAGTTAACAAGCTGGTTAGCCACAGCTGATAAAGTCTGCGAGTTACGACATCAACATTTGCTGATAAGAAATCAGAAGCTGCTTCTTCACTGTTCATGTCACGTTCTACTTTGTAAAGATCGAAAGTGAAGCAGACGCTTCTCAATAAAAAAATTGGCTCATTGGCAACTGAAGGTTGTAGATTTTTTTGAATAAATTAAAAATTGTTATTATTAGTGTTGACTAGTGTTCACATAACCTGCCCCAGTTGTTAATATAATATAATGACGCGGCTGTCATGCCTGGCAGGATTTCGTAATTATTATGGAGAAAACAGCTACATTTATTACATTTAGGGGGGTAGGCTAACAGTTTCCCCCGCTTCCAGTGTTTGTGCTAAGCTATGCTAATCATGGATCTAATCTAACACACAGACACGAAACTGAAATCCCTCCGAAACATCCGGAACATCTGAGTCTGGAGAAAACACAGAACAAGATTTACTAAAAGTGTGTTGCTTTAACGACACAACAGAGAGAAGACGTTTACGCCTACAAACAAATAAAAGACATGTCAAGCCTCTCTGACCTCCGGCCCACCTCCCTTATGTGATGCTGGTGAACTGAACTGAAAATGTAACAGGGACAGGGAGAGTCCTCTGCAGAGTTTCACCAACAGATCTGAGCTGACAGCACAGAGAAATGAAGGGGGTGATGGGGGAGGTGGAGGGGGGATGTTCTGGTATAAAACGGTTCAGAGCTCCTCGTGGCTCCTCTCCCACACTTCCATTTAAGGCCTGGTTTCCCTGACTCTCCCTCCTCTCTCAGACTTTGTTTTACTTCACGCCGCAGATTAAAACTCTGAAACTGTCCAGTGAAGCAGCTCCTTTTAAGCAGCTCATCGTGTTCCTGCCGAGTGTCTCTGTTTCTGGATAGAAACACAGTGTCTTGGAAACCAAAACACTTTACAAAATAGAAAATAACGGATTTCTGATTCATCTAATTGCAGACGGAATGATGACAATAGCAATGAAGTTCTGAACGATTGAATAATTGGACTGATTTCATGTAAAAAACCTTTTTCTTGCTGTAGTTTTGGCTTCAGGTTGTTGTTTTGGTTCGGAAGTTTTACTGACGCCTGTCCACTTACTTTTGTGTACTTGTACTTAAGTCAGAGCAGTCGTGGAGGTCTGAAGCAGATGTGGATATTTGAGAGTTGAGACACACAAAGCACAACATTGTGATTAAGACATGCATGCTAACATTAGATATCTAGCAGTAAACACAAAGTACAGCTGATGATGTGTTTAGTTCTGCAGGTATTTGGTCATAAACCAAAGTATTAACATGTTGACCTGACGATGGCGCTCGAGGAGAAGTCAGTCACTTCATCAGTGTACGTGTGATAAACTAACGTCCCACTCTACTTTTGGTCTCAGTTTTTCCTGGTTTGTTCTCCGGGGTCATATTTTAGTGTTCTTCCAACTTCCTGTTTGTCCTTCTCCTGCTTCATCAAGCTTCGACATGATCAGCACCGATCCTGTGGACTCATTAATGGATCAGGATCGGCTACATGAAGCTGGATCCATTTCTGGTCCTTTGCTTCAAGTACATCTGCTGTCAAAAACTCCAGACTACATTCAGTCACTCAGCTTATTATTGATATGAAAGGATTGGATTCAGAATCAAGAGTGAATAAATGTGATTGGGACAGATCTGATATCTGCAGATATTTAAATTATCCAAATACTGGATTAGATCAGTATTGGTGCTGGCAGATACTCAATATTAAAGTATGCTGGTATCTGCAGATATTTAGATGGTTAGAATAAAAAGCTTCTGTTCTTCATGTTCTGTATTCATGTTATCAGTAACATCCAGAATCTATTGTTACAAGTCGATTCCACAGAATCAGGATCAGACCTGATCCAGGATGAAGGGGTTTTGTTCAGTTTATTAACATGAGATCAGTTTAATACTGAAACACAGCAAAGATAAACGGATGTAAAAACTTTATTGAGACTCAGATTGATGTGTTTATAGTGTTTTAGAGTCTGTGGTCCGACTCCACCCAGCCTGCTGCCCCCCAGGACCCTCTCCATCCAAACAGGAAGAGAGAGGCAGATTGTCACAATAAGAGCCTCTGATTCTTATCTGTGCAGCGTTTCAGTTTCACCCACCGTGGTCCAATCAGAAACTGGTAAAAAAGGCAGGACGGACAGACATACTGTTGGTTTTTGTCTCTTCATGAGATTTGTTGATGTTAAGAAAAATACAGACAGGTTTCCGGTTTACAGACACTCGAGGACTCATCATGATATCTGACACACAAACATTTTCACTATTTAGAGATAACGCAACAGGCTGGAAACCAGTAAAATTACTGTTTAACGGTAAATATGTTTGTTTCTCATCCTGATATTTGCAAAACTTTAACAACACACAACTTTGAACAGACATCTGTTAGAGGTTAGCTCTGGCTCACAGCTAAAGTGACACGCGCTTCACATCACTTCAAACCGCCTCACACCACCTCACACCGCTTCAAACCGCCTCACACCGCTTCACACCACTTCACACCACCTCACACAGCTTCACACCGCCACACAACACTTCACACTGCTTCGCACCGCCTCACAACCCCTCACAAGGCTTCGCACCACCTGACACCGCCTCACACCACTTCACACCGCCTCACAACGCTTTACAATGCTTCAAACTGCCTCACACCCCTTCACAACGCCTCACACTGCTTCACAACACTTCACACCACTTCACACCACCTCACACCGCTTCACAACACTTCACACCACTTCACACCGCCTCACACCACTTCACAACACTTCACACCACTTCACAACGCCTCACACCACTTCACAACGCCTCACACTGCTTCACAACACTTCACACCACTTCACACCACCTCACACCGCTTCACAACACTTCACACCACTTCACACCATCTCACACCGCTTCACACCACCTCACATGGCTTCACACCACTTTGAGGAAAGGTGACGTTCCAACCTTGCACGCTGTTTCCAGGCGGAGCTGCCCCCCCACTGAATGATGAACTGATCGTTTCCTGTCATGTAGAAGTTGACGGATCCTTGTGGTTGATTGACAGGGCCGACAGCCAATCAGAGTGCAGCTCTGACAGTCAGGTGTACTGAGTGACCTGCAGAAGCTGACACGGCGTCGGCCCGCCCGGCTCGCTGGGATACACAAATCAAACACTCCTTAAGCTGTTAGCACATAGTTGGTGTGGACCCAGGAGAGGTGATGATGTGTGTGTGAGTGTGATGACAGAGTAATGGAGTCGACCATCAATCCATCGCTACAGCAGCACCTCAGTTGGCTTTACTTAATTCATCGCTCTCATATTCTGCTATTTTTATTCTCCAACACTGAGCAGCTTCAGATTCAGTGATGAGCTTCTGAGTTTCTATCTACACAAACAGATATAATCAATCCACATTCAGGATGTAGTTTGTGTTGTTAGGGAGACGGCAGAGGTCAGTCAGGTGTCCTCAGGTGTCCACAATCACTTCTGATGTAATCACTGTGTGGGCCAATCAGAAACCAGATCCAGCGACATGTTAAAGGTCAGAGGTCAGGTCTCACAGTGTGGAGGTGTGTTGGATGTAGTTTAGAAATATAAATATAACGTAAAGAAGAACATGTGGAGGAGGTGAAACTGTGGATTTATGATCAGTGAATAAACATGTGGGTGATTAATAACTGTGTCATGTAGCTATAAGCACATGTACGAGCATCTGAAGGGTTTCCTGAATGTTCAGAACTGTCTCCTCACATTTTATATGATTGCAGCTGTTATCTTCTCATTGTTGATCTAGTTCAGTAAATCAGACATGTTAACACAGGACTGTCTGTTGTTAACTCGTTACTACAGGTTCACTGTTAGAGAGGCTGAGAGGCTTTAAAGTCCTGCAGGAACGTCCATCCTTCAAAACATCGTCCAAGCAGCCAGAGACAGATGTGTGCAAAGCTCTTTCATGTTTTAATAGCTACAACCTGTTTGTTCAGGTTTCATCTCAGTCTCAGTCACGCTCAGTCTAGGAGCCTCACGTTTAAACAACATCCACAGATTCTTCACTAGCGTCTTCTGTTTCTTCTTCTGCAGCCGTCAGAATAAATAAAAACCTCCAGGAACTATTTCCTGCCTCCTGAGGAACTATTTTTAGAATTACCATATTTGGTCATCAGAGACACTCACATTCTTCTTCTTCTTCTTCTTCTTCCTCTTCTTTTTTTGAACCATGAAAAAGTCAACGTACATCCTGAGAGTCTTCCCATAAAGAGTTATTTTAAAAAACAACATGAAGAAGAATCCGTATAAGTAAAATGTCACATAAAGTAGTTTAATATATTTTATACACTGATGTAAATAAACATATAAACATACTTATTTTATATACAGGATGTAAATCATTCTGTTCTGTGATCTGAATCTGTTTCCTGTTCTCGCCTGAATGTTAATAACTGATCTATAAATATTTAAAACAATAATGTTGCTCTGGAGCTTTTGATCATCTCACATGATCTTCTACAGCAGGAAGAACATTTAAGAAGATATATAGATTAAATGTAAACTCTTCATGTGTTCAAGTAAAAAACCAAAGGAAAAGTTTGTGTGAACAGAACCTGATCGGGGATCTGTTTCCTGGAAACGATCAATCTTAACAATTGTTTCTATGAACGCCGTTAAAATGTGACTCCAGAGTTCAGTTCAGTGTCGCCTCCATATTTACAGAAATCTGCAACTTCTCATGACTTCCCACAGTTTTAAAGACTCTCCAAAGATGAACTGATCATTGATGGAGGAAGTGAAGTGTTTGATCTTTGGTGGTGAGAGGCTGCCCCCCCCCCCACACACACACACACACAGAAGGATCCTCACTGTCTACCTGTGGCTGCTGTAAACACCTTTATAATGCACGCAGCAGTCAAACCTCTGTATCTCCACCAGCTGAAGAAACTGTTCTTACTTTGTTGTTTGTCTTGTCGTCTGTACATTTTCTCTTATCTTTATCCTTCCATTATCCTCCCTTCATGCTGTGGAGACATCTAGTGGTCGAACTTTGCACTTTCACCTGTGAGTTTAGAGGCTTTTTGTTCAGGTGATTAATCTTGAATCTACTGAAGGAAACTGTGCTGGGGGGGGGGGGGGGGGGGTTAACAGCTGGAGCGTCTTGTAACAGCCAGTTCACAGGTTCGATTCTGTGTCTCTGACGTCTGCTGTTTTTCTGTTTCAGGTGAAGCCAGAATAAAGAAACCAACCGCCAAGACTCCTCCGAAACAAGGTGATACACACACACCTTTACACCTTTACACCTGTACACCTGTTCACCTCTAGACCCGTACACCTGTACACCTGTAGACCTGTTCACCTGTAGACCCATACACATGTACACCTGTAGACCCGTACACATGTACACCTGTAGACCCGTACACCTGTTCACCTGTAGACCCGTACACCTGTACACCTGTTCACCTGTAGACCCGTACACATGTACACCTGTAGACCCGTACACATGTACACCTGTAGACCCGTACACCTGTACACCTGTTCACCTGTAGACCCGTACACCTGTACACCTGTTCACCTGTAGACCCGTACACATGTACACCTGTAGACCTGTTCACCTGTAGACCCATACACATGTACACCTGTAGACCCGTACACCTGTACACCTGTTCACCTGTAGACCCGTACACCTGTACACCTGTAGAACTGTTCACCTGTAGACCCATACACATGTACACCTGTAGACCCGTACACCTGTACACCTGTACACCTGTTCACCTGTAGACCCGTACACATGTACACCTGTTGACCCGTACACATGTACACCTGTAGACCCGTACACCTGTACACCTGTACACCTGTTCACCTCTAGACCCGTACACCTGTACACCTGTAGACCTGTTCACCTGTAGACCCATACACATGTACACCTGTAGACCCGTACACCTGTACACCTGTTCACCTGTAGACCCGTACACATGTACACCTGTAGACCCGTACACATGTACACCTGTAGACCCGTACACCTGTACACCTGTTCACCTGTAGACCCGTACACCTGTACACCTGTACACCTGTTCACCTGTAGACCCGTACACATGTACACCTGTAGACCCGTACACCCGTACACATGTACACCTGTAGACCCATACACCTGTACACCTGTTCACCTGTAGACCCTACACATGTACACCTGTAGACCCGTACACCTGTACACCTGTAGACCCGTACACCTGTACACTTGTTCACCTGTAGACCCGTACACCTGTACACTTGTTCACCTGTAGACCCATACACCTGTTCACCTGTAGACCCGTACACCTGTACACCTGTTCACCTGTAGACCCTACACATGTACACCTGTAGACCCGTACACCTGTACACCTGTAGACCCGTACACCTGTACACTTGTTCACCTGTAGACCCGTACACCTGTACACTTGTTCACCTGTAGACCCATACACCTGTTCACCTGTAGACCCGTACACCTGTACACCTGTTCACCTGTAGACCCGTACACCTGTACACCTGTTCACCTGTACACCTGTACACCTGTACACGTGTAGACCCATAAACCTGTACAACTGTAGACCTTAAAGGTTTTACCTGTCGGGATCCTATGTTTCCCATAAGGCACCTGGATAGTGTCTTTCACTACAGCCTCCCTACCTAGTAACACAGACTGTATGTTTGTACAACATCAGGGTTACATTCTGATCAACTTAATCATCACATTAACTAGTGATTACTGATTATTGAACTGTATCTGCAGCCCTGCCTCCTCAGATCCTGCAGTTCCCGGAGGACATGAAGATCCTGGCGGGGGAGAAGGTGGAGATCCTCTGCAAGTTCTCTGGAGCTCCGCCCATCAGCTGCACCTGGCTGAAGTTCAGGAAACCAGTGAGACACACACACACACTGAGGCTTTAATTATTGGTTATTGATCAGAAGGTGGTTTCATGCTGTGATTGGCTGAACTGGAGAAGAAGCAGGTTAGGAGATGTGAATTATGTTTTTTTTATATTGAAACCTCTGTGAGGAAGTGATGCGTGTTGTGGCATCATGACTCACAGGAGCTGCAGTGCATGCTGGGAGCTCAGGAGCAGATGCATGAGGCTCATTGAGGTTTGAATCATTTCACCTGCAGCTAGAATCTATAGAAAACGCTGAGTGTACGCTGGTCTGAGTGTGAGGACACTTTTTTTCTAACCCCTAACCCTCCAAGTGTGAGATGGTGTACGCAGGTTTATACATCTGGACCTGGTCTCTGAGGTCTGATCAGGTCTGATCTGGTCTCTGAGGTCTGATCAGGTCTGATCTGGTCTCTGAGGTCTGATCAGGTCTGATCTGGTCTCTGAGGTCTGATCAGGTCTGATCTGGTCTCTGAGGTCTGATCAGGTCTGACCTGGTCTCTGAGGTCTGATCAGGTCTGATCTGGTCTCTGAGGTCTGATCAGGTCTGACCTGGTCTCTGAGGTCTGATCAGGTCTGATCTGGTCTCTGAGGTCTGATCAGGTCTGACCTGGTCTCTGAGGTCTGATCAGGTCTGATCTGGTCTCTGAGGTCTGATCAGGTCTGATCTGGTCTCTGAGGTCTGATCAGGTCTGATCTGGTCTCTGAGGTCTGACTGTAAAAGCAGACTGAGGCATGTGAAGCTAAGTACCTTTCTGATTTAGACTGAAGATCTGTGGAGAAAAAGAAGCTGCAGATCTTCCTGTTTATACTGAAGTTGTGTCTTGTGTGTGTGTGTGTGTGTGTGTGTGTGTGTGTGTGTGTGTGTGTGCAGATCCAGGAGGGCTCAGCTGATATCTCCATAGAGAGCTCCGACAGCAGCAGTAAACTCACCATCTCCAGCGGTCAGCAGGAACACTGCGGCTGTTACACCATCGAGCTGAGGAACAGCGTTGGCCTCCGACAGGCCGCCCTCAACCTCACCATTGTCGGTGAGAAACATCTGAAAACATCTGGCTTCACTCTCACCGCCAGAACTGCACAATACAGGAGGAAGAAAGATCAATATATATTGATCCTCAGTCTGTATATAACAGTTGGACAGCGATGATGTGAGACTGACTGAGTTCAGACTCACTGCTGAGGCCTGACGCCTTATATGGCAACGCTCTGTGTGAGTCTGTGTGTGTGTGTATGTGTGTGGGTGTGTGTGTGAGGGTGTGAGTCTGTGTGTATGTGTGTGTGTGTGGGTGTGTGTGTGAGGGTGTGAGTCTGTGTGTATGTGTGTGTGTGTGGGTGTGTGGGTGTGAGTCTGTGTGTGTGTGTGTATGTGTGTGTGGGTGTGAGTCTGTGTGTGTGTGTGTATGTGTGTGTGTGTGTGTGTGAGGGTGTGAGTCTGTGTGTATGTGTGTGTGTGTGGGTGTGTGGGTGTGAGTCTGTGTGTCTGTGTGTGTGTGGGTGTGAGTCTGTGTGTGTGTGTGTGTGTGTGAGTCTGTGTGTGTGTGTGTGGGTGTGTGGGTGTGAGTCTGTGTGTGTGTGTGTATGTGTGTGTGGGTGTGAGTCTGTGTGTGTGTGTGTATGTGTGTGTGTGTGTGTGTGAGGGTGTGAGTCTGTGTGTATGTGTGTGTGCGTGAGGGTGTGAGTCTGTGTGTGTGTGTGTGTGGGTGTTTGTGTGTGTGTGTGTGTGTGTGTGTGTGTGTGTGTGTGAGTCTGTGTGTGTGTGTGTATGTGTGTGTGGGTGTTTGTGTGTGTGTGTGTGTGTGTGTGTGTGTGAGTCGGTGTGTGTGTGTGTATGTGTGTGTGTGTGTGTGAGGGTGTGAGTCTGTGTGTATGTGTGTGTGTGTGTGTGAGGGTGTGAGTCTGTGTGTGTGTGTGGGTGTTTGTGTCTGTGTGTGTGTGTGTGAGTCTGTGTGTGTGTGTGTATGTGTGTGTGTGTGTGTGTGAGGGTGTGAGTCTGTGTGTATGTGTGTGTGTGTGTGTGAGGGTGTGAGTCTGTGTGTGTGTGTGTGTGTGAGGGTGTGAGTCTGTGTGTGTGTGTGTGTGGGTGTTTGTGTCTGTGTGTGTGTGTGTGTGTATGTGTGTGTGTGTGTGTGTGTGAGGGTGTGAGTCTGTGTGTGTGTGTGTGTGTGGGTGTTTGTGTCTGTGTGTGTGTGTGTGTGGGTGTTTGTGTCTGTGTGAGTCTGTGTGTGTGTGTGTGTGGGTGTTTGTGTCTGTGTGTGTGTGTGTGTGTGTGTGTGTGGGTGTTTGTGTCTGTGTGTGTGTGTGTGTGTGCACTGATGTTCGTGATCATGTGACCCCATCTTGTCTCATGTTCTTCAGACTGTATTCAGTCACCTGAGATGATCGGATGTGTTTCCAGCTGTTTGTGTTCTTGATGAAAACAAATAGTTTGAGGAATAGAAGAGAGTGAACTGAATAAGATAAAAGCATTAGACTGGCTGTGATGTGGACTCACAAATCAGTGACTTGAAACGTTCTTAATCTTTGTCCTGGTGCCGTGTTAACTCCCTCACTTCATGAAAACATAATTTCATCTCCATGTTGTTTTGTGCTCTGAGCAGAGAGCCGACATCCCGTCCCCAGGGGACGAACCCTTTAGATTCAGACTGTGGCTGCAGGGACCACTGCAGCCTCCGGGGTCAGTGTTGTCCTGCAGTCTTCAGCCAGCAACCTTTAACCCACACCCCCCTCCACAGATAAACCCGACCCCCCAGCGAGGGTCCCTGCGGCCTCAGACATCCGGCGGGCCAGTCTGACTCTGTCCTGGTACGGGCCGACCTACGACGGAGGCAGTGCCGTTCAGTCCTACAACCTGGAGATCTGGGACTCTGTGGAGCCGCAGTGGAAACACCTGGTGTCCTGCAACAGCACCTCCTACAACGTACAGGTGAGCCATGAAACCACAGGTCCCCCCGTCTCAGAAACCTTCTGTCAGAAGCAGAGGAAATGTATTCAAATAAACAGTTGAAGGTTTGAATAAAGGTTTTGTCGGCTCTAGAACCTTCTCCCAGAGCGCCAGTATAAGTTTCGTGTCCGGGCGGAGAACATCTACGGGGTCGGAGAGCCGAGTGCCGAATCTGAACCCGTTACTGTCGGACTGGTGGACGGTGAGTAAACCAACTTCTTTAACCTCCTTCAACCCCTGTGGGACATGGCTGTCAGTTCTGGTGGTTGAGGTCAGTTCAGCTGTTCCGGGTCAGTTCAGGTGTTCCCGGTCAGTTCTGGTGTTCCGGGTCAGTTCAGGTGTTCCCCGGTCGGTTCTGGTGTTCTGGGTTAGTTCAGGTATTCCAGGTCAGTTCTGGTGGTCCAGGTCAGTTATGGTGTTCCGGGTCAGTTCTGGTGTTCCAGATCAGTTATGGTGGTCCAGGTCAGTTCTGGTGGTCCGGGTCAGTTATGGTGTTCCGGTTCAGTTATGGTGTTCCGGGTCAGTAATGGTGGTCCAGGTCAGTTCACATAGTCCTGGTCAGTTCTGGTGTTCCGGGTCAGTTCTGGTGTTCTGGGTTAGTTCAGGTATTCCAGGTCAGTTCTGGTGGTCCAGGTCAGTTATGGTGTTCCGGGTCAGTTCTGGTGTTCCAGATCAGTTATGGTGGTCCAGGTCAGGTCTGGTGTTCCAGATCAGTTATGGTGGTCCAGGTCAGTTCTGGTGTTCCGGGTCAGTTCTGGTGTTCCGGGTCAGTTCTTGTGGTCCAGGTCAGTTCAGGTGTTCCGGGTCAGTTCTTGTGGTCCAGGTCAGTTCAGGTGTTCCAGGTCAGTTCTGGTGGTCCGGGTCAGTTATGGTGTTCCGGTTCAGTTCTGGTGTTCCGGATCAGTTCTGGTGTTCCGGATCAGTTATGGTGTTCCGGATCAGTAATGGTGGTCCAGGTCAGTTCACATAGTCCTGGTCAGTTCAGGTGTGCTGGGTCAGTTCTGATGTTCCGGATCAGTTCAGGTGTTCTGGGTCAGTTCAGGTGTTCCTGGTCAGGTCTGGTGGTCCGGGTCAGGTCTGGTGGTCCCGGTCTACAGTCCATCTCAGCTCAGTCTTTAGGACTCGGTCGGCCTCCGTTTGAAGTCTTCTCTGCCTCATTTCACTCATTCTTTCTGGCTTTTGGTGTTTCTGTATAATTCACACTTTGTTGGGACAGAAGTTGGTGGTAAAATGCTTCAGTCTTTAGGATGCACTTTTGTTTTCAGGCTGCTCCCTCTGCGTCCTGCTGAGGAGGCGTATTCATGTCCGTCACCTGAGTCCTGGTGGATGTTGAGACCCGTTTGCTTGGTAAATGTCTTGTTCGTCTTCTCTTGTATGTTGTGGTTTTTGGTGGTGAGGACAGTTTCTGTTTATGGGACATGATCCAGTCCAACCTTGGACCACTGACCACTGAGCTCAGATCTGTTAAAACATCACTGGACTGACAGGGGAACCAATCGGAGAGGGTTTTACTCACCATGACGCTGTAGTCAAAGACAGTAGAAATTAACTTTGGGGGGACGCTCCTGCTCCCGTGGACACTACAAAGGCTCTCTGGAAGTCTATAATGGGGGTGCATTCCATACATCATAGAGCCCTGCTCGCTCCTGAGTCCATCCAGAACTAAACCAGTACTGAGTCAACTTAACTAAACTAAACTCCATTAAACTAAACTCTGAGTTACTGTGACTGAACTAAAGTGACTAACTGAACTAACTTTTGGTTCGTCTGACAGACGACCAGGACGAGGCAGAGGCAGAGGAAGAGGATGAAGGTACAACTTCCTGTTTACATTCACTGATTTGAGCTTCTGTTTACTGTGTCAGCTGATTAACCTCCGCACAAACACACACACAACTGAGAGCTACACAACGAGCAGACATATTACTTAACATGAGGTAAGATAACATAACATGACAGGATATGACATCACTACTCTGACCTCTGACCTCTGTGTTTGTCAGACTCTGAGAAGGAGCCGGACTACAGAGACGTGACCATCAGAACAGACCTGAAGGTCAAGGAGCTGTACGACGTGGAGGAGAGGCTGGGAACGTAAGGCTCTGCCCACTCACACCTCACCCACAATGCACCTCTGCTTCTCCTCACCCACAATGCACCGCTGCTTCTCCTCACCCACAGTGCACCTCTGCTTCTCCTCACCCACAGTGCACCTCTGCTTTTCCTCACCCACAATGCACCTCTGCTTCTCTACACCCACAGTGCACCAAGCCCCCAGGAAGTGCGTCACACTTTGAAGCCAATTTGACATAGCGGCCAAACGGTGGAATTACAACTTCCGGGTCCATCACGTGATGCCATTGGGCCCAAAAAGACTTTTTCCCATTGACTAACATTGAGAAAGAGACGTCTGTAACTCAGTGGATAAATTTTTTTGAGGTACATCAACTACCCAGTTCTTACACTTGAATAGCCCTTATTTAAATCATTAGGTCCTAATAGTTGTAATATTCCCTAACAGCTGGATCCAGAGTAACTTTATTCTGCTGGTCATGTGAACGAGCCCAGGACCGAGCGGCTGGGGGGCGGGGCTTACGGAAACGCTAGTACCCATGCTCTATGGGCCCAACAGAGCGGGAAAATCTGTAAATTTCCGCATTTTGTATACCCGGATGTTTGCTTCATGCGCCACTGAGCAACTTCCATAGGAATGAACGAGGCCCCGCCTCCAACGCTGTATCCAGGTCTCTTTATAATCCATGCAGTGCACCTCTGCTTCTCCTCACCCACAATGCACCTCTGCTTCTCTACACCCATGTAAACTGTAACTTCATGAGAATAATATTAGAATGCAAAGAAGAAATACCAACAGTAAATAATAAAGACTATCAGTCTGTTATGAAAGTGTTCAGTTCAGGAGCTGATGACCTATAAATGTAAAAGTTTAAATGAGTTGTAAACCTGCGTTTGTGTGACAGGGGGAAGTTCGGTCAGGTCTTTAAACTGGTGGAGAAGGCAACGAAGAAGGTTTGGGCGGGGAAGTTCATCAAGGCGTACTCGGCGAAGGAGAAGGAGAACGTCCGGCAGGAGATCGGCATCATGAACAGCCTCCATCACCCCAAACTGGTCCAATGTATCGATGCCTTCGAGGGCAAGTCGGACATCGTCATGGTCCTCGAGATGTACGTAATGTTTAACAACTTCTGGTCATTTGAACATGGCTGAAAGATGCTTTTATCTTCAATTTCCTTCTGGTTTCACATTAAAGAAACAAGCAGATTCACTAAACTCTGACACTAACGAATATCCTACCAAGTATTTGATCTCTGGTTACAACAAAGTAAACAGGTAGCAGGATTCTCACTTTAAACTGTCACTGCCACACATGAGACCACCTGAAGACAAGTAACCTGAAAGTGTCACCGCCGAATCCATCCGCAGTCTTTGTAGAATATTTGTCTCTAGAAGTTTTGTGAAGTACTAAGAACTAATGGCTTCCATGCTAGTACTCGTCAGTAACTGTTTCACAATGCTGACGTGTTTGGTTCAACAAACAGAGGATCTTTTAGACATTTTCAGCATGTTGGCCAGTGGACAGTGAACAGGAAACAAGTTATTTTTCTCATTATCACCAAGTCAAGTCAATTTTATTTGTATAGTGCCAAAAAGTTCTCTCAAGACCCTTGAGAGAACACAGAGCAGGTCCAGACCGATTCTTTAAATATTATTTACTGACCCAACAGTTCCACCATGAGCAGCACTTGGTGACAGTGGAAGGAAAAACTCCCTTTAACAGGTAGAAACCTGGAGCAGAACTGGGCTCTGGGTGGGCGGACATCTGCCTCCACCCAGTTGGGTTAAAAGGGAAAGAGAGGGGGGGAGAGGGGAGAGAGAGGGGGGGAGAGGGGGGGAGGGGGGGGAGGACAGACAACATAATAATCAGACTAATAATAATGAGTGCAGCAGTGAGTGTGGAGCAGGAACATGGGGGCAGTAGACGGCCTGCAGTCACAGATCCAGACTCTACAGCTCCAAACCAAACTGTTGAGCTTTGTTTCAGTTTTTACTGTAGGAATAGAACCCTGCAGCTGCTGTTGTCTCTGAGCAGTCTGAATCTGATCTGCAAACAGAGACGACATGTTTTTGCTTCAGAGATCGTCGGAAAATAATTTCTGGCCAACTATTAGAGGAATTTGAGAGCAACTATTTCCTGTCTGCTAATTTTAGAGCTAAGGGCAGTGATGGGCAGATGCACTGAAAACAGACACATACTTACACACTCACTGCTGTAACAACTAAACATCAGCTTATTGTAAAAATATTCTGTCTGTATTTTCTTGAGTTTTGCTATAATCGCATCACTTCCTCCTGTGAGGAGATAAACAGGGAGGATCTGTTTATTAAGAAAACAGACTCTGATAAACAAACAGTAAATATCCTCTACACTGATGGAGAACAGGAAGGAAGCTGTTTACATTCAGACTCTTATTTTGGTAGTGTGATATCATTTGGATCTGCAGCTTCGTTACTGAGACATCAGACCCCACGATATGTGGAAAACAAGAGAAACTCAGTGTATGCCTGTGAGAGTTGAATTACATGCAGCAGCTCGTGTTTTAATTTGGGGTTCAGTGTCTCGGTCAAGGACACTTGGACAGGAGGAGCCAGGGATCGAACCACCAGCTCTGAGATCAGCGGATGGACAACCTGCTCCACCTGTTAAGCCTACATATCTGTGTTCACCTCACAATCACAACAGACCTTTTTTCCAGCAGACACTTGACTTGTCATAGCAGGACAGCACCAGTGGACCAAATGTCGTTATGAACACCAGCACCCTGGAACCAGCTCACCTGAATGGGATGCTGTCGTCTCAGTGTTTCATAAATGACTGAACTGTGATGGTGAACCTGCTGCGGTCATCACAGTGAACTGTCTGTGTAACGTTCTAGAATTCTGCACATTCATATTGTAAACATTATGTGTAACATTCTAGAATGTGAAGATTGACAGGTTAGCAACAGTAACTAAGGAGGGCGGTCCACTGAAACCGTCTCTGTAGCACACGGTGAGAGTCTGAGCTAACCGGTGTCCTCCCAGCTCTGTCAGTCCAACCAGAGACAATGAACCAGCGTGAAAGACTCATCACAACCACTTCCTTGATCATGTAATTTTCAGTCCAAACACTCAAGTGTTGAATTTGCAGCTCTCCTTCGCCGACATCTCACCACAAATCACACACTGCGGTCGTTAATCCTCGCCAAAGTACTTTTGGCTTATTTTTGGCCTTTGACTTCTTCTCTACAAGTGGTTATTTAATCTCCGCATGTGGGATTTTATGCTCCCACCGATGGGAAATAGCTCCACGTCACAGTGGTGAACTACACCGACAGAGAAACATCAAGTGGCCCAGAGGTGGCTTTTATTTGATTTAACTGGTTTATTGTTTGAGCCTCTCAGAGGGACACTCAGAAGTCTTCACAACTTGTGTCTGAAACTGTTCTTCGGCAACTCTGTGACGTTGTTGTTGTTTTGCAGGATCTCAGGCGGCGAGCTGTTTGAGCGAATCATCGACGAGGACTTCGAGCTGACTGAGAGGGAGGTGATTAAATATATGCTGCAGATCATTGACGGAGTCAACTTCATCCACAAACAGGGCATCGTCCATCTGGACCTCAAACCTGAGAACATCATGTGTGTCAACAAGACCGGCAGCAAGATCAAACTCATCGACTTCGGCCTCGCCAGGCGATTAGGTAACTACCACAGGGGGGTCACATGGGCTTATATGGACAGTAATGTTGGTTGATTTATTGATCCAGACTGAAATATCTCAACAACTATTGGACGGATTGACACTAAACATATTTCAGATATTAATGATCCCCACAAAATGCATCCTGATTTTTCATGTAGCGGCGCCACCAGCAGGTCAAAACTCATTCAGCACTTCAGTTGACGAGTTAGTTTTGAAGTATTCTCAAAACTAACTAATAAGTTGTCACTTTTAGCTAACATGCCAGGTGAGACCCGGTTACCAGAACTTTATGCACGTGACCTTGCCAACACTTGTTAGCATTTTAGCAAACTAACAAATTTATTAACACGAAAGCATTAGCACTTAGCTGAGCTTAAGTACAGGCGGCGAGTAAAGTACAGTTTAGTCAGTAACAGAGTAGAGCCCCAACAATTATTGATTGTTGACTGTCGATTGATCAACTAATCATTTCTACTCTGTTCTCTTTGTGTCCAACAGAAAACGCAGGAACTCTGAAGGTTTTGTTTGGGACTCCAGAGTTTGTGGCTCCAGAAGTGATCAACTATGAAGCCATCAGTTACCCCACCGACATGTGGAGTATAGGAGTCATCTGTTATATACTGTGAGTCCATCTAACACTTCAGTTTCCTCTATTTTAGATTAGACTAGATTAGATTAGATTAGATTCAACTTAATTGTCATTACACATGTACAAGTACAGAGCAACGAAATGCAGTTTAGCATCCAACCAGAAGTGCAATAAGTAGTAAGAACCAATATACAGATAATAAATAAGTATTTTACAGATAATAAATTAGCATTCCAAGTGGAAGTGTAATATATAAGTGAAAATATACAGATTGATTGGTTGAGGTAATATGTACATATTATACAGGTTGATTTAGTTTAGCTTGCTTTAATTTTTGTTAAGCTTCACTTAGATGGACCCATCTTTTGTTTTGTTTCTATCATTTCTCTTTATCTTATTTTTGTTGGTGCGGTTTCTTTGTCTAATTTATTTAATTTACCTTTACTTTAACTTCTCTCAGTTTAACTTAGTTCAGCTCGGCTTCATTTGGTGATTTAATGCATTTTAGTGAAGAGTCTTAGCTTAGACTTACTTCTTTCATTTAGTATTTAAGTTTATTTTTCTTTAGCTTAGCATCACTCAGCTTGGCTTTAGTTCTTTTCATTTCACTTTAGCTTTCTTTATCATGGCTTAATTTAGTTTCATGCTGAGACGTTGTTACCAAAAGTCGAGTAGATTTGAACTGTACCGTGCAGTGGAAACACACCATTAGCTTTAGCCTGGCTCAGTTTGGCTCAGTTCGGCTCAGTTCGGCCTGTGTTTGTGGTCCCCTCAGGCTGAGCGGTCTGTCTCCCTTCATGGGCGACAATGACAACGAGACTCTTTCCAACGTCACCTCGGCCTCCTGGGACTTTGAGGACGAGGCCTTTGATGAAATCTCTGATAACGCCAAAGACTTCATCACCAACCTGCTGAAGAAAGACATGAAGTAAGAAATGACGAGTTGCTCCCGAGTCTTTTAACAACTTAAAAGAACGCAGTTACAATAGCGCAAACGTAAAAAAACACTAACACACATTTTCTTGCAGATTTAGTGAGACTAGTGTTTAGGAACTCATGAAAGTCACGTCCGTGTCCACAGATTTCACAAAGAGGTGTCTGAACTACTTTATATACAGGCAGCTGGTTAAGTCCAGTGGTTCCCAACCTAGGGGTCGGGGCCCTCCAGAGGGTCACCAGATAAACCTGAGGGGTCATCAGATCATTAATGGGAGAGAAGAAGAAACTCTGATACACAAACCTGCTCTCAGCTTCTGAACTTTTCTCTCATCTGTTAGTGAAATATTGGATCATTTGAACAATTATTGAAATTAGAGAAGTTTAGAGGAG
Organism: Lateolabrax maculatus; assembly: GCA_031216445.1. Taxonomy (NCBI): domain Eukaryota; kingdom Metazoa; phylum Chordata; class Actinopteri; order Acropomatiformes; family Lateolabracidae; genus Lateolabrax; species Lateolabrax maculatus. The sequence goes on from CM062208.1 coordinate 669,174, forward strand.
AAAAGTGTCTTTTTTTATAAGATAAACTTGTTTTTTTATGTATTTTTTAAATCTGAATTCATAAAGTAACTAAAGCTGTCAGATAAATGTAGTAAATGAGTATTTACTCTGAAATGTAGTGGAGGAGAAGGAAAAAGTAGTACAAAAAGAAAAAATACTCTACTAAAGTACAAGTACCTTAAAGTTGTACTTAAGTACAGTGTGTGTGTGTGTGTGTGTGTGTGTGTGTGTCAGGGCTCGGCTCACCTGTGCTCAGTGTTATGAACACACCTGGCTGAAGCAGGACACCAACACCATGAAGGCCAAGAAACTCTCCAAGGAGAGGATGAAGAAGTACATCCTGAGGAGGAAATGGCAGGTAAACACCAACAACATGAGACGGAGACGTGACTCATTACACTGAGACACCCCCCATAGAGTACAGCAAGTGATGACGGTTTCTTCTTCTGTGGCAGAAAACGGGTCACGCTGTTCGAGCCATCGGCAGACTGTCGTCCATGGCCATGATGGCCGGAGTCAGCGCCAAGAAGGGCTCGCCCACCGAAGGTAGGACTAGTAGAGACTAGTCGAGACTAGCAGAGACTAGTAAAGACTAGTAATAACACAACTAATTATGAATCGTTATGCTAATAACATCTGACTTAATGAGTCAATAATGTCAGTTAGCTCAGCATAATGAGACGTTTCCCTCTCATTATAAACAGTGTGAACACTAAGTGTGAAACACACATTTCTTCATGTCTGCACACTAAATAAACTAACAGCTACATTTACAGATTTATCTTTCAGCCTCTGTCCTGTTTGGACGTCCGATAGCTCCTGATGCTACAGTCACTTCCTGTTTACAGAGCTGATGGCTCCTGATTGGACAACGCTGCAGATGTTTCCTAGCAACAGATTTACAGTCACTAAGTCTTTACAAGCTGAGACGCTTCTTGTGTTCTGTGTGTTAGAGGATAACCAGTTCCTGGAGTGTCTGGAGTACGAGCAGAAGGCGGACTGTAAACCGACTTTCAGCTCCGTCATCAAAGACGTGGAGGTGGTGGAGGGCAGTGCCGCTCGCTTCGACTGCAAGATCGAAGGTACAACACCGCACAAGGAGTACAGCAAGAGTACAGGGAGTACAGCAAGAGTACAGGGAGTACAGGGAGTACAGCGAGAGTACAGGGAGTACAGGGAGTACAGCGAGAGTACAGGGAGTACAATCTATTATGTTCAATCTATTATAAATGATTATGTAAAAATTACAAAAAGATTCTTTGTTATACGTTATCCCAAAAAAGGGATGAAACTCATTTTTGCAATTAATCAATAACCTATAAGAGCCCCATCACAAGTTTCTATTTTCCACCTTTAAATGTCTCATTTTGTCAAAGAGATTCAGTTTCCTGTCACAGGAGACAAAGAAAAGCAGCTTGAAAGTGTCTTCAACAGTGAATCGATTATCATAATGTGTGCTGATTAATCTCCAGCCGATCGACTTATTGATTAATCAAATCATTGTTTCAGCTCTAGTTACAAATATCACAAATTGAAGAAATGTCTTCATTGTTTCTGTCATAAGTTTTTGTTAAAAAAAAGCTGAAACATGTTGACCAAAGGAAACTTGATTCTAGAGCTTTCAACCACATCTCCTGGTCTTCCTCAGTTGGTGGAGTTGCTCGGTTGTCACGGAGATAGTTGTGACCACTTTATCTAAGTATGGAATTTGGCTCAAATGATAACAGGTGGTTGTCTATGTTCACTCACTGAATAACTTCCACAGTGTGATGTGGTTGAAAGCTCTGGAAAGAAGTCTTTTAGTTTCTTCTGTCAAACAGTCAAGAATAAACGTTTATGCAGAAGATTATTTGATTATTTTGAGTTAATTTTGAGGTGAAAGAGACCCATTGATAATGTGGATACTCTTGTCTGTGTGTCTCCAGGCTTCCCTGATCCAGAGGTGGTTTGGTACAAAGACGACCAGCCGATTAAAGAGACCCGACATTTCCAGATTGACTACGACGAAGACGGAAACTGCAGTCTGGTCATTTCAGAGGTCAGAGGTCAACTGTTGTTCCTGTTGATAATGTTGTTCAGACTCAGGACTCAGGATATTTTAGGAGCTGACTGCTGTGGATTGGGGGTAGCCAAGTATCCCAGAATGCCTATCATGTTTTAAATATAAACATTATTTCAAGTTGTTGCTGTTATAGTTTTAATCCCAGGACTGTCATTTTATTAAGCTTTGACGTATTCAGAAAGAACTAATATAGACTTCAGCAGGATATTTGACCAGCAGCTGTAACTAATGATATTAATGATACCAGTTGTGTGACCATAGGAAGGTCCTGTGTGGTGTCCAGTAAGACTCACACTCACACCACTGCTGATATAAACCTGCAGGTGTCGGGCGATGACGATGCCAAGTACACGGTGAAGGCGGTCAACAGTCTGGGGGAGGCGACCTGCACCGCCGAGCTGCTGGTGGAGGTGATGGCCGGAGAGGAGGAGGAGGAGGAGGAGGAGGAATAAAGCAGTGTTGGTCTGGACTCCCACAGGAAGAGGAGGTGGTGGTGCTCCTCTTCACCCTGTCAGATCTGACCCACTAATGACAGATTGTGTTGTTGTGATTGGAGGAACAGGTGGGCGGGGTTTGTAATGAGCATGTGATGATTTAAAAAAATCTCCAATTTCCCCAGTCCCCCCCCCCGCCACAAAAAATATGGTTTCCCTCATTCATAACAGGGACAGTATTCTTCCTGTAGATCTTATCTCCTTAGTGATGGTCTGACCTGCACCATGCTGTGTGCTAAACCCCGCCCACCCCCATTCTTTATTTCATTACTCTTTCTAGAAGACAAATAATTCAAACAGTATACTTTATGTCCATTCTTAGATAATATTTAAACATCTCGTCATTTACAATACAACATGCTGGTCCTGAAGGACTTTCTAGTGCTGATGAAATATGAAAATGTTTTTTCATCAAAGGTGTAATAAATAACATTCAGCTACAGCTCCAGGGCCCCTAAGACTCATGGGAGCTGTAGTTGTTACTGTTGCTGGGTGTGGGCCTTTAGCTCTCTGTATAACTGAACCATGTACTGTATGTGCATCACACTTGGTCCCTGTGGAGTCCAGGTGAGGAGGAGGATGGTACAAAGGAAGCAGTGGAGAGGAAGAGTGATGAAGGCAGAGACGAGCACAGCTTTATGTTCACAGAGATACGTATCGTGTTAGCACTGCAGCTAACGGTGTGGTGAAGGCGACAGGGACGTGGCGAGGTATCCAGCCCTGAACAACACGAACACGAGCTCAGTAACTACAGCCCTATTTGAAACTAATCAATACAAACAATAAATAAATAAACAGATTAATCAGCAATAAAAAATATTCCAGCGAACTTCAGATAAAGAAACTAATATTTTGAGCTAACGTCTCGCTAACTAATGTTAGCTCACGTGCTAATAAACACCAGCTGAGACGAGTGAATTAAAACAGTTTTTACACGAGTGAGCAAAAAGTAGTTAGCTCGGTAGCTAATGTTAGCACAGTGCACAGCTGCTAGCTGCTAGCCGCACGTTTCCCTGCAATGATTTAATGCTACGTATTAGCAGTACGGTCATGGTAGCATTCTCCATGTTGGTCTTGTGAAGCAGAGTGCAGCTGAAGTAGCCTAATGCGTACACAAGTTTACCACACAGGGTTTCTGGGTAATGAAGTCCTCTGAATTCAAACAGCTTTGTGTTTCTGCCACTTTGAGCAGATGATAAGCAGCAAAAACTGTCAACACCAAAGGCCTTAATGCTAATGACCCCGTGAGTATGAGGTGTGAACCAGATCGATGATAAATTATATAATAACATATTTTTACTTTTCTGTAATCTAGCTGCTCCCCTTTGATGTGTTCAGCTGAGAAACGTTGAATGTGTCGGCTTCTCTTCTGTTTGAGCACTTTTCTTTGTCTTGTTTGTATTTTTGACTTCGACAGCTGCTAACGTCGTCTCTGCCTTACGTCATTCGCCTTAAAGCAACACGCTGATGCTGTTAATAACTGAGTGATTTTCAATGTTTCCACCACACGTTTGTTACTTTGTGGGATGAAATAAGTCATTTTCCCTTTTGGCTGCCTTAAAAACAAGTTTGTTAGCAATCTAAGCACTTAAACATGCTCTACTTAATTTTGTTAAAATGCCCTAAAAATTCCCAGAATATGTTTGAAATGAAACACAGTTTAGGACATTTTGATATTTTATATTAATCAGGAAGTGTCTCTTAAACTCTGTAGGGAAGCAACCTTTCAGTTAGTGAACGTTGATTATTTGTTCGGAAGCCCATTTTATTCACTGCAGAAAACATTTAGAGACATTTTCTCCTAGTTATGAGATATATATCTTGAAATTATGACTTAGCATCTCATATTTACAAGATAAAAATCCCGTAATTAAAATATCTTATCTCTTACGTATTTCTTAATTAGATTGTATCTCGCAACTATAAGATAAGATCCCGTAATTATGATTTAGCATCTCAAAATTACAAGAAAAGTATCTGCAAATTACAAGATCTTATCACATAGTTACGAGATACAAAACCTGTAATTATGAGATGAACATTACGAGATTGTGAGATACAGATATTGTAATTTTGTGGCTTTTATGAGATATTGTGATACCTACAGATGTAATTTCTTAATTTCGTAATTACGAGATACAGAAAATATATACATACATATATAGATATATGCATATATCTATATATACATATATATAGATATATATCTTGGAAATAAAATTTTGATTTCGTAATTTTGGGGTATATTTTAATATTTTCGTATTTGGTATGGGTTTTTTCATTTTACAAATACAAGTTAGGGATCTCATAACTATGAGTTCTGTATCTCAGAATCAGGAGATAACTGTTCCAATTTTTCTAAGTTTGTTGTACATTCATATCAAATACCAAGTCCCATGAAGAAGGAAAACCTTTCTAACTTATCACTTTTTACTGTGGTTGTTTTTCATTGAGGCACAAGAATGTCATGTTTGACAAACTAAATCTAAAGTATTTGCAGTTTATTATATTTTATTTTTCTCACTGAGCTTGAACACAAGCAGCAGGAAGTCATCAGAAATTTTATAGGAACTTTTCTGATTTCACAGAAAAAACGTCACCGATCGCCTCCGTCTTGCTCTCTGAAAACGATATTAAATAGAGTAACAGCAGCTTTAGATGCCTGAATGTGACCTCTGACCCCTCGCTGTGTCTGTGGTTTAAGGCGTCTCAGGTGAGTCAACCTGTTGGAGTTCACGCTGACGTCGAAGTCGTATCTTTGAAGTTTTTTTTGCCACATTCCAGCTGTTTGTGCTTTAAACATTTATTTAAAGGGCTGATTCAGTTTTCAACCAAAGAAACTTTGAGAGTTCACAGGTGTGTGTTTGTGTGTTCATGTGGAAACTTACCAGTTTTGTGTGTTTGTTTTTAAAAATGTTTTATTTTTAGACTTATTTAATGCACAGATTCATAATTATAATATCATTGGAGCATCCGTCTTCTTGGAGATCTTCTTCTTGCAGCACTTAATTTGTCACAGTTATTAACCCCTGCCCCTCATAGTAAACCAAGCAGCGACTCACTCCTCGACTGATTTGTTTTTGTATTAGATGTATGTAGATTATATTTCTCTAATTTTTATAAATATATATCAGTTTGATGAATATGATGACATGTATGAGAACACTACAACTGTAGTTACTCACAGATACCAAATAAATTTATCACAAATCAAAGAGCTGCTGTTGTGTGTGATGTTCAACAAGTAGCAGGAAGTTTAACTACCAGGTGTTTAACCAGCAAATGTGTAACTATCAGGCTTTTACAGGACTAATGCTAAACTAAATACTAAACACAAACATTTTGGATAAGAATCCCTGAAGTGTTTTTCTTACAGGCGTGTTTCTGTTTCTAAATGAGCTCAAACTACCACATTTGCGGTTTCTGATCAGTTGACACATATGGAAGTCTGCCAACATTTCAATGAAACTGTTCTGAGATGTTGACCTAATGTAAAAAGTCCAGTGCTGCCAACTTCTAAGCCCCTACAGTGAGGAATCCAGCCACTTTTTGCACACACCTAAATGGTAGTTGCAGGCCGGCGCCCCCGCTGAGCTGCAGAGACTGAAGCTTTGTTATGAGACTACCTCTCTTGAGCAGGGGCGTAGGACTGGGGGGAGAAAAGGGACTGAGTATACAGGACCCTCATGTGAGGAGAGCCCACAAAGATACTAAAATTAATAGCTGTGGATGCAGGGAGGGGCCCATAGAGAATGCCTATGGTTACAGCCTCAGAATCAGCTACCTGCCTCGTGGAGCCCCTGCCAGCTAAACATTTTAAAGATCCCTGTCTGTTTCTGGGACCTACACTGCTGAATATTGTTAATCACTTACAAGTGGTACTGTCCCTACCAGCTTTAAGACTAAAAAACTTCTACTTAAGAAACCACACCTCGAACCAGGGTCTGTAAATAATAACAGGCCAGTCTCTAACCTTCCATTCTTGTTAAAGGTCTAAAATGGTCTACCTCCAGAACCCAAACTGGGAGCTGGTTCCACAGGAGAGGAGCTTGGTAACTGAAGGATCTGGCTCCTGTTCTACTTTTAGAGACTTTAGGAACCACAAGTAACCCTGAATTCTGTGAGCGTAGCGCTCTAGTGGGGTAATACGGTACTATCAGCTCTTTAAGATATGATGGTGCCTGACCATTAAGAGCTTTGTAAGTGAGGAGGAGGATTTTAAATTCTGTTCTGGATTTTACAGGGAGCCAGTGCAGAGAAGCTCATATTGGAGATGTATGTTTTCACAGTATTTCATATTGATGAGGATAAACTGTTCAGTAACTGATGGATCCAATAAATGAATGGAGACTGTTTTAATATTCAAATAAACATCACAGATACAGATAGGTGTGTGTGTGTGTGTGTGTTAGTGACAGACAGGGGCTGGTCAGTGTATCTGGGGAGTTAACAAGGTCACCTGAGAGCAGCTCGTTAATCAACCCTCATTAAGACCAGCAGCTCGTTAGTCCACAGAGTCCACAGCTCGTTACATAACAACATTACATCATCTGCATGTTGTTGGTTAGAGCTGCTGAGCTCTGTGACCTCTGACCCTCACTCTCATACACAGATAACACTCAGTCAGGGGCCACACCTCAAGGCCTCACCTGTGTGTGATCAGGTGTGTGATGACTGGGGACATGGCAGAGGCAGAAACCTCAGACTGGTAGCTCAAGTACTGGGAGGGCCGACCGGGTTCCAGTGGAAGGCTAGAACACAGGGGACCAGGGAGGCGGAACTCGGTGGGCGGCCAGAGCGCCGGACCCCTGGGAAACTCAGGAGCCTAAATTGCAGGAAACACAGGAAACTCGGGAAACTCAAGAGCCTGGAACTCCAGAAACACGGGAAACTCAGGAAGCTGGGACTCTGGGGGTGGAGCAAAAGGTGATACATAGGCCAGGACACCAACTCAGATACACACAGGATGTCAGCTGGGACCCCTGATGCCGGAACAGGAGAGACGTTGGCTAAGACCCCTGACTCAGGAAAGAATAAGATGTCACCTGGGACCCCTGAATCAGGAAAGAACAGGATGTCGGCCTGGATGTCCGCCAGGACTCCCGACTCAGGAAAGAACAGGATGTTGGCCAGGACCCCCAAATCAGGACAGAACAGGATGTCAGCCAGGACCCCCGACACCAGAACAGGAAAGACATCAGCCAGGACCCCTGACTCAGGAAAGAACAGGATGTTGGCTGGGACCCCTGATGCCAGAACAGGATGTTGGCCGGGACCCCCAAATCAGGACAGAACAGGAAATCAGCCAGGAAGTCCGACTCAGGACCGAACAGGAAATCGACCGGGACTCCTGACTCAGGAAAGAACGTGATGTCGGCCGGGACCCCCGACTCAGGACAGAACAGGATGTCAGCTGGGACCCCCGACTCAGCAACAGGAGCGATGTAAGCCAGGACCCCCGACTCAGGAAAGAACAGGATGTCAGCTGGGACCCCCGACTCAGGAACAGGAGAGCCCTCAAGGCCTGAACTGACACAGGATGTAAGGAAAGAGGACGTAAGGACAGAGGGTCTGAGGACACAGGATGTAAGGAAAGAGGACGTAAGGACAGAGGGTCTGAGAACAGATGGTCTAAGGACCAATCAATGATCACCTTGTCCTTTGTTTCTGTTCTAATTCATTGAACTGGATTATTTCAGTTTGATTTCTGTTCCTGTTATTTAAATTAGAGGATTTGATGAATATTGATGAGCTGATTGAACTGCTTCAGAAACAATTCAAGTTCAAGATGAAGCTCAATTGAGTCAATTAAACTCAGCTCATCTTCATTTTTAATCTTCATTTCTTAAAATCGTGTTTTTCTGTAAATAGATACACGATGACATCACATATATGCAAATTAACATGTGACATAATCTAACAATTAAATAATTGATGATCCATCAGTCAGCTGCTAAAATTTCTTATTCTTAGTTATTATTATTGTACTGTACAGTACAGAGAAGTTAAACAACGTGTGTGTGTGTTAGTGACAGACAGGGGCTGGTCAGTGTATCTGGGGAGTTAACAAGGTCACCTGAGAGCAGCTCGTTAATCAACCCTCATTAAGACCAGCAGCTCGTTAGTCCACAGAGTCCACAGCTCGTTACATAACAACATTACATCATCTGCATGTTGTTGGTTAGAGCTGTCAGATGTCAGCTGGGACCCCTAATGCCAGAACAGGATGTTGGCTGGGACCCCCAGTTTAGGACAGAACAGGAAATCAGCCAGGACCCCCGACTCAGGAAAGTACAGGATGTCAGCTGGTGTTGTGACCTTGGAACCGAAGTTCCAGGGCACTGGGCCAAAAATTCTAAGTTTTAGTTGTAATCAATCATTCAAGATATTCCTTGTTAGTGTTCAAAAAAATCATGAGCTGAAGACAAAGGCAGCAAAAGACTTTAATGTCGACATTAAAGGAGAGATGTTCAAAGTGCACAGAAGTTACACTTGAAGAGCTCTGATCTGTACTGGTATGGGCCCCGACCTTTATACTCTTGGGATCACACACCACGCCTAGTGTCCATCCTCTCGGATACTGATTTCAACTGTTTTGTTACACCATTAGGTTATTTCCACTGTATGCACCATGGTTCCTGTCATGAGCTTGGCCTCAAATTACACCAGCATTCCCCGTTCTTTCACTCAGGTTTCATATTTACCTAAGTTTTCACTGCTCCTAGACACCCTTATTTCTAGCTCATTCTGGTGGTTTTTTTTAAAAAAAGAAAACATGCTGATTCTGGTGGGTTACTACCAAGAGCGCTTAATGCCCAAGAATGATAGTGCCCAAATATAGTTGGTGTTCATGTGTGTATGCTTCAAAGTTACAGTCAGGTGCAGCACATTCAAAGCAATGAAGGTTACATAAGATGCATGTTCATGAACAAGATCCTACTGGTTCATACCAGGTCACCCCTGCAGGTGCACTTGGGTTCATGGCTGGGTCAGTGAGGATCACAAAATATGTTCATGCAAGTGCAGTGAAAATCACATCAAATATGTTTTTATGGATTATTGTTTAACATCTACTTCTCATTATTATACTTCTTAACTAACACACATCATAACATATTTTGTCATCAGTTAGCATTGCATTTTATCTTCTCCAGCACATCACATGTCTTATTGAAAAATATACCACACTGGGACCCCCGACTCAGGAACAGGAGAGCCCTCAAGGCCTGTGTCTCACACAGGTGAGACAGAGAGTTCAGGTGTGTCTGGAGACTCACAAGTTGCTTCAGTCATTTTCTACAATTAAAGATTATTATAGATGATGTCATTTAGATGTGAAACAGTGGTGATGATGATGATGGTGATGATGATGAAGTTGTTACAGAGTGTTTAATGAGCTCCACAGAGGAGGAAGGACACATTGATAAGAGAGAGGACACAGAGACGTCTCTCTTCGTGTTCAACGTTTCGGTCTGATGATAAACTGTTGATGCTTCTGAACCTGTAAATGAATGTTTGAACAGCTGCTTTCACCCGTGACTCACGAACTTCATCATGTTTTAAGTCAGCAGCTGTTTGTTTCTCAGGGTGTCTCCTTCTTCTTCTCCTCCTCCTCCTCCTCCTCCTCCTCCTCACGGTTGTACAGGTTTGACCTCGTGACGTCGGCCGAGATGAACGGGAGCTCCGTGACGTCACTGACCCTGCACGGCCTCGCGCTGCTGTCTGACCACACCTGGCTCTTCTTCTTCGTCTTTTTATCTCTGTATGTGTTTTTATTGTTCAGCGACTCTCTGGTGGTTTATCTGATCTGTTCGCAGCGAAGCCTTCGCCGGCCGATGTTCGCCTTCGTGGCGGCGGTGCTGCTGAACTCTGTGGCCGCCAGCACCGCGGTTTACCCAAAACTTCTGTCCGACCTGCTCTCGGGCGGCAGCTTCGTGCAGGTGTCCCTCTCCGCGTGCCTGACTCAGGCCTTCGCGGTGTACTCTCTGGGCGGCTCCAGCTTCATGCTGCTGGCGGCCATGGCCTTGGACCGCTACCTGTCCATCTGCCGCCCGCTTCGCTACGCCGCGCTGCTGTCTCCTGCCGCGCTGGCGGCGCTGCTGCTGCTGTGCTGGCTGCTGCCCGCCGCGCTGGTGGGCGGCGCGGTGCTGCTGGCCAGCCGCCTGCCGCTCTGCCGCTCGCGGCTCGACAGGATCTACTGCGACGTCTACAGCTTCGTGACCCTGAGCTGCGGCGGCCGCGCGGCGCTGCTGAGCGGGGCGTACGGCCTGCTGTGCGCCGCTGCCACCGTGCTCCTGCCCGCCGCCTTCGTGCTCTTCTCGTACGGCCGGATCCTGTCCATCTGTGTGCGCCGCTCGCGGGCCTTCAGCAGCAGAGCGCTGCACACCTGTCTGCCGCACCTGCTCGTCTTCTTCAACTATTCGCTCAGCGCCGCCTTCGAGCTGCTGCACCGCCGGCTGCAGGGCGGCAGCGAACCGGGCGCGTCCGTCATCCCGTCCGTCCTGATCGTGCTGATCCCGTCCGTCCTGAACCCGGTGGTCTACGGACTCAAGGTGAAGGAGATCTTCAGACACGTGAGGCGGCTGCTGAGCTGCCAGAGAGCCACCGCTGGTTAATCACCTCTATCGATCCGCTGATCAGGTTATATTGAATAATCAAAGTATCAGATCAAACATGTTTTAATTAGTGAAGATGTTACTGTGTATAGAAACATCTGCAGCAGCTGTTTCATGTACAGAAGCTGCTTCGCATACGGAAGGTCATTAGTGCCACAAACAGAAAAACAAATGTCACGTTTACCAAACAACATGTGAAGTAATGAGTCAACACATTCTGGACTTCCATACTGACACAGAGACCGATCCGCCTTACTCTACACAAATATGAATAATCATTAAATGTCAAATGTCTGAACTCAGCTCCAGTGATGTGAAAATGTAATTTGTAATGTTTTTATTTTCTCACCTAAAACAGATTTCATGCTTCAGTAAAGATCAAATTAAAAGATAATTAAAGTAAATATCAGTATTGATGAGTTATGTTTGAGAAATGTGAACGTTTCTCTTTTTTAAGTCATTAAATGTGACGTGAATGTCACAAATAGATTCAAACAGCTGGATGAATGTACCATATTGTTAAATACAATAAATGTACATATGTATTATACATATTCATATTTCATATATCAGCTTTTATGTTTAATATAAGACTGTAATTCAATGAGCAGTAATAGCAATAATACATAATAATGGTATCAATAAAATAATATATAAACAGTACAAAATGTGAATGTAAATAATATCTTTGAGAGGCTGTGAGAAAAACTGAAGAAATAAAGAATCTCAGTATCTGATCTGTTTATTGTCTCGTCTCTAAGTTCAACATCTTCCTGTTAATATCCATGTGACCTCAACACTTTTTAATTCAGTTCAGTAGTTTGTGTTGTGTTTGTTGTTGAAGGTAACTTGAACAGTTTGCACAACAGAATGTTCATATGTAAAACAGGCTGTAAACACACAGAGGTTTGGTTGAGTCTGAAAACAGCTGATGACAAGGAAAGTGATCCACAGTTTAATCACACTGACTTTTGTTTGTGACAGAGAGAAAGAAGTCCCAAAACACACGAAGAAGAGCAGAGTACCTGCAAGAAGCTGCAATATCACTGTAATATTTAACTATAATATAAATGTAATGTAACTGTAACATAATGAGCACCTTTGGGTGAAGTACGTTTGGCTCATAATACTTTTACAAGACTTTAGTTGTTTTGGAGTATTTATCAGTCTACATATATATGAACATTGAGATGAGAAGTTGCTGCAGGCTGTCAGCTGGGGGCGCTGTCACACACACACACACACACACACACACACACAGGAAGTCCCCCTCTGAGCATGCGCGCTGGATCAGCTGTGTTGACAGACTCGTTGAAAATAAAACTTGGAGCTGATCATCGTCCGGTTCTGTCTCCGCTGGACGCGATGGCCGGTACCGCGCTGAAGAGGCTCATGGCGGAGTATAAACGTGAGTATGACCGTGACCGGGCGGAACCGGACGGGACCGGACGAGTCGTGACGTCGCCGTCAGCCAATAGGAGGACGTGGAACGTTAGCACCAGGCTAGGCTAACAGCGCTGCGCCAGACTCCATTAGAGAACAGGATGTTTTAGTGTTTGCGGGGCTCCGCGGCCCTGTCGCTCCCGCACTGTACCGTAGATCGGAGTGTGATAAAACGCTGACATGTAGATGAAACCCGGCAGCCCTGCTCGGGAAAACAACACCTGGTTTAATGTGTTTGTGTGGCTTTCCACTGCGGTCGCAGACGGGAAGGTTCGTGATGCAACTTTCATAACAAGCGCTCTCGTTCCCAAACTACAGGATGAATTTAACCCAACACTGCACAGTGAAGCTGTCTTCTTACCCCGAAACAAAGATCACAGGCCATAAACGCGCTGGGAAAGTTGGTGCTTTACTGCGACCATGTTATTGTTTTATTACGCTCTGATCATCATAAATTGATAGTTTTTTTTAATGAAGTCTGGTGCACCTGAGTACAGCAGGGTTAGTTATCGGGGTTGTGAGATTAGCCTCAGTATTACATTAATATTATTCATGTTTTCACACACTAGTGTTCATGTGTTCATAATAATGACGCAGAGGTCCCGGTGATGCGGGTTTGTTCACCGGAAATGAGCCACAGTTTGGTGTTGGTCGTGCTGTTAGCAGAGATTATTACACATCCGGTCGATTTAAACAGAGTCACTGTGACCGCAGAGTACTGGTTACCTGTCACAGGTCAGAGGTCACGGGTTACCTGAGCTCACCTGTCAGGCACAGGTCAGAGGTCACGGGTTACCTGAGCTCACCTGCTTGTGTTCTTTGTTTCAGAGCTGACCCTGAACCCACCTGAGGGGATTGTTGCAGGTGAGACTGTGTTTATGTGTTTATTATTAAACTGTAACTAATGATCATTTTCATTATGGATTAATTAGGTGATAACTGTCTCCATTAATCGAATGTTTGATTGATCTGTGAAGAGTCCTCAACATCTTTAAACATCTGAACTCAAAGACAAAGTGAAAAAATGAGTTGAACAATGATTTGATTGTTAACATTAATGTTCTGTAAGGACTGATCAGTTAATTGATTGTGATATAGATCCATTAGATGAGAACTGGAGTCTGCAGCCTCCTGATTGGTTGAGCGTAGGACACATGTCTGTAACCTCATTAATGATTTAAATCTTCCAATCTGGTTACTGTAGAAACTATAGTTGTCTCACTACAGAAATAATTAAGTTATTTTTAATAAAAAAAATATTAATTAAATTAATATAAATTGTTCCTGCAGGTCCGGCTAACGAGGAGAACTTCTTTGAGTGGGAGGCTCTCATCATGTGAGTTCACACTGATTCAGACTGTCGCTATGGAAACAAGCATGAACAACATGATGATTCTGCTTCTTTAAGTCTTTTCTAAACCTGAAAATACACTGATCATGTGTTCCTGCTGTCCTGTACATTTCCAGCTGCTGTAGTTACAGGTGTGATGTTGTGTGTTGTTGTGGCCAGCAGGTGTCGCCGCTGTCACACTAACCGCTCAGAGAAGAACCTCGCTGTACCTGACATTCAAAGGCCTCTCTCTATGGCCAGAAATACAAACTCTAATTATATTTTAGATAGATGAATTAATTTCTGTAGGTTTTTAGAATGTGAACTCCTCAGTGTGGAGACACTTCCTGTCAGTCAGCTCTGGGAGAAGCTGCGGTGAACGTGATGTCAGTGAAGGCAGCAGCTGGGTGTCATCATCATTAGACGTAACTGAGCCTCCTCCTCTTGTTGTTGTTGTTGTTGTTGTCGGCGTGCCAGCAGCTTCAGTCTGCCCTTCAATTTAACCTGCAGCTCATTCACAGTTTAACTGTCTACATTCCTGCTCGGTCTGACATCACCAACATTACATCCCATAATTACCTGGGACAATCCTCAGGTGTAACTCTGTCAGGCGCTCCCGTGTTACAGGACTTAGATGTTTTATTCCTCTTTTATTTGGTCACAGCATCAATAAAGTTTTATCAAACCAAGTCTAATGTGAGAGACTGATGAGACACTTATTATTATCGATCAATCGTGTAGGTCATTTTTGTTCACCCATCCTCTGAAGAGACACCATTAACAATAAAAGAGACTGAGAGACTAAGAGACATCTGTTCTCACTACAGCCTCCAAAGTAAAATCTATCTCATCTGTGTGTCGATGTCACACAGAGAGTTTCCATATCTGAGTATCTGGTTCACAAACAGACGTTATCAAACTGTTGGTCTCACACAGTGAACTCTGCGTTGTGGAAGTTTGTTTTCTTGACAGACTGATAAAACACCCGCCGATTGGCATTGGCAGAGCAGATAGCCAATGAGAGAGTGCTTTTGGTCATTAGTGTGGCCAGTCGTCTGTTTAACTGATAATGGAGGAGGTGAACCAGAGAGGAGTCAGAAATAACCTGCAGACAGACGATCAGATCAGATTGTGCAGATAATGGATGGATTCAGATATTCAAACATCCGAACTACGATCATCACCAAACAGAAGAGGGTCATCTGATCCTGATCTCTGATCTCTGATCCAAGACTCTAATGATGCTTCACTTCCAGTCGGTTGGACACCTGCAGCTCACATGAAGCAGCACCAGTCGTCATTAATCCTGATGAAAAACAAAAGGATAAAGTTTGTCAGTGTTGTTCCACCATGAGCTGGAGGCTCCCTGTCGGAGGAGAAAGCCATCCAGCATGTCGCTCTGAAATCTCCCAGATGTATTCAACCACCTTAAGGACTCCTAAAATCTATTTAACGCCCAGTGGAACCAGAAAGGGCCCCTAGAACCTCCTCTGTCATAGACGCTCTGTCCCATCCCAACTACCTGAACTACCTACAGGACCACTACAACTACCTACAGGACCACTACAACTACCTGAACTACCTACAGGACCACTACAACTACCTGAACTACCTACAGGACCACTACAACTACCTACAGGACCACTACAACTACCTACAGGACCACTACAACTACCTGAACTACCTACAGGACCACTACAACTACCTACAGGACCACTACAACTACCTGAACTACCTACAGGACCACTACAACTACCTGAACTACCTACAGGACCACTACAACTACCTGAACTACCTACAGGACCACTACAACTACCTGAACTACCTACAGGACCACTACAACTACCTGAACTACCTACCTGTAGGACCAGTAGAACCTGCTGAAAATTTTCTCCTTGCAGTTGTCTCAATTTTGTCTGAGGGGGGTCACAGTGTCAGACCTGATTTTTTAACTTTGTCCTCTTGGTTCTTAAGTTCTGATCATCTGTCTTTTCACTTTTCTGTCCTGTGTTAGTTTGGGTTCCCTGCACACAGAGAATCTGACTCTGTTTTCTGTTTCAGGGGTCCTCAGGATACGTGTTTTGAAGGTGGAGTGTTTCCAGCCGTCCTCAGTTTCCCCTCTGATTATCCCCTCAGTCCTCCTAAGATGAGGTTCACCTGCGACATGTTTCACCCCAACAGTAAGTCAACACACCGGGACAGGTAGACCAGTCAGCTGACATCTCAGTAACAACAGAAACCTGCTGAGACAGTTTGACTTCAGGCGTCCGTTGACCTGTTAGAACACGCCACCCAGCACCGCTGCTGGTAGCATGCTGTTAGCATGTCGTTAGCATGCTGTGATTAGTGGACTGCAGTCTGAGTGATGATGTCACAGCAGGGAGACGGTCTGAGCACGCTCCGTACTGATTAAAGGACGGGACGCTCGCTGCTGACCCATCATCATCATCATCATCATCATCATCATCATCAGACACACACACACACACACACACACCAGCATGGCCTGGAGCTGAACCTCCTGCTGTAACTGAATCGTCTGAACCTCCATCAACAAACAGCAGCAGATGAAGATAAAACACATGAAGGAGAAGCATTGAGCAGAGCTGCAGCACTCAAACTCTCTGCAGGAACCGTTGTTACAGTTTTATTCTTTATTCACTTCACTGAGTCAAGACACAAGGATTTACCTGAAGTTTCATTATATTACTAAACACTTTGAAACACGTGTGTGCGTGCTGTTCAGTTAAAATGACCTTATGGATGTATAAGAATTTAACAAACTAACAACAAATAAACATAAGTATGTTCACTTATGAACTACTCATCAGTATTCTCAAACCCTCAGAGATAAAAGTAATCCGTTTTATGTTTCTGTGCAGATTTGCTGGTAAATATTTCACTTGAACAAATCAATGAATACAAATTAGGAATCCTGATTGGGTAAATGTATTTCTTTCATTCTGCTCGCAACCAAAATTAGCGTACCTATTTACCTCTCTCAGTATTTCTTTGAGCTCTATTTAAAGTGACCTTCTGTCATTTCTGACTGCTATGAACCTGACAGCAGGTTGATGGTTCGATTCCCGCGGTTCAGACCTGCAGCTGCCAGAGAGCACGACGTGCCTCCATGACAAGAAGCCAACAGGAAACACTCCTCACACCCTGATAACAGTCTGTCAGATGTTTGACGGCAGGTTGAACCAGATTCACTGATAATCTCTGATTTCCTGCCACAGCCGACAAGAAACACGCACGCATTTGGACGACCCATTTACACACATACACCAGATTAAATATCTTCACTCGTCTCCAACTGTCCTCACCTCCTAAAGATGCCCACAGTCACTGCAAGAGCGCGAAAAGGTGTCTTCACTTTCAACATAAAAGCTCTGCTGTCCAGGTGGTCTGATGTGACTGAACCTGAAATAAACTGGGTTCAAGATTATATAGAAGTCAGATTGTACAGACCTCAGATACTAATGAGCTCCTCCTCCTCCTCCTGCAGTCTATCCGGATGGTCGTGTATGTATCTCCATCCTTCATGCTCCAGGTGATGATCCGATGGGGTATGAGAGCAGTGCAGAGAGGTGGAGTCCGGTCCAGAGTGTGGAGAAGATCCTGCTGTCTGTAGTCAGCATGTTAGCAGGTACAAAACACACCTAATACATGCTTCATACACCCTCTACTTTAGAAATAAAATCTTGTTGGTCGACTTTCTGATGTGTTTGTCCTTGTCTCCTTCCTCCCCTGATTCTTCCCCTCATTCCTCTCCTGTTGCCTGGATTCCTCTCAGAGCCGAACGATGAAAGTGGAGCAAATGTTGACGCCTCAAAGATGTGGCGGGAGGACAGAGAGCAGTTCTACAAACTCGCCCAAAAGATCGTACGCAAGTCGCTGGGCCTTTAGAGATGATGTCATCACTCTGCGACGGCGCTCTGTGTATGTGTTTGACTCAGAAACACTCGTCCTTTCTCCTCCGCTACCTTTTCACTCAGAGAACAAACATCAACTGAATGGAGAGCATCTTCCTCATCACCATGGAAACCAATAAAACACACACACACAGTGCCGCTGAGACGGACTGATCAATAAACTGATTGATGGACGACTGGAGGCCAATCAGACGTCACACATTTGGATCAATACTGAATCCAAATGTTCCTTCAAATTTACTAAAAGCCGACAGAAGAAGAAGAAAATCGGGCTGTGGATTCGTCAACAAGAGTCATGTGATCATCCTTGCAGTGACATCATCGTCACCCGTATGGACCGTTTCACACCGACTTCATAATCATCATCATCATCATCATCATCATCATCATCATCCTTGTTCTGAGGGATGCTGTCAGCATTAACACACAGGACACACAACTAATATAACATCAGTAAAAATAATCAGTAAAAATAGATCGATTAATAAATGAACCAATAAAATAGAAAAACAGCAGCAGATGAAGCCAAAAACAGGAAAACATCAAATTTATACAGTTAAATATAGTTCAGGTGTGACTGACAGACAGAAATCTTCCTCGTAGCATCGTGCTAATTAGTTTCTGCTGAACTGAAGCCGTCTCTGATTGTTCTTCCACTCGACAGGAGCGTGAGCGACAGATTAGTGTCGATAGTGTCGGTAAAGTCACTTTTCATTTACTTAAACAAGAGTAACAAAGACAACAAGTGAAGAAAATGTCCGTGTTGCGGTAAAAGGCAGCAGCTTGTTTTTCAGTTACGTTGTGTTTCTGTGGGCCACGTTCACGATCGTCAGATTTATGGATAAATTCATCTAAAACTCACTGAAAAAGAAAGCTAAGCTACATTCACATCACCAGGACGTGCTTTTCTATGTAACTCTTGATGTTTTTCTTTGAACAGAGTCGTCAGATATCAGCTGTCGTTTCAGCACGAGATGATGAACACGATCACGTGTTCGGGATGATGTCG
Source organism: Lateolabrax maculatus (assembly GCA_031216445.1). Classification (NCBI taxonomy): domain Eukaryota; kingdom Metazoa; phylum Chordata; class Actinopteri; order Acropomatiformes; family Lateolabracidae; genus Lateolabrax; species Lateolabrax maculatus. Next base: position 688,062 of record CM062208.1, read on the forward strand.
GTGTGAAACGATCTGGTAACTAATGAACTGTTCTCGGCTTCTCGGCTGGACTCGATGCACTTTATCTTCCCAAAGGATCAACACGTTCGTCTGTTCAGGAGCTCCGGCTGCTTTTAGCTTTGATGTTTTAAAGGAAGCTGAACTTCTTCAGCTGGTTTTTGACGATGACGAGAAGTTTTGTTTGAAGAGTTTCTTTTAATTTGTCTGTTAATTTGAAAATAAACTGAGGGAAGAATAACGTGTGATGTGTGTTTCATCTGCTGAGTTGGAAACAAGTTTCTTATTTGGAATTTACTCAAGTACTCAGCTTACATACAGATTTAAGGTGCTTGTACTGTTTCTCCTTCTCCTCCTCCACGTTCACCTGACAGCTTCAGTTACTTTACAGATTCAGATGACAACTGATTCTAAATCACTCAAATCAACTTAACTAAATCTAATCAATAATAACTGATGTGTTATTACAGATGAAACTAGCAGCAGGATATAAAGTCATCAACTGAGCTCCAGCTGCAACATTAAAGTGATCAACAAATTCATGATCAATAATTAGAATCAACATCACCTACATTATTCTGCATCAGTAGTGCTTTTACTTTTGGTACTTTAAGTTTATGTTGATGCTGATACTTCTGTACTTTTACTGCAGTAACACAAGTTGATCCAGTTAAAGGGGAAGAGGAGCTCCGGCTCGCAGTCACAGTTCATCTTTGATCAGTCGGCCAATAGAAACTCTGCCACATTTAAACAGGAAGTGATGTCACATACCGTTTATAGTTGATAAGAAACGTGACATCACTTCTTTTTTCAGGGGGCGAGTGCTGGAACATTTTATTGAACGGAAACGTCATGTGACCAAATTTTCAGAACAAAAGATGAACAACTGTCAGGAAATATCAGATTGTTCTATAAAAGGTCGAAGCTGCGAGAAGCTGAAGGACAGAAGTCAACCACGACTCCCAGGATGCATTTAACTTTTCTAATCATTTTCTGATTCTGGATCAGTTTGGGATCAATTAAGTAACCGTGGCGACGGGTCAGAGTGCTTTGAATTCACCAGCAGCTGAGGCTCATGGGTATTGTAGTATGAAGAGACATCCATCGTGAACCAAAATGGGAGTTTACAGAGAGGGGAGAGGAGCAGGCCCACCTGAGCACCTGAGTCAGGTGACGTGTCTCGACCTGCTCTGACAATAACACACAGGATCAAAGAAGCCCCATCAGTTACTGTCAGTGTTCAGACGGCCATTAGTGCTGTTAAAACTGTGTTTATACACACACTGTTATTACCTGCTGTGTGTGTGTTTGTGTGTGTGTGTGCTGCAGTAGAAACCCACTTTGCACGTTTGTAAATAAAGTTCATCTGCACACACATAGATCCAGGACATGTTAGCCTAGCTTAGCACAAAGATCAGATCAGCAGAGGGAAACTGTTTAATCTAATGATAGAATATATAATAGTTATTATACAGGCACAGGGGACATTTTACTGGTTATACTCACAGACTTTTACTGAGGAACAATTTTACTGCAGGACTTTTACTGTGACACTATTTACACTGTTATTAGTACTTTTACTGTAAGAGTATTTACAGTGTGTATCAGTACTTTGGGGGCACTAGAGAATCTGGGTACACAGTAGAGCCCAGTGTGCGTGTACATATGAAGCCTTTGTTGTGGTTTCCTGCTCTGGAGGTTTATCTCCGATCGTCGGCTGGAACAGAAACACTCAGTGAGATCTTATCAGCTCTCAGCCCCGATGGTGTCTGGATGTTTTCAGCTCTTATCGCAGCGTCGCCGATCTACAGAAGAAACTTTAGTGTCAGTTTCAGTCTCACGTCCGTCACCATCCGTCATATCAGGGTCTCTGCTTTACCCTGTATTGTATTTATTAAACCAGGACTAACAAAGCTCAGGCTAAAGATCTGTTTTTCACAACATCTTCAGTCAGAAGTCGATTTGGTTTGAATTTCTTTTCAGCTTTATTTTGGTTCTTCGCTCAGACATTTTGATGAATCTTGTGTTGCTGTTGTTGAAGTTTTGATTCCATTCAGTCAGCCGGCTAGCTGTTAGCTCGGGGCTAACGTGGCCTCACAGTGCATGTGAGTGCAAGTGTGAGCGACACGGCTAATAAGCTACGACACAACGTCCAATCAGAGCTCAGCTCTGTCAGGACGGCTTCTTATTGGTCAACGGAGTCATAGTTCATGAAAGTTGAACTTGACGTTAAAAAACTTTTTGTGGTTGTAACCGCAGATGTGATGGGGCCTTTATGTCTAATATCTATTATTTTTAATCATCTTAATTTTAAATATTAATTTTAAAATATTCATGTTCATATTTTTAGGATCCTACTGGATCCGGCAGCTGAAGTGAGATTCAGGTTCACTTCCTGCATGGGAATATATCAACACGTTGATTTATCTGAAGAAAACTGAAATGAAAGAACCAGACGAACTCGACAAGAGTTCAACGTCAGGTTCAGTTCGACTCCTCGGATCATTCAAACTGCTGTCAGTCTCTGCCACGCCCTCCATCACACATCACTGTCTGTTAACGCTTCGTCACACCATCCTCTGTATTTCAGGTTTACAGTCAGTCATAAAACAGGAATTATGAGATTTACAAATCAGCTGAATTTAAGAAGAATTTCGAGGACCTAACCTGTGTAACATGTAAATGTAAAGAAATCGGAGCGCTGATGAGACGCCGTCAGGACGGCCAGGTTGGCGGGTTGATGTTGACTCAGACATGAAAAGCGGAAAAAAAGCTCTCATGTGATGTGTGTGGATCCAGCAGAGAGCAGCTAAAGCCTAAATAATCCCAGTTTAAATCTGAACCTGGATCCAGTCCAGCAGGCAGAGACACGAACGAACCAACAGTCAGAAGACAGTTAATATATCCATTATTTCACAGCTTCCACAAATCACTGAATGTCCTCTCACCTCGCCGAGTCTGAGACTGTGTTGAGTTTGAAGACACCGTCACTTTGTAGGATGTTTGGGGCTCTATGTTTTTGTTGTGACTTTACAGTCTAAAGTTAGCAGCTAGCAGTTGTCAAACTGTGGGGCGTGGCCCCCCGGGGGGACAGGGAGATGAAAAGTCTGTGGACATAAACTCAAGTAGAGAAAAAGTCAACTACGACTCCCAGGGTGCATTTCACTAACAAACATCCAATCACAGAGTTCCACATGAACGGTGGCAGAGGCTCATGGGTAATGTAGTATGTGGGCTGCAGTATATCGGGTAACCCACTGTCCACTAAAGACCAGCTCATATAAATCACATGAAGACTTGTGATGTAACGTGTCCCCCTCTGTCCAGTCTTTATGCTAAGCTACGCTAATTCTCCTGAGTATTTTCCAAATGTTGAAGTATCACAAACAGATCACAGTGACCGATGCAGCGCAGGTGAGTTCACCTGTGAGGTGTGTGAGTGTGTGTCTCAGGTGTGTCAGTGTGTGTGTGTGGGGGGGGGGGCAGACAGGTAGGAGGCGGAGCTCTGGTCCACCTGGGGAATTCCTCTGTAGTGATCATCAACACACCTGAGGGAGAGACGCAGAGCTACAGACCAGAGATCAGTGACTTCTTCTATCTCTTCATCTTCATCTTCTTCTTCTTCTGTTTCATCTCCCTCAGTTCAGATCATCTGATGTCAGATCACATCAGATGTTTTTCTGTTTGTCTGTAAAATTCATCAAATAAATCAGCAGATTGAACCAGTTCAGCAGAAACAATGACTGAGGATGTTTCAACAGTGAAAGTATGTGACAAATGTCAGGAAAATGTAGTGAAAGTAATAAAAGCAGAAGAATGTGATCGCTGATCCTTTTTCTGTCAATAAAACGTTTCAGTTTTCCTCCTGATGTTTGAATCCCTGAAGAGCTTTAAGAAGATGATCCAGGCCAAACCTGTGTATGTGCATGTTCTTACTTTAGGTTTTTAAAGGCCTAAAATCTCATTTCTAATAAGTTTATAAGTCTGTGTTACACTCACATCTGTCCCCCGTAAACAACGGCAGGTTGGAACTAACGGAGGGAGGGACATGAATAATAATAATAACAGTTAAAGCCGTGAAAATAATAATGAAATAACTTCATAATCAGTTATAATGATGATGATGATGACGCAGTTCAGATCAGAGATGAGTTACACGACACGAGGATGTAACGTTTCCACTCACTAACTTTATTATTGGGGGAAAGTAGAGCGACAGGAAGTGACTCAACACACTGCAGCAGTTGAAGAGTGTTTAAACTTAACAGTAGCTAGTTAGCTTTAAACACAGAGTATCAATAATCAATAAGAATCAATACAGTTATGAGTGTTGATCCTGAAGGTTTCAGCTGCTGAGGCATCTCATTAACTCATTTGTCCTTTTCCACATGAAATGAGATTTGTTTATTTGCTGTTGAAGAAACTGTTTCCATGTTGTCTGATTGGGTGATTTTTGCGGTGGATCAAAGGTTTAAAGGGGAGGCAGCTGTCTCTCTCTCTGCAGCTCCTCCCTGTCTTTTCTATTTAAATGTGGGCGAGCGAGCCCAGCTCACCTGCAGGTAAACTCTCTCTCTCTCTCCTCAGACAGTCTCACCTGAACATCACAGACAGCCAGTCAGCAGACAGCAGCTCCATCTCAGGTGAGCTGAAGGAAACCTGTGAAACCTTTTAACCTCTGCAGGTTAAAAAGACACCAAATGTAAAGAAGGACGCCCGGTGGACCCGTTCAATCAGTGTTTGTCCTGAACATTTTGAGGAAAGGCAAGAAATGTCCAGGAGGATTCAAAAGGAATAAACTGAATGAAGAAAGATGGAGGACAGAAACAAGCTTTTTAAGATCTTTGTACTTTGATCTTGAAGACAGGAAAAGGTTGAAAAGGGAAGAAGATGAAAGGTGGACAGTTGAGTTTTCTGAGACCTTTTTATTTTGGTTTGTAAAGAGTAAACCTTTTTCTGGATCTTTCAATAGAGACGAATAAATGTCCAAGAAAAGGACACCAGACCAGGAGACCTTCCCAGAGGAGTCTTCCTCCAGAACAGTCAGACAGAAGGAGGAACTCTGACACCTTTTTGGGTTTCAGGGTTGTTTTTAACAGACAAAAACAGAGTCTGAGAGACTTTCAGGGTTCGGATGAACATTTGGTCTGGACTGGTTCAGTTAAAGAGGAAAGGAAACTTCCTTCAGAGAACCAGGAACTGATCCAGGATCAGAGCTCAACCTCCGACCTCTGACCAGGTTTGAGTTTTCATTTCTGTTGGACTGGACGATGAAATGGTTTCACTAACTAGATTTGGGACTTGGTGAGACCCTGGTGGGTTAGAGGTTTCCAGCCATGGACCACATGTCCACCTGTCACGGCTCTACTGTAACCTGTTAGATATAGAAAAATATAATGATTACTAATCAGTAAAGAAGCTCTCAGTTCAGCTCAGCAGGTCACAGTCTGTCTTTGCTCCTCAACTTTGAATGTCTTTAAGATGTCATTGATGACTTTCAGAGTAACCAACTACATTTACTCAAATACTGTACTGTACAAATTCAACTTCTTTACCCGAATATTTCCATCTCCACCACATCTTACTGCAGCAGGAGGACTGCCAGGTGATGTTTCAGTTCCTCTCACCTGAAGGGTTCCTGGGTCGGATTTAAGACTTCAGGTGTTTGCTGTCAGACTCACTGAATCATTATCTTCTAAATTGCTTCTCAAAACTCATTTTGTCAGTTAGTCTGTGAATAACTTCTATGATGTGCTTCCGTTGTATCGTGCACAGTTTAGATTGGACCGGCTGTGTTTCATTGGTTTCTGTAGGTGTTTTCACTCTTTGTAACACTGGTTTTGAAAAGTGTGACACAAATAAACTTTATTATTGTTGGAAAAGGTCAAGTTTGGATCATAGACCAACCTGAGAAACAAAAGACAGCAGAAAGAACAAATTCCAGATGTCTATGTGATAACTGTAAAGACCAGTGGACGTCAGCGTTTGTTAAACCAAAAAAAGCCTCTTTTGTTTTTTAAGTAAAGTTCTTTTTTCTCCTTTTGAACACAGACGTTTGAATAAACAGCAAAGAAGAAAAAGAAGAAGAAGAAGACCAGAAGTATCAGGAGTCTGATTGGACACTGTCGTGGTGCAGCTCGTCTTTCAGCCGGAAGATGACAGTGAGCGATGCAGGTCAACGAGCAGGCTGGTGAGGTGGAATCAAACCCACGTCGCTGACGTTACGCGGGCGTGATGTTGGCGTGTCGCTCCCTGCTGCTCACCTGGGTGCTGCTCACCGCCAGAGTCCGAAGCCAGAGCTGGAGAACCTGCACAGGTACGAGGACGAAGGTGTGAGGCATGAAATGACTTCACCAGAGTCAGAACCAGCCTAGCTTAGCACAAAGACTGGAGGCAGGGGGAAACTGTTAGCCTAGCTTAGCACAAAGACTGGAGGCAGGGGGAAACTGTTAGCCTAGCTTAGCACAAATACTGGAGGCAGGGGGAAACTGTTAGCCTAGCTTAGCACAAAGACTGGAGGCAGGGGGAAACTGTTAGCCTAGCTCCACTGAAGTTTCCTCTCAACCTCCTGGTGGTGGTCGTAGTTGATCTACATGTTAAAGTTTTGATTTAAATAAAAAGATGAAATATGATTGGTCGATACCACACGAGCCGAAGCTTAGCTTAGCACAAACACTGGGATCAGAGGGAAACTGTTAGCCTAGCTCCATTAAAGCATCCACCCTCCAACAACTCCCAGTGTGTCTGATGTGCAAGTGGAACTGGGTTAACTAACGGGCCGGTCCCCAGTTTGACCTGTAGTCAGCGGGTTCACCAGCTCTCCGAGCCGGCCGCCCTGTTTCAGACGTCTCTCTGCTGCTTTGTGCTTCATTGTTTTTTGTGTCTTTGAAATGTGAGAACTGTTCCTGTGCATGTCGTCCCCTCCCTCCATTCATCCTTCATTCACCTGCCATTCATCTTCCATTGATCCACTGCAGCAACAAAACACACAGACCGCCTCGGAGGAGCTTAAAGGGGAATTCCAGCTAAACGCTAACATGGAGCTGTTGCTGTCTGTTAAGAAACAAAGATTTAAACTCCTTTCATCTCATGTCCTTTAACTTTGGTCTGCTGCTGATATATTCAATATTACATCTTACTGTCACAAAATTCAATGCATATTTCACTCTTTTTAATCCAAGAATAGAAGATATTTCCACAAATTCAGGACACTCACATCGAGTCTTTAACCAGTTATTGCAACAATAACACATTTTCTCCCTACATTACTCAAACTTAAAAACTTGATTTCTACAGCTGGTTTGAGAACAATCACCTGCTGGGCTGAATTCAAATAAAACTGCCTGGATATCATTATCACAGGTACCTGATATCAGTAAGATGACACACCTGTGGTTTTATTTTTAGATCCCCACTGAAGCCACAGATAGATGAATAAAACACCCTGAGGTGATAATGTGATAAAAATAATACACTTATCACAGCTGGAGGAAAACTTCCTGTTAGAAAGAGATTAAAAACAACTGTTATAACATCTGCACTGATTCAGATGCTTCATTTATCTTCTCCAGCCGCCGGTTCCACTTCATGTCCATGAAACTTTAACTTTCAGTGTCTTTGAAATTTGCTGCAGTGAGACAATAATAAAAAGTTGTGTTATCCTATATATATTAAATTAAAATTAAAACGTTTGTAGGAACAAACATGAGGTCGAATGTGCTGCTGTTCTGTTTCCTCCTCAGACCTGCTGCCTCTCGACCTGCTGACCAGAGCGCTGCCACGCCCGGGACAAGCCCCGCCCACACAGGTAGGTGGTGGTGGTGGTGGTGGTGGGGGGGTGACCATATGAACAGATAAATGACTGCAGACCTGATGGTGACTGATAAACAAATAACCAATCAAATGACCAATCAGGTGCATATGGTTCAGTCCAGAGGGTCCAGAGGCTTCCGATTGGCCGGAGCCGTGGCGACAGCGTTGAGTTTCCCTGCCTCCCAAATCTTCAATAACTGTGACTTCTTCCCTGCTGAGTTCTCATTGGTCGCCACTATCAAGATACCAAGACTGAGACAGAAGGTGAACCAGTAGAACTGTATAGAACCAGGTCCGATCCGGTCTGGTCGGGTCGGGTCCGGTCTGGTCTAACCTGTTCCTCTTCTCTCTTTTTCCAGAGGAATGAGTACATCTTCTCTGTGGTGGAGGAGGGATCTGATTCGCTGTTGCTAGGGTTACGTGTCTCAGAGAACCGCCTCCACTTCCTGGTCACGCCCCCGGGTGTTGGTGGGCGGAGCCGCCTGAGCTTTCAGGATGTTGGACTGGATGATAACCGCTGGCACACTGTGGTGCTGGCTGTCACCGGGCCGTACGCCATGCTGACCATCGACTGTGGACTGCCCCTGGAGCTGTGAGTCACCTTCAGACCGGTTCAGTCCGGTTCAGCCTGGTTCAGCCTGGTTCAGCCTGATTCAGACCAGTTCAGCCTGGTTCAGTCTGGTTCTGCCTCTGACAGAATAGGAGCTCAGACTGGTGAATAACTAGTTTCCTGTCTCCCAGTAAACAGGTCCAGTCCTTCCCCAGTGCTCTGAGCACCAGAGGGTCCAGGTTCTTCATCGGCAGCAGGAGGAGGTTGAGGGGCCGCTTCTCTGTGAGTCTGTGATCAGGATCAGGACTTCAGACAGACCTTCAGGGTCCTGCTGCCACTGACTTATTATATGTAAAAACATCCTGGAGCTTTAAGATGAAAATATTTGTTTATGGTTTATGGTTCTGTCTGTGTTCAGGGTTTACTGCGTCAGCTGGTTCTACTTCCTGGTTCAGATGCCACGCCCAGACTGTGTCCAAACTCTGACCCCGGCCTGGCCGAGCTATCCGTCCCCCAGTTCCTAAAGTCCACCCCTCTCCAGCCCGACCACCATGGCCCAGTTTACCCGTACGGTGAGGAGAGGAGGGGCTTTCCAGAGGTTGTCTTTATCTCTGATGTCCATTGTGAATAAACAACAATAAATTGGCTTTAAAATCAATGGAAAAAACACTCTTTCTAACTGCAGAAGCTGCCTGACAATCTTCCTGTTTCTAAGTTTCCTTCGGTCTCACAGTGATCAGTGGTTGTCTGTCCGTCCATGGGGACACTGCAGACAGGAGCTGCTGTCTGCTGGTTCACACCTGACTACAGGGACACTGATACAGGAGGAAATAAAGGGGCTGTAGCCCTTGTTGGCCATGTAGAGTAACTCATATGGGGGCACCTTGGCCGCTCTTACCTTTCATTCTTGGTGGTTTTGGTTGTGATGGTATCAGTGATTCAGTAACCTGAGCTACAAAATGACAGACAGGATGGAAGAGCTGCCTCCTGTGAGTGTGTGTGTGTGTGTAACACCAGCAGTTTGATTGACAGTCGGGGTCTACCCTACTGTTTGATGTGTGTTTCCATGACAACAGAGTGAGGTCAGTGGTGCTGAGGTGACGGACAGGTACTGACGTTCAGCTTTAAAAATAACATGGTACAGGTGTGTTCTTGTTATTGTGTCCACCCCCTGTACGGAACAGTCTTTACAATCAGGACCTTTACTGATATTTAGGTATTGGTTTCATCTCTGTGTATCCAGTACAGAAATAGATCCAGGAGTTGGTTAGCCTAGCTTAGCACAAACACTAGAAGCAGAGGGAAGCTACTAGCTTAGCTCCTTACAGTGTTTCCTCTACACATCCTGTCAGAGTTGAAGCTGCTGTTTCTGGAAATGAGATGATCTGATGAAGGGTGTTGGTTGAGGTAAACTGTGTGAGTGGTTAATGAGCAGCCTGAGGCTCAGACACTTAATAAAGCTCAGCAGACTGAACTCTGTCCGCCTCTGATGGATATCTGACTCTTTATGACTAAGAGTTTATATAAACCTGAATCAGGTGAACAGTCTGTGGTGTGTTTGATTGACGTACCTGCCCACAGCAGCAACATCCACTTAACTTGACTTCAGATTTGACTAATCAGTGGTTCCCAACCTTTCTACCTAGACTCTTATAAATTAAGTAGTCTGAAAGAAAACCTTGTAAAGGCTGCAGCATTTTATGAGCTTTAAGCAAGTAAAGATTCTGTTTAATTTCAATATTTTTAAAGGCCCAAAGACACCAATTACCCCAGAACTGCACAAGAAAAAAGGAAAAGACAAGAGAAATGTCCCAAAAAATAATTAGACTAACAGACTGAGGCTAAAGCTGTCGAGCTGCTAACAGCTGATTAAGACACTTCATCTGACTATATAGGCTCAGTTTTGTTTGAGGGGGGTCATTTTGAAAGCCCCTGATTTAGGCTAAGCGGAGGTCCTACCAAGCACTTACAGGACGTCATGCCGGTTCAGTTCAGTGTTGTCTTTGTCCTGGTGTTGAGGTTCAGTCATGTATCTTTAGGGTAAATGAGTGGTTGCTGTGTCTCATTAGCAGCGTCTGTCTTTGATCAGCTGCTGTCATCTCAGGTGATGATGACTGATGATGTCTGATGATATAAGAGTCATCTGTTTCTGCCTGCTCATAATGAAGACGTGTGGTTGAAGGAGTGACGAAAACCTTCATTACCTTCCCTTCATTAACATGCACTGTCAGCTCACCTCCGTCTGACAACCACACAGTCAGATACTGTTACTGTTTCAGACGCCACTAAGAAATGTTTCTGTCACTGTGGGATTGTTCCTGCAGAAAAGGGACTTTCCATCACAGTAATCACGTATCAGTCCACCTACACTCAGTGGTGTACCGTACACTGGTACTTTACTTCCTCCTCCTCCTCCTCATCTCAGAGGAAATATACATCTTTTTACTTCTCTATATTTATCTGACAGCTTTAGTTACTTTACACATTCAGATTTTTACACATGAAGAGTTTCTAAACGAAAGTTTGAAGTTTAGTTCTAAATGAAACTCCAACAGTTTGTCCAGCTGACAGCATCAGTCATTAATCAGTGAGTGGACTGACAGAACATGAAGCTGAACTCTTGTGATGATGGTTGGACTCATTTTTCCTGTAAAATCATTTCCTGGCTGCAGCTTCTCAGATGTGAAGATTTGCTGCTTTTCCTTTGAATGATTTGAATCATGTGAATGTGTTTTAATAATGTTGAGCTTTGGACTGTTGGTTGATTATACTCAAATACTTTGACCAAAGTCAAACTTACAGTGCAGGACTTTTACTTGTATCAGAGTATTTTTACAATGTGGTAAGTACTTCTCCTTCAGTAAAGGATCTGAATACTTCCTCCACTGTGACTCTGGTCAAGAGCTGAAAACACTGTAACCTCACTGAGAAAGAAAACTACCTCATAATGTTTGCTCTTTACCATCAGCTGTATCTCATCTAACACCAGTTGTTTGACTTAAAGTTCACAGTATGAAACAGGATTCCTGAAGACATGTTGTTGGTTTTCATGTTGTGTTTTAGAGGCGGAGGTCACAGTGACTCTGGGAAATCCTCCTCCATGTTCGGGACCAGAGGAAGGCCAGCTGTGGTTCAATGCTCAGAGGAAAGGCCTGTTTATCTGTGACGGACTCACGTGGAGGACTCTGCTGCAGAGTGAGTCTGGAAGTCCTTCAGAAGCTCTTAGACACACTGAATATTTACAGCAGTCGGAAAGTATCAGGAGAGAGACGGCGTTTGTTCTCTCGTCTCTGTATTTTTAATAAATTCATAAAAAGTTAATTTGACGTACACATCAATGTAGGAGTTGTTCCCCTTAAATGTCCCCTTAAATCCCCTCACTTTAGGGGACGGAAAAGATTGGGCTAGTTCAGATAAACATAAATAAAGTCAGTCAGATTTTCTCAGACTCAGATGTCAACAAATACCTCACCTGGACTTCACCTCGGTCACTGGACTTCTTGTGTTTTAGAGAGTTAAGGCCACTGTGGAGAAACCGAAACATTACATTTTGAGAATAAAGTTATAATATTTAGAAAAAAAGTAATATATAGTCATAATTTTAGTACCAACTGTATGAGAAAAAAGAAAAGTAATTTAGTATGAAAAGGAATTTATATCATGAGAATTAGTCTAAATGTAAAAATCATATTATGAGATAAAGATAATTTTGGTGGAAAAAAGTCATAATTTTACAATAAAATTAGGTTATATGAAAACTAGTTGAAAAGGTTGAAATATGAGAAAATCAGATAAATCAGTAAATTTATGAAAGCTTTTACATCATTAAGGTTTGATTTTATGAGAAAGTCACATGATGAAAAATTATATTTGGAGAAGAAGCTGATTCTTTGTCGTCATAAACAAATAAACTGTCACCTTCACTGTCAAAGTTCGGGATGTGGAGGATCTGAAGTTGTAGCGTACGTGTTCATTTATGTGCACAAGATTAATAAAAAAAATTTTGTATTTACAGATAAAACTTTGTCACAATACTGCTTATTAACATTTCCAATAAAGGTCATGTTTGAAAACATGAGTAGTTAAATCATCAGGAAGCCCAATTCTGGTTCTGATAAAATCGTAAAAACTGTGTCACAATCCAGAAAAGGCTAAGACATTCTGTTTTATTATACCTGTAATACAATTTAAAATACTACATCATACCTGATACTACACAGCGTCCCATCTCCTCTGCAGATAAGGAGCGTCTGGATTACGTGGAGGACTACCAGGACCTGTACACCAGATCAGAAACCTTTGACGTCGAGGTCTTCTCCATCCCGTCTGAAGGCCTGTTCATGGCCGCAGCCAACAGGTACTGAAACACAAGGACCTGATTGTTAGTCCTGTGTCCTCTGCGTCTCCATGGTAACTCTCATGTCTCGTCCCGCAGGGCCTCTCGGCCCGGTTCTGGTATCTACAAATGGAGAGCCGGGTCGTTCCAGCTGTACCAGAACATCAGCACTCAGGAGGCTCGAGCCTGGAAACATTTCACCATCGATGACAAGGTGAGAGCTGCTCCAGCTTAAAACGCTTCAGAGCTGCAGGACTGAATACTGCTGCAGATTATTACCATGGAACTAAACAACGTGAAACACATCCATTTACAACCATTTACAATGAAATTATACTTTGAGAACGAGAACTATTTCAAACCACAAATGTTCTTGTTTCTGTTTTAATGTAAATTCTTATTCAACGACAATCCAAAATATTTGTTCTTTGGAAGGTGTTTCGGCTGTTTGTTTCGCACTAATTAACAGCATTTTGTATCTCAGTTACAGTCTGTCTCTGTCAGTACTGTTAGCCTCTGGTGTTACCGCTTCTTAGAAGGAAAACAGAAACAGATTTATGGAGTTAATGTCACTTCCTGTTGTTCTGAAGGTTTTTACAGAATCATTTTTGAAACATCTGGATGAAAAAATATTCTGTCGACTGCAACATAAACAAAATACTTTAACCTGTTTCTCAAGTTGATTCCTGATCTGTACAAAGATGGCTGCCAGAGAGGACACACGTCACATATTTCATGATCTTTACTTTAACTGTGTTTGACCTGTAGTTGACCTCTGACCTGTGGTTGGCTTGTAACTCTGAATCTTTCTGGCTTTTATCTGCTGAGGATGAATCTCAGAGAGATGAGTGTGTTTAAAAGCTCAAAGAACAAAAAGAGCTGAGGTTGTTTCAGCTGTTTGAACTCTTCTGTTCTCTTCTGTTGTCACATTGTGCTGCTTCTGTTGTACAGTTTAGGTGGTTCAAACGCACCAACACACACACACACACACACACACACACACACACACATAGAATCTGCAGGTATTCAGTAGTACAGGGAAGTCCTGTTACAGCAGAGCAGCATGTTGGAAAGGAAATAAGTACTCAGCTTCGTTACTGCAGTAAAAGTGTTAATACCACACAGTCTCCTGCTGCAGTAAAGAGTTCCTGTTGCAGTAAAGAGTTCCTGTCAGTGTTTTATTATCTCTGATGTTTCTGGATTAATATTCCTGCTGCATTCATGTGTCTGTTGTATTTTACTGCTGTAGATGTTTAAGGCTGAGCTCATTTTAACTCCTTTTTACCCTGTTGGGTAGTTTAATCTGCAGCAAAGCATCATGGTCTATAAGATCATCACGTGTCTGTAGCGTCGCCGTCCTGTGAGAACCATGTTTCTCTAAAAAGTCGACAGAAAAAACAATCTGTTTTCAGCTCTGTGACAATGCTTTTTTTCCATCAGATCTGTTGAAACAGTTTATTGAGCTTCAGAAGGAGAATTTTCTCAGCACATAAAGGAACTCTTCATCCTTCAGTTTATCACAAACATTCACCAGCAACACATGTGGAGATACAAGGTTTTCACTGCACAGGAAGGGGATGGAAAGTGTAATCTGTAAAGGAACTAAAGCTGTCAGACAGATGTAGAGGAGGAGAAAGGACAAGATTTACTCTGAGATGATGATGATGATGATGAGGAGGAGGAGGAGGAGGAGGAGGAAGTAACTTTTAAGTACCTTGAATTGAAGTAAATATTATTTACTAGTATTTACATACTTTCCACCACAGTTTGATTCAGAGTCCAGTTCCAATTTATCCCAGATGCGTTGGAGGGGTTCAGATCAGCTCTCTGTGCTGACCGGTGTAGTTCTTTATGGATCTGCTTCATGTCGTGTTGAACAGGAAAGAAACAAACACTGTTGTCTAAAATCTGATTTAAGATTTCACTTCACTGGAACTAAAGAGGGCAAAACAGGCCGAAAGGTCATTAAAGTAGATGAATGGACGTGTCTACTTACTCTTGGCCATATATATGTATAAAATAAAACCAAATACTGTGTTTTCTGCGTGATGTTAAAGTGGATGATTGTCTGTATTTTTCTCGTCAGATTTTCCTGGTGGTGGCAAACTCCGGTGAGGCGGAGCCTGAGCTGTCAGTCATCTACCGGTGGAACCAGCGGCGGCGGCGTTTCCTCCGTCACCAAACGCTGGAAACTCATGCCGCTCTGGACTGGGAGGCCTTTCACATCCACAACCACAGCTTCCTGGTGGTAGCCAATCACAGACGAGGTAAACAGGAAGTGACTCTCTGGGAGAATCCAGGTGTCTGCACCTGTAATTTACTCTCACTAGTCGAGTTGTTCTTTAAAAGCAGAAATTTAAATATTTAAATATAAACTACTCCTCATCTGTAGTCCTTGAAGCTCCTCTGTTCAGCCTCTACATGCTGCCTGCTAGCTCAGACCATAGACAACAACTAAGCATGTGGCGTCATGCAGACGACACACAGGTTTATATAACGATTCCATTCAACCAATCAGTGACTGGATGAGCCAACACTTCCTCCAGTGTAACACCTGTTGATGAAGAACCTGTGATGGGATAAAAAGTTCCAGAATAGCTAATTAAATTAAATGGTTCATTTTGTGGAGGAAAACTTGTGTGTTGAGAGTTTAAATCAAAGCTTGGATTCACTTCCTGACTAGATTCTGGAGATACTTGGTTTCCATCTGGCAAGACAGGAGCTGTGTGAAGAGTTCAGAGAGTTCAGAGCTCGTATCTCCCGTCTGTCTGGTGTTTTATTGAATCCATTAACATCAAACACACATCCACCTGCTGTGTGTGTATGTGTGTGTGTGGATAAAACACACTCAATGATCTGAGCTGAAAAGAAGGAAAGATTGTTTATGATCTGACCATCTGAGAAAAACAGAAAGAAAGAAAGAAGCCAGCTGATGCAGGTGTACTGTGGTTAGACCCCCCCCCCCCCCCCCAACACACACACAAACACACACACAGGTGGTGCAGTAGCAGTAGAGGCAACGGGTCCTGCTGTAATTTGATTTGTTATTTTCTGAGTTCTGTTGTTGTCACTTGCTTATAGTCAGAAGTTCGTATTTCTTTAGAAGCTGAGAATTTTCTGCAGCAGCTGCACTTCTGAACGTCTTTGGAAGAAAAGATGAGATTAAATTGTTCCCCAGCAGCTAGAGGCTGGTTGTTGTAAACCAGAATTAGTCAAAATAATCTCAGATTTAACGTTGAGCAGGAAGAAGCTCGGATGGAACAGAGAAGATTATTAAACACAAACGTAAAGAACGTAGCTAGTGACAGCGCACACAAGCAGGGAACAAACTTTTAGTTTTTTATTGACATGTTTCACAGTTTGTTGGGTCAGTAAAATGAGTCAAACTATTTGGATAATAATGAAATAAAAACAGTATATTTAATCCACATTTAATAACATTGGCAGGTTGTTTTATTAAAGTTTAAAGGGATTAAAAAGTGTCTCTGTGTCCTCAGCCAGAGACTCCAACCACAACATCCACAGTGTGATCTACAGGTGGAACCCAAACACAAAGGTAATACTGTCCAAACCCTCCTCCTGTCTCATCCTCTCCTGTCTCCTTCTGTCCTCTCCTCTCTCCTCCTGTGTGCTCCTGTTTCCTCCTGTCTCCTCCTGTCTCATCCTGTCATCTCCTGCCCAGTCCTGTCTCCTCTTGTCTCCTCCTGTCTCATCCTCTCCTGTCCCCTTTCCGGTCCCTTCAGCTGTTTGAGGTGAACCAGACTCTGTCCACGTCCGGAGCGTATGATTGGGAGTTCTTCTCCGTGGGACCGTACCACTTCCTGGTGGTTGCCAACACCTTTGACGGTCAGACCACCACCATCAGCTCCACCATCTACGTCTGGCTGGACGGCTGCTTCCAGACCTTCCAGAACATCCCGGTCAGTCTTTGTTCTGCAGATAGGTGAATCTCTACCTTCACAGTTCAGTCTCTACCTCCACAGGTGAGTCCCTCCCTGCACAGGTGAATATCTACCTGCACAGGTGAGTCTCTACCTGTACAGGTGAGTCTCTTAAGTGTAAAGGTGAATCTCTACCTGCACAGGTGAGTCCCGTCAGACAGCAGACAGACATGATGAAGAGGATTATCACAGTAATCACAGTGAATCAGACACTAACAGCAACACGACATGACGACATCCAACCACAGAAGATAAAAATAAGCTTCTGAGTCACAGCTGCAGGGAAACACTCAGCGTGATGTTAGAGTCTTAAAGCTGTGACCGAAGCTGCAGCTCTTCTTTGTGACCTCTGACACCTTCTGAAGGGAACCAGCGTCCAGTCAGTGTTATTTAACCCAGTGGTTCCAACATGTGACACTTCAGGTTCTTTCAT
Organism: Lateolabrax maculatus; assembly: GCA_031216445.1. Taxonomy (NCBI): domain Eukaryota; kingdom Metazoa; phylum Chordata; class Actinopteri; order Acropomatiformes; family Lateolabracidae; genus Lateolabrax; species Lateolabrax maculatus. Next base: position 705,128 of record CM062208.1, read on the forward strand.
TTCATCAAACTTCACAGGCCTGAAGAGTCCGATCTCGCCACTACTTTATGACACGAAGCAGATACTTTTTTCTTTCTTCTTTGTGTTGCAGAAAGATGTTTTTAAAAATGTGTCTACTTTTTATGCTCAGTTAGTTCATGACGCTCTGATTACAAAAGGATATGAAACCCTCCAATTAAAACACAGGAAACCAGAGGAGTATAATTAATGAGGTGTGTGCAGGGTTGTGTGTGTGTGTGAGGGGGTTTCCAGCAGCAGACTGTTTGGACTCGTCCGTCAGGGTGGATCATCTCACTGAAGACTTTTATTGGATTTTAAAACCACAAAAAACTTGTTAAAACTTCATGAAAACCACCTGAACCTTTAATTCAACTTCTGACAGAAACAGTCAGACCAGCAGAGAACATGTCAAACTGTGCAAACATCAGTGTGCTGTTTACACCATGTGTAAAAGATCTACAAATAGATGTCAGCATAGTTCACAGGTTCATGCCAGAAACCAAGACCCTGCTGATGTCCTCTAGAGGCTGCAGGAGTCATCACACCCAGAACAAACACACTTGACACTACTAATCATGTATAATATTGAAAACAAACTACTCCCTGGAAGCATCCAAAAGTTGTTTAAAATGTAAGAAATACGATGTAATTTGAAAGAAAAGACGAAACCAGGATTTTAGAAATACTGGGGTCACGACCCAAACTCCAAACTCTGAATGTTTCCAGTCAGTAGAGTAAAGCTTTGATGGTGGTTACCCTTTGTTTCTTCCTCTCTCTGCAGACGGTGGGAGCGACAGACTGGGAGACGTTTCAGATTGACGGCAGGTTCTTTCTCGCCGTTGCCAACAGTCAGAAGATTTCAGACCACGGCCCGAGTGTCTACAGCATCAACTCCACCGTGTACGAACTCAACATGCTCACACAGACCTTCATCCGCTTCCAGGACATCCTCACGCACAGGTGACCAACACCACAGGTTTATATCCAGTACGCCTGTCTTACTGTTCCTTTTGCATGTTTCCTAATTATGTTCTGGTGTCTGTTGTGCATATAAACATAAATCAATGGAGTAGTGCTTTGATGAAAAAATAGTCAAAAAGTGTCTCCTGCTGTTTGGTTTGAGTAAGTAACAGTTTGAGTCAATGTTATTGTTGTGTTTTATTAATTCTTTCCTGTTTTATGAGGCTGTTACTCACAGATGTCACTGATTAGTTGTGTTACTGTTCTGTAATGAGACATCATACCTGACACCTTTTCTAGGGAAACCTAAATTCTGCATGTAAGAAATTATAAATCTTCAATGCGATTATTCATATCAAATAAATCTTTATTTTCAAACAGTCCTGGTTATTCTGAAAAAGAAACTGTGCAACACATCTCAATCTGAAGCTAATGGAATAGACGTGGGACTGAAAGGGTTAACATGTTGTTGTGTTCAGTGCTGTGGACTGGGAGTTCTTCACCATCGGAGAGGAGAAGTTCTTGGTTGTGGCCAACTCTCATGACGGCAGCTCGTACTCTCTGAACAGTGTTGTCTACAGGTTCATACTTCTAGTCTGTTAGGGTCCGTCTCTGTCTGTTGGTGTCTGATGGTGTCTGTTGGTGTCTGTTGGTGTCTGATGGTGTCTGTTGGTGTCTGTTGGTGTCTGATGACGTCTGATGGTGTCTGTTGGTGTCTGTTGGTGTCTGATGGTGTCTGTTGGTGTCTGTTGGTGTCTGATGACGTCTGTTGGTGTCTGTTGGTGTTTGTTGGTGTCTGTTGGTGTCTGATGGTGTTTGTTGGTGTCTGATGGCGTCTGTTGGTGTCTGTTGGTGTTTGTTGGTGTCTGATGACGTCTGTTGGTGTCTGTTGGTGTCTGTTGGTGTCTGTTGGTGTCTGATGACGTCTGTTGGGGTCTGTTGGTGTTTGTTGGTGTCTGTTGGTGTCTGATGGTGTTTGTTGGTGTCTGATGGCGTCTGTTGGTGTCTGTTGGTGTTTGTTGGTGTCTGTTGGTGTCTGTTCGTGTCTGTTGGTGTCTGATGGCGTCTATTGATGTTTGTTGGTGCCTGATGGTGTCTGTTGGTACCTGATGGTGTCTGTTTGTGTCTGATGGTCTTTCAGGTGGCAGGGTTACGAGGGCTTTGTTCCGGTCCACAGTCTGCCAACGTTTGGCTGCAGAGACTGGGAATACTTCAGCACAGAGGAGGGCTCCTTCCTCATCTACTCCAGCGCCACCTCCAGGCTCAGCAAGGTCTTCAAACTCAGGACCTACTGAATGAATCTCCATCCTGCAGCTTCGGCCTCAGAAACACTCAGCAGGGAGATCAACTTTTAAAACTTCTGCAGGACTTGACCGTCGTCGCCTCCAGGCTTAGCGAGCTCCTCAATCCCCAAAACACTTTCTGCGAGGTCTCCAGAGTTAAACCCTGAGCTGCTTCACATCTTCAGCTGGTGGAAGACGTTTCAACAGTCGAGAGAGAATAATATTAAACTTGACTTATACATGTAGCACTTTTCTAAAACAAGTCAAGTCATGTTAAGCTCTTCTGAGGAGGATGGCACCCTCCAGTGGGCAAAGAAAAACTTTTTAAGGAGTGAAATTCATTTTTTTTAATGACAAGAAAGAACAGTGACACAAAGGTCCAACCCAAAATCCCATTCATGTTTACAACCATTAAAATCTTCTGAACGTTTGGTTTGTATTCATGGGTCAAGGTGAAGTTTGAAGTTTTATCATACAGTAACTAGTGAAGGTCACTTATCTTTTAAGAGCCTCAAAGTCACTTTTCACACTATAAAGTCAGCATTTGATCTCTGGATGTTTTTTTGTTCAACAGTCAAAAACCCCAAAAATTAAATAAAATAAAATAAAGTTAAATATATCAGAAGACTCAAAAAAACAGCAAATGTTGACATGTGAGAAGCTGAAACCAAACTAAAAACTGTTTCTGTTTGTGGGGGAGGTGAGGTACCATCATTTAACATCCAAATGTGGGTCATTCACCCGTTTCACCATTTTGTCAAATAGTCTCCATTAAGAGTGTGAACCAGCAGACAGCAGCTCCTGTCTGCAGTGTCCCTGTGGCTGTACAGACAACCATCACTGATCACTGATCACTGATCTGTGACACTGAAGGAAACTTAAAAAAAAGGAAGATTCTCAGGCAGGTTCTGCAGCCTCTTTGGAGCTTTATTCTGGAGGAACATCAGAGATAATGATATCTTCTGAAAGAGGAAGGATCCAACATGTGTCTCATGTCTGTGTGTTCACATTTACCAGAGTCAGGAGGAGGAGGAGAAGGAGGAGGAGTTTTGACTCAAATTCACCTCCTGCAGTATCTTTCTCTCTCACATGATATAGTTCAAGCTGCGTCAGTTTCAGGGCTCTAAAATCTTGGACGCTAACAATATTAATCAGGCTTTACAAAGTGGTTTATCACACCAGAACTAACATCATTAACATTACCACAAAGGTCCAGACCAGAATCTGACCGGGTAGTAAACAGACACTGAACACCAGGGTGGAGTTGGTCTCACTCTCAGCCCTGCAGTGAAACAGCATCAGGAAAAGGTTACTGAGGAGTCAATAAAACCTCTAATGTGACACACAGCTTCAATAAAAACACTTATTAAATATACAAACAGAAGAATCTTTTTAGACACCAGGAAGTGGCACAGTTCATAACTCACTAAAAGCTTGTGACCCCTTGAAGTAGTGACTTGAGTAACATGCTGGAGCCAGTCACAGCTCAGCTCCGTCAGGACGGCTTCCTATTGGTCAACAACTGATTTCAGTTTGAAATGTTGTGATTTTAAAGTCTGTATGGTGTATTTTCAAAATAAGAGTACACTTTATTTTGAAAGCTATCTTGCAAAGCAAAAGTGACTGAGTTATTAACAGTTTCCTTTTAAGAATTATTTAATGTTTGAAGCTGGAAGAAATTTTTGTACTTTTTATAAATGTAAATAACTGATAAGCTACTATGAGAATCAGAACTGCTGTAGAAAAAATATAAATTCAAACAGTTTCAGATGTTCTGATATATTAAAACAGAATATATTGTTGTCATGTGATGCAGCACACTGTAAAACCAAAGAAAAGCTTTTTAAAAACCTTTTATATTCCAGGTTAAAAGTGAATATTAAATTAATATTATTGTATGTTGAGATTTGTGTTGTGACGTTTGTTATGAAATATATTTAACATTATGTGTCTGTTCTGTAATAATGTTCATGGATCAGATCTTAAACCACTACAGACCCAGACCATAACAGACCCTCTTGTAAAGCCAAACAGTAATTTATTGATTTGTATTGTGTTTGCTTATAGATCCTGGATGACTGCAGTACTAAAGACGTGTTTCGGAGTAATAATATATTATTGTTCATGACAAACTATTTGTTATCTGATGCAGGATTTGTTTGTTTTCTTCATTTGGTAATAAATTCTCCATTTTTCCCCCTTATGTTTCTCTTGTGTTGTTTTTTTTATTTTCCATATAACATTTTCATATATTTATTTTTGATTCTTTGTTTTATTTCAGAATATACATTTGAAGTAATTCTAAATCTGTTATCTGTTGTCAGTATTTGTTTCTTCTCTGCGGTTGTCGCCAGGTGTCGCTGTTTGACTTCAGGCCAGTTGCTTCCGGTGACGCGTCCTTCCGCTTCCGGGGTGAAAGGTCATGTTTCCCGGTTTGAACGAGCTAACAACAACAACCGGTTGTGTTAGCTCTCAGCTCTCACTGGGTTTAAAGCTTAAACAGGTTCGTGTCGTCTGTTCCCGGGTCTGTCCGGTTTAAACAGGGTGATGCTGTGTTATCCCGGGTCTGTCCGGTTTAAACAGGGTGATGCTGTGTTATCCCGGGTCTGTCCGGTTTAAATAGGGTGATG
>CM062208.1:712500-722500 GCA_031216445.1 Lateolabrax maculatus
AGACTCGGTTGCTGTCAGTTTGGAGGTCTGTAGTCGCTCTGAGACGACACTGTCACACCGTCAAGACTGGCGCCGACAGGTACGCCCGACCCTTTACAGGGTCAGTTCACTGCACTGAACATGTTGCCAGGTGACAACTCACAGCTGGTTGACCAACCTGCTGTGAGTTGACCAACTTGTCTCTGTCTGTAGGGATCTGTGGCAGTTGAGGGCGGAGTTTTCTCGTCTGTCCTCCTCTCTCCTCTCCAGCTGTGACTCTGTGTCCTCCTCCCTGAGGCTCAGCGCTCCTCCCATCAAAAGCTTCTCCTCTCTGCCTCCTCCTCTCCTCCCCTCTGACCTCCCTTCCCCTTCCTCCTCCCCTTCCTCCTCCCCTCCCCTGTCCTCCACCCTGGTCCTCCCTCCTCCAGAGTCCTCACCATCTGTTCCTCCTCTCATCTCCTCCTCCACCCTGGGAACCTTCTCCTTAGGAGAGCTGGAGCACAAAGAGGGGGAGACGCAGGAGGAGGAGCGGTGGGAGGAGAAGGAACGAGAGATTTCAGAGCTGAAGCTTCTTCATGAGACTGAAGTTTTACAGCTGAATGAACGGTAAATCCCTCTTCTTTTTCTTCTTCTTCTTCTTCTTCTTCTTCTTCTTCTTCAACAGGACCGGACAGGTTAACAGCATGTCCTCGGAAACTTTATTTTCCGTTTTATTTCTTCCTTCAGTGCGTCTTTTATACACTTTGTTCTATTGTTTTATGCTAATTTAAAGTATTTAAATAATTCTTTGTATATTTTGTGAACATTTTCACTCACACTGTGTCAAACTTAAATACAGTGAGAATTACCTTCTACCTGTCTGACAACCTGTCTCTCTTTCTTTCTCTCTTTCTTTCTGCTCCCCCCAGGATTGCGGAGCTCTCTCGCTCTCTGCAGATGGAGGACAGTCAGAGGAAGGAGAGAGAGACAGAGGTAGAGAGACACAGAGAAACACTGAGGAGCCTGCAGTCTGTCAGTCAGGCTGTGGTCAAACTGGTGAGTGTGGAACATTAAAGATGGAGTCTGCTGAGGTCAGAGGCGACAGGGGTCAAAGGTCAGTGTGTGTTGTGTCTCCAGTCCAGAGTCCTGAGCAGCAGCAGCAGCACCACCAGCAGGTCTCTGTGTGTCTCCTCAGACAGAGTCCTGGATCTGGATCTGTCCTCCCTGCTGTCCGTCCTGTCTCACGCTGAGAGTGCCCTGCAGTGGAGACACGAGGAGCTGCAGGTCAGTCTCTCAGAGCAGGAAAAGCGTCTCCTGCAGGTCAGAGGTCATGACACTGATCTTATCTGATGTGTGTGTGTGTGTCAGGGGGTGGAGCTATCCCTGCGGCGGTTCGGCGAGGAGAAATCAGCTCTGCAGCTCCGAGTGAAACAGCTGGAGGAGGACAACCAGCAGCTGCACACGCACACACAACACACACAGCTGGAGCACACTAACACTCTGGACACACTGAGGAGGTACACACACACACACACACACACACACACACACACACACACACACACTCAGCTTCATCGCCTCTGCAGTTAAAATATTATGGATGTTATTTTAAATCGGTTATCAGTCTGTGTTTTTATTTTGTGGTTGAGATCATTAGAAACCAAACTACAGTACAGTTCCACCATTACGAAAACTCTGAATACATTATTATTAATATTATTGTTATCTTTTAAATGGTCTGAACATGTTCAGACTGAATGTTTCAGTGTTCAGACAAAAGGCAGCTGAACATTCATTTAGAGAAACAATGACCTGTGTGGATGGTTGTTTTCATACACTTGATGAAGCTTCAGTATTGTGTGTGTGCGTGTGCGTGTGTGTGTACGTGTGTCAGGGAGCGTGAGGCGTCCTCCTCGCTGCGCCTGCAGGTGGAGGAGGTGCAGAGGAGAGAGGAGGAGGTGAACAGAGAGAACGACAGGCTGAGGAGGGAGAGAGACAGACAGCAGGAGAGAAACAGACAGTTGGAGACAGAAACACACAAACGGTACTCTACTCTTATTCTCTTACTCTATAAACCGTTACTCTTTAACACAAATCTGTAATCCCGAACATAAACTACAGAAACTGAGAGCGTCCATGTGTCCAACCGTGTTTTACCCCAAGATCTCGAGACCAAAAGTTAATTATCTTGTAATTCTCTAATGATAACAATTATATTCCTGTGTTATTTAGTCCAGTTTGTAGTGAGATTGTTGTCTTTATTCCCTGCTCAGCTGTGCTGCTTCCTGTGAAACTCTTAACACCACATCCAGATATTTCCAGCAGCTGCAGTTTGGTATTCGAAACACATAAAGGACATTTCCTGGTCCTGTTGAGTTTCTGTTTAATCCATCAGGTGCTGACCTGGTTTTGTTTCAGAGTTGAGACCGAACTGTTGGAGAACGTCCAGCTGAGTGAGAGAGAGACTCTCCACCGTATGGCGATCTACACTCTGAAGGTAATAAACCTGACTTTAGTTTAGTTACTATACTTTCTTATCATTCAGTGACAGAAAGATTGTTCCTGTGAGATAGAGGAGACTGTATTTCTCTCTGCCTGTCCTCCTGTAGGGGACGTTGGAGAGGCAGCAGCTGGACAGACAGAGAGCAGAAGAAGAGGCTGCTGACGCCAGAGACGCCCTGCAGAAGGTACATCTTCTAATTCAAATACATATTCTGCTGATCCTCGACCAACTGAGCTCCTGATCAACATGAACTTCATTACAGTTGAACAGGATGTGATTTATACTGACTCCTCTCCCCCTCCAGTCCAGGGAGTGTGTGTTGCGTCTCTCGTCCTCTGAGTGTGTGTTGAAGCGGGAGGTGGAGGAGGGACGGGATGCTCTGGATAAGATGGCCGCCTTGAGCTCGGCTCTGGCCTTGGACAAGAGAGAGCTGAACAAACAGCTGCTGCAGGTAGTGCTGCTCGCTCGTCGTGATGCTGGCTGGCTCAGAGGACACCTGAGCAGGACACCTGAAGCTCATCAGTCTGTTTGTGTGTGTTTCCAGCTGGAGAGTGAGCTGTCAGATAGCCAAACACAGCTGCAGGCCCTGAGGTCAGAGGTCAACTCTCTGCAGAGGGACGTCAAAACCCTCAACCTGGACTGCAGCCAGCTCAGGTGAGTTTGGTTTCTAGACCTGAATCTCTGATCCTGAATATAAACCCTTTAATCCTGGATACAAACCTTGAATCTTTATTATAAACCTTTTATCCTGATTTTAAACTAATTAATCCTGATCATAAACTCATTAATCCTGATTATAAAACCTTTAATCCTGATAATAAACTCATTAATCCTGATTACAAACCTTTAATCCTGATTACAAACAGTCTGTTGTATTTTGTTTAGAGTGCAGCGAGAGGCAGAGTCCGCCACCGTCCATCAGCTGAAAGTGAGAGAGAGGGAGGTAGAGAGAACGATGGAGGAGAAGGAGAGACAGCTGGTCTCCCTGATTGAGGAGAGAGAGAGGGATGGACGCCAGTTGGAAGAGGTAAAGAGGAGCAGTTGACAGTCGTGTGACCGTGACACACCTGTATGATGTGTCATATAATGATGTGTGTGTGTGTGGTCCTCAGCTGTCCTCCCAGCATGTTTCAGTGTGCAGGGAGCTGAAGGAGGTGCAGGAGCAGCTCCGGCAGGCGGGGGAGGAGGTGAGAAGGAAGGACAGACAGCAGGAGGAGCAGCAGAGAGAGAGCAGGAGGCTGCAGGAGGAGCAGGATGGTCTGCAGAGACACAAGGAGCAGCTGCAGGACGAGCTGCAGGAGCTCAGGTACCCAACACACCTGAACACAGAGAGACAAACCCAGCAGGGGGAAGGGAGTCACCTGACTACCTCACCTGTACGGCTTCACACACACACCTGCAGCAGCAGTGTCAGTGTGAACAGGCCCAGTCCTCCTCACGTTTCACAGTTAAACTGAAGTCTCATCCATCGTCACACTTACAGAATACACACACACACACACACACACACACACACACACACACACACACAGCTGTACACACACGTAAACCCTGCGGAGGGTCAGGAGGCCGTGACAGAAACACGTTCACAAACATGTTGATGCGGGTCCTGTATGTATGTGTGTGTGTTCGTGTGTGTGTGTGTGTGTGTGTGTGTTCGTGTGTGTGTGTATATATATATATAGTCTGTTTCTCTCTGTGGTTCTGCAGGTCTCTGTCAGTGTCTCTCTGTGGTTCTGCAGGTCTCTGTCAGTGTGTCTCTCTGTGGTTCTGCAGGTCTCTGTCAGTGTGTCTCTCTGTGGTTCTGCAGGTCTCTGTCAGTGTGTCTCTCTGTGGTTCTGCAGGTCTCTGTCAGTGTCTCTCTGTGGTTCTGCAGGTCTCTGTCAGTGTCTCTCTGTGGTTCTGCAGGTCTCTGTCAGTGTGTCTCTCTGTGGTTCTGCAGGTCTCTGTCAGTGTCTCTCTGTGGTTCTGCAGGTCTCTGTCAGTGTGTCTCTCTGTGGTTCTGCAGGTCTCTGTCAGTGTGTCTCTCTGTGGTTCTGCAGGTCTCTGTCAGTGTGTCTCTCTGTGGTTCTGCAGGTCTCTGTCAGTGTGTCTCTCTGTGGTTCTGCAGGTCTCTGTCAGTGTGTCTCTCTGTGGTTCTGCAGGTCTCTGTCAGTGTGTCTCTCTGTGGTTCTGCAGGTCTCTGTCAGTGTGTCTCTCTGTGGTTCTGCAGGTCTCTGTCAGTATGTCTCTCTGTGGTTCTGCAGGTCTCTGTCAGTGTGTCTCTCTGTGGTTCTGCAGGTCTCTGTCAGTGTGTCTCTCTGTGGTTCTGCAGGTCTCTGTCAGTGTGTCTCTCTGTGGTTCTGCAGGTCTCTGTCAGTGTGTCTCTCTGTGGTTCTGCAGGTCTCTGTCAGTGTGTCTCTCTGTGGTTCTGCAGGTCTCTGTCAGTATGTCTCTCTGTGGTTCTGCAGGTCTCTGTCAGTGTGTCTCTCTGTGGTTCTGCAGGTCTCTGTCAGTGTGTCTCTCTGTGGTTCTGCAGGTCTCTGTCAGTGTGTCTCTCTGTGGTTCTGCAGGTCTCTGTCAGTGTCTCTCTGTGGTTCTGCAGGTCTCTGTCAGTGTGTCTCTCTGTGGTTCTGCAGGTCTCTGTCAGTGTGTCTCTCTGTGGTTCTGCAGGTCTCTGTCAGTGTGTCTCCAGCAGCAGCTCAGCCAGCAGCAGCAGCAGCTCTCTCAGTCAGAGGTGGACAGATGTCAGCTGCACACACACATCCACACTGTGCAGCAGGCCAAGGAAACACTGCAGGGTCAGTGCGGGAGAGCAGACATCTGTCAGGACGGGGGGAACATGTAGAGAACGTGTAAAACACATCTAGAACACGTGGAACACATGTATAGAACACATGTGGAACACATGTAGAGAACATGTAATTTCTGTAGTATCGATCATAGTATTGATTGTAGTATTGATTGTAGCATCAATAGTATTGATTGTAGTATTGACAGCATGTTTCCTGTCTGAAGGGGAGATTGAGTGTCTGAGAGGAGAGCTGGAGAGAGCGATGGCCGGGAGAGAAGATGAGAGAGAGAGGAGAGCGAGAACCGAGGAGGAGAGGGAGGCACTGAGGGAGGAGGCGGAGGAGCTGAGAAGGAGGACAAGGGAAGAGAAAGAAGAGGAGAGGGAGTCCTGGCAGAGAGAGAGGGAGGCTCTGAGCAAGGAGCTGGGGACAAAGGACGGAGAAGTGGAGGCTCTGAGGAGGCGCACAGATGGACTGACTGAGGAGGAGGAGGAGCGACAAAGAGAGATGGAGAGACTGAGGGAGGAAGTGACAGAGAGGGAGGTGCGAATCAGCCACATGACGGAGAGAATACAGCGGATGGAGGGAGAGAGGGAGAGACTGGAGGAGGAGACAAAGAGGACAGAGATCAGGTTGAGAGAGGAGGAGGTGCAGAGGGAGGAGGAGATCGAGGCGCTTTGTGACCGCATGGAGAGATTAGAAAGAGAGAAGGAGGAGAAGGAAGAGGAGATGGAGCGAAGAAGGGGTCAAGCAGAAGAGGAGGTGGAGAGATGGCGGAGAAGGGTGGAAGAGGTGGAGGAGGAGATTAACAGACTAAGAAAAGAAACCTCCGATCTAAAGGAGGAGAGGAGAGAGAAAGAGAGACTGCAAGACAAAGAGGTGGAGAGACTGATGGAGAGGCTGAAGGAGAAGGTGGGGGAGGTAGAGCTGCTGAGGGTGATGCTGAACGTGACCAAGGAGGAGTGTGAGGAGATGAAGGAGGAGGTGGAGCGGAGGGAGCGCAGCCTGGAGCGACAGATGAGTGCCGTGAGGGAGAGGGAGGAGGAGGTGGAGGAGCTGAAGGGGCAGCTGAGGCTAGCAGAGGAGCGGGAGGAGGAGGGAGGAAGGGAGCGCCAGGAGGCAATTGACAAACTGAAGCTAAAGGAGGCCAGGGAGGAGCAGCTGGAGGCGCTGCTGAAGGAAGCCCGGACGCTCCTAAAGAAAGAGAGGAGGGAGGGAGGAGATAAAGACGACAGGATGTCCTCCCAGTTCAGGGAGCTTCAGGAGGCCCGTGCAGAGAGGGAGGGAGCGAGGAGGAAAGCCAGAGAGAGGGAGGAGGTCTGCGACAGGCTGGAGGAGGCGGTGATGGAGTGGAGGGAGAAAGCAGAGCGGAGCATAAGGGAGGGTGTAAAGATCAACCATATCCTGATGGAGCGAGAGGAGGAGGCGCAGCAGCTGAGAGCCATGCTCGAGGAGAGGGAGGAAGAGTGTAGAGAGAGTGAGGTGCTGAGGAAAGCGGAGGTGGAGAGGAGGAGTAGGCTGGACAACAGGCTGACTGAGGTGGAGGAGGAGAAGAGTAGGCTGGAGGAGAAAGTGAGGGAGGTGGAGGAGGAGCGGGATGAAGAGAGGGAGGCGCTGAGGAGAGACAGGGAGGAGAGGAGGAGGTTGGAGGACAGATGGGAAGAAATGGAAAAGGAGATGCAGGAGCAAAGAGAGGAGCTGAAGAGGACAAAGGAGGAGAAGAGGAGGCTAGGAGACAAACTGAAGGAGACCGAAGAGGGGAGGAAGGGTGAGGAGGAGGTGCTGAGGAGGGCGAAGGAGGAAAAGAGGAGGCTTGAGGTTGAACTGAGGGAGACGAAACAAAAGCGAGAGAGACTGGCGGAGGCTGAAAGAGGTCAGTACCTCCTGGTGGAAGAGAGAGGGAGGTCCAGAGTAAGAGAGCTGGAGGAGGAGAAGGCAGGGCTGTCGGTGGAGCTGAGGAGGAGAGAGAGGGAGGTAACAGCTCTCAGAGAGGAGGTGCAGAAGGAGAGGGATAAGGCACAGGAGGAACTGAGGGAAATGAGAAAAGAGGTGTTTGTACTTAAAGAGGAGGTAGTAAGGGAGCAAAGGGAGAAGGAGGAGAAAGAGGAGAAGCTGAGAGGGACTGAAAAGGAGGTGACTGCTCTCAGAGAGGAGGTGAAAAGAGAGCAAAGAGAGAAGAAGGAGGCTCAGGATGAGACCACAGCCCTCAAAGACAAGTTACAGGAGGAGCTGAGGAGCGAGTGGGATTTCTCTGTACTTAGAGAGGAGGTACAGAAGAAACAAAGAGAGAATATGGAGTCGCAGGAGGAGCTTATGAAGAGGAGAGAAGAGGTGACAGCTCTCAGAGAGGAGGTGCAGAAGGAGTGGAGGCAGAGAAAGGAGGTACAAGAGGAGCTGAGGAGGACCAAGAATGAGCTGACAGCCATCACAGAGGAGGTACAAAAGGAAGAAAAGGAGAAGGAGCAGGTCCAAGAGAAGTTATTGAGGACAGAGAAGGAGGCGGCAGCTCTCAGAGAGGAGGTGCAGAAGGAGCGAAGGCAGAGGGAGGAGGAGCTGAGGAGGACCAAGAATGAGCTGACAGTCATCACAGAGGAGAAAGAAAAGGAGAAGGAGCAGGTCCAAGAGAAGTTACTGAGGACAGAGAAGGAGGCGGCAGCTCTCAGAGAGGAGGTGCAGAAGGAGCGAAGGCAGAGGGAGGAGGAGCTGAGGAGGACCAAGAATGAGCTGACAGTCATCACAGAGGAGAAAGAAAAGGAGAAGGAGCAGGTCCAAGAGAAGTTACTGAGGACAGAGAAGGAGGCGGCAGCTCTCAGAGAGGAGGTGCAGAAGGAGCGAAGGCAGAGGGAGGAGGAGCTGAGGAGGACCAAGAATGAGCTGACAGTCATCACAGAGGAGAAAGAAAAGGAGAAGGAGCAGGTCCAAGAGAAGTTACTGAGGACAGAGAAGGAGGCGGCAGCTCTCAGAGAGGAGGTGCAGAAGGAGCGAAGGCAGAGGGAGGAGGAGCTGAGGAGGACCAAGAATGAGCTGACAGTCATCACAGAGGAGAAAGAAAAGGAAAAGGAGCAGGTCCAAGAGAAGTTACTGAGGACAGAGAAGGAGGTGGCAGCTCTCAGAGAGGAGGTGCAGAAGGAGCGAAGGCAGAGGGAGGAGGAGCTGAGGAGGACCAAGAATGAGCTGACAGTCATCACAGAGGAGAAAGAAAAGGAGAAGGAGCAGGTCCAAGAGAAGTTACTGAGGACAGAGAAGGAGGCGGCAGCTCTCAGAGAGGAGGTGCAGAAGGAGCGAAGGCAGAGGGAGGAGGAGCTGAGAGGAGTGCAGCAGGGCGTGGAGGTGAAGGAGGTGAACCTGAGCTCCCTGCACAGTAATCAGTGCTGATGCAGCGCTCTGTTTGTGAGTGTCCATCCTGTGTGTGTTCCAGGCGTGTGATCTGAGGCAGAGCAGAGAGCGAGCGAGGCAGGAGGAGGAGGAGGAGGAGGAGGAGGAGAAGCAGCAGATGAAGGAGGGTCTGAGGGCCGCACTGGAGGAGATGACCAAGCTGAAGTTCCTCCTACAGGTACGGCGCCTCCTGCTGGACACCAGGGCTGTTTCCGGTCTTTATGCTAAGCTAAGCACACACTCACTTCTCCGTTAATGATTCTCCACTTTGTACTTTTCAGGAGAGCCACGCAGAGGGGGAGCGCCTGAGGAGCGCACTGAAGGAGAGGAAGGAGGAGGTGGAGAGGGTCAGAGAGGAGAACCTGCAGACCAGCAGAGAGGAGGTGGAGGAACTGAGAGCCAGAGCCAAGGCCCTGGAGAGGAGGAGGAGGGAGATGATGGAGGAGCTGGAAGAGGTTCGACAGGCAAAGGAGAAGACCGAGAAAAAGTGGAGGAGCACAGTGGAAGAGATGGAGGAGGAGCAGGAGGTGAAGCTGAAGGCTCTGTCCAGAGAAATCCAGAATCTCAAGGAGAGAGAGGAGGAAACGGAGAAGGAGTGGAGGTCCAAGGTGGAGGAGGCCAAGAAGGAGGTGGAGGAGAGGCGGGCCGAGCTGAGCCGGGTCACAGCTACGACGTTGGAGGAGCAGGCTGGTGAGAGAGTGAGAGAGGAGGAGGACGGACAGAGGAGGAAGAAAGAACAAGAGGCAGACGACAAGGAGAAAGCAAGAGAAGGAGGAGGAGAGGTGAGCAGGAGGAGGTCTTCTTTTCCTTTTCCACAAGTCTTATAGAAAATACTGACATGACACTTAAATGTTTGTTTATTGTTTCTGAGGAGAAGCAGGAGGAGCAGATCTCCTCTTTGCTGCAGGAGAACGAGGAGGTCAGGCAGCTGCTGAGGCGGAGAGAAGCTGAGGTAAAACGTTTCATGTTTCTTTCATTTATAATTCTGAATTGGTTCTGATACCAGAACCACAGGGAGAGGAAAACTGCACTTTGTTTTGACTCACTGCTGCACCAGACGTCAAGTTTCTACTGATTATAACGCACACACACACACACACACACACACACACACACACACCCAGATACACACAGATACACACACATAGACACACACAGATACACAGACACACACACACACACACAGATACATACACACAAATAGATACACACACACACACTAATAGACACACACTAATAGACACACACAGATACACATACATACACACACACACACACAGATACACACACACACACAGATACACACACACACACACACACACACAGATAGATACACACACACACACACAGACACAAATAGATACACAGACACACACACACACACTGTTGAGGC